>QMIH01000018.1:1026342-1068224 GCA_003987875.1 Clarias batrachus | reverse complement strand
CAAACTGAACAATGATTTGGCGGTGTCTTCCGCTTTCCTTTTTTCCAATCCGGTAGACCGAGTCAACAACATATTCCAGTTTCTGTGCCAAATGTGGGGCTATCTTGCCCAGAAGTTCAACCACCTCTTTAAGTGTGTTCTCATTTTCATGTTCTTTCAACCCTTTAATGCGCAGGTTCCATCTCCGCTTGTAACGCTCCAGTTCTGATGTTCTCAACTGTAACTCCTCACTAGATCTCACCAGAGATGCTGTTTGTTTTTCCAAAACAGCATATTTGTCCTTGCACTCCTTAATATCTGCAGCATTGAACTCCACCGATTTGGAGATGGTTGCAATCATGATGCTATTTTGTTTAATTCTATCTGCAATATCTTCCAATTTTCGATCTTGAGAATCAAATCTTGTTGTTAATGAGTTRATYGCCTGCAGCAGAGCTGCATTGGAGATGTCAGTGTCGTCTGGTTTGACCTTGTTTTGAGGGTTCTTGGTTGGGGTGATATGAGAAGCATCTCGTTGTTTTTCTCGACTATAAATGTGATCCGTTTCCATCGGTGCACTGTGTATTTTTAAATGCGCCATGCTCCCGTAAGTTATATTCGTTGAAAAAGCTTATTTAAATTTTGTCAAACAAATAAAAGTGATACTAATTCGTTTAATTAGTAAGTTGAATTTTATCCCCTGAGATAAATTTGTGAGAGTACAACCTGAAGTAACAGTTCTGCCAGAGCTCAAGAAAGCACGTGCGCCTAGGACGCCATCTTGCCGCTCTCACTGTTTGTTTGTACAAGATGTGTCCAAAAGTATCATAAACAATGGATTAAACAAAAGTGTTCAAAACTTGTTTGGGAAACTGACTTCCGCTTCTGCGTACTTGTTTTTAGCGCCCCTAGCGGAAGTCAAAAGTCAAGTCAAGTAGGCTTTTATTGTCATTTCAACCATATACAGTTCAGTACACAGTGAAGCGAAACAACGTTCCTCCAGGACCTGGTGCTACATACATTCAACGACATAAATTAACAACACAACATGAATTAACAACGCAGATTTTTAAGTTAACCTAAGGCTCCGTCCACACGAAGCCAGTGCGTTCCCTATCCGATCTTTTTTTTTCCTCGTTCGGCGTCTTCTCAAGAAATATCTGCGTACACACGAAACCACTGAAAACGGTGTAGTATATATATGCCAGACCAGTATGGGGCGCTGTTATTCTGCCATAGAGATACACTATACACGGAGAAGAAGACTTTGAGCATGCGCATGACATCATCGTTTAACAAAATATACGGATTGGCTGTACACACGAAACCGCAAGGGTGTCGTTTTCAGATTTATCCACCTTGGGACCCGGTTTCAAAAAATAGAAGTTTCAGTCTCCTAAAACGCCGGATCCGTGTGGATGAAACGCCAATACGATAAAAAATTTATACGTATACAGCGAAACGCGTCTCCGTGTGGACAGGCTCTCTGAAATTATCAATTTCTATACAAAAAAAGAGACAACAATAGGCAACAAAGTGCACGTGCAAACAAATAGCTACATGACAACACAACAACGTAACACGTTACAGTAAAGAAATACCTTTTTAGTGATAAGGTATGAGTTGAGGTAGTGGAGAGAGCAGCAAGTAAACAATTTACATTGTGTTCAAAAATATAGTGTGCAAATAGCAAAGTGAAATAATTGTGCAAATATGGCAAAGAGCAGTTCAGATAGGTGCGTATGAACAAATTAAGGTGGTTGTATATCAGTGTGATTGTGCATGTGTGTGTTTATCAGTCCAGTCTTTTTGTGTTGAGGAGACGGATGGCTTGTGGGTAAAAACTGTTACATGGTCTGGATGTGAGGCCCGAATTGTTCTGTACCTTTTTCCAGATGGCAGGAGAGTGAAGAGTGTGTGTGATGGGTGTGTCTGGTCAGACACAATGCTGGTGGCTTTGCGGATGGAGCATGTGGTGTGGATGTCTTCGATAGAGGAGAGAGAGACCCCGATGATCTTCTCAGCTGTCCTCACTATCCGCTGTAGGGACTTGCGGTCTGATATGGAACAATTCCCAAACCAGACAGTGATGCAGCTGCTCAGGATGCTCTCGATAGTTCMTCTWTAGAAGGTGGTGAGGATYGRTGGTGGAAGCTGTGYCTTTCTCAGCCTTCTCAGGAAGAAAAGACGTTGTTGGGCTTTCTTATGCAGAGAGCTGGTGTTGAGGGACCAGGTGAGGTTCTCCTCCAGGTGGACACCCAGGAATTTCGTGCTCTTGACGATCTCCACAGAGGAGTCGTCGATGCTGAGTGGAGAGTCACTCTGTGTCCTCCTGAAGTCAACAATCATCTCTTTTGTCTTATCGACATTCAGAGACAGAGGAATACGCACATAAACAGGTTCTGTATGTCACGATAGAAACTGCAGAGAGATAGATGGGTGGGTAGGTAGATGGACTTTATTGAGCCCGTGAGGGAAATTATTGTGTTACAGCAGAGGCAGATTGAACAAACTGTAGTAAGGGAAGGGAAGGCGTGGGGGGGCAAAATGTTCAAGTCAAGTGGGCTTTTATTGTCTCTTCAAGCATATACAGTTCAGTACATAGTGAAATGAAACAACGTTCTTCCTGGACCTGGTGCTACATACAACATAAATGAACAAAACTAACTAGCTAACTAAGAAACCTAATTAACTGACTAGCTGACACAAGACAGACAGCAAGCCGCAGCACTATAAATGGACTGATAAAACATTTTCAGCATCCTGCTGCACACATTGAAGGATCTAAGCTTCCTCAGGAAATAAAGACTGCTCAACCCCTTCATATAAACAGCGTCAGTGTTGGTCCTTACATTTTATTTGTAAAGCACATTTAACAACGGTCAGTGTCACTGTCACAAAGCAGCTTTACAGAATCAAAAGAGAATTATGGAAATGTGAATGAAATGTGAGAAAATATGTAAATGTAAATCAGATTGAACCTCTCCGTCTGTTTGGATGCTATGTTGTGAACAGAAATAGAGTGAAGAGATGTGTGCAAAACGTCTTACAGACATCATCTGGATGAACTAATCTAGTCCTAACATGGCTTTAGAGTAATATTACAGTGCTGATGTGTAAAGAGATGTAAAGGCTTAAGATGTCACATAGAAGGTGACGACATGTTAACTTCTCTTTGTTTGTTTCTGACAGGGCATCCGTGGGTGTTTCGTGACGCTAAGACTGATGACCCAATGATGGTGAATAATAAAGAGATGTACTTGCCCAAAGCGATGGAAAACGGGTGGGTGTCTGTGGTCAACATCACACTACCAGGTAACTAACACCAAGACTCGCCTTCCTGGTGATTCCAGACCTGGTGCATTGTAAGTTCTCGGTCCATAATTTCACTCTATAACGTGTGTGTGTGTGTGTGTGTGTGTGTGTGTGTGTGTGTGTGTAAGTGTTTTCCCTGAAGGAGCGCTGTCTGCAGGTGGTCAGGATGCTCGTGCGTGCTGAAGATTTCTCTCAGTTAGAAATCGCTCGGAGTCTTCAGGAAGATCTTGCTCACAAGCCGAACATCCAGTCTGACCTGCGGCGCATCAGCCAGAGAGTGGAGCAGAGACTGCTGCAGAACCGAGAGGCTCAGAACACCTGAACATCTCCACCGGCTTTATCATTCATACTTATTATTAGTTACTATTAATACACCCGGCTTCAGACAGAACCTCAGCCTGGAGATGACCTGGACAGCCGGGAACGCTGTGTGAAGATTCCACTACTTTCCCTTTTTTCAGGAAACCAAAACTTATTTGTTTCTTTCTTTCTTTCTTTTTATTTTTTTTTTAAAGAGCTGAAATTATTTAAAATTGAAATGTGCAACAGGCATGTCTGTTTGTTTGCTCATTCTTTTTTTTTTTTTTTGGGTTAAAATTCTTTTCTTACATGTACTAATAACTGAGGGGAAATTTTGAGCATGAATGAAAAAACATGTATTAAGACAGGGCTTCGTTTACACGTTTATAACATCGGTGACGCAGCCAGTTTGGAAAGCTTGTTCTTGTTTGTGTTTCGGTGCCCCTAATGTCAGTCGTTTTATAGACCCTGCAGTGGAAGCTCGGGGGTTATGACGTCGCAGTACTGACTGAAAGGTCACAGGCTCAAACCCGCAGCACCACCAAGCTGCCACTGTTGGGCCCCCAAGCAAGGCCCTTACCTTAACCCTTAACTGCTCAGATGTGAGGAGAGATAAGTGTGAGGGCTCTGGACGAGGGAGTCTGCTGAATGCGGTTTATGTGAACATACATTTTATAGACATTGGTACTGTATGATATTTGGCCATCACTGCGCAAACCCAGTATCTGTCTGCCTGCCTGCCTGTCTTTTTTTTTTGTTGGATATATTTTTTTTACTTAGATCTTTTCCAAATGTAGAACATTTAAGCTTTGGCATAATAATACATTTATAAACACAGTGAGGAAACCCGTTCGAAAAACTGGGCTTCTGCTCTTTTCCGCTTGTTTGTGTTCGGGTTCAGATGCTTCTCCTGTCAGTTATTTTATGCACACACTACTGACTGTTTTAAGATTCTGAGGGCGGAGCTTTTTGAGTTGATCTAAAGGTTTTTTAAGTTTTTTGAACTCAACTATGATGGTTGAAGTCCACATGTTAAAAAAATAAGAAAATATTATTATTATTATTATTATTTTTATAAACACACCTTTAAGTATTATAAACTCTGTACACTAATGTGTCAGAACACAAGATATAAAGTAATGTAAATAAATAGTTGGAAAACCATGGAAATATTATAAATTTAACTGCTTTTTCTCAGCAGTTTATACATATAATGATGTGTAATATATTTTGTGCAGCAAAAACACTATCATTATTTTTTTTAAAGAATTGTTTTAAAAAAATGCATTAAGTTCACTGCTGTACGATTTTTTTCTAAACATTAGAAAATAAATAAATGAAAAGTTGGCTTGGCTTGAGTATTTATTTCTGTGGAGTAGCTTTCTAGAAATATCCAGATTGTTAGCGGTTTATGCTAATAAATTATGGTTTATAATTTTAAAAGACTTAATTACTATTGATTAAAAAGCATAGGCTTAACAGAAAATAAACGATCCAGCATGGTGGAGGTGATAACTTCTACACTGTGAAAAAAATGCCTAGAATCTAGCCGAATTTATCTATCAAGAAGATAATTGTTCTACCATTATTTCTAGTGATAGTTTTCTTTTTTTTTAAGTGTACACTGCAAAAACATGACAGCAAGTGAAATATTCTTGTATCTAGACAAACTTATCTAAAGTTTCATATAATATCTTTACAACAAGGCAAATCTAAGATTCTTTAGTAAATGTCTGGTTCTATTGGCAGGTATTTCACTTAAAACTAAAACAGTTCCCTGCGAGAAATAATCACTTCAAGTAAAAAAAAAACTTCTGTTATATTTTGTTATATTTCCAGCAGACTAAACACAGAACCACATTCACACATGTGAAGTTGCATTCTGATTAAATCCTCTGAGTGTGTAAACCCAAGTTCAGATCAGCGTCCGTCTAATCAGAGTGATTTCGGTAAGTGTTGTCCATGAAAACGTAACTGAGTCGTGTTCAAAGGTTGATGAACTTTTTACATCAGATCATTACAGGTTAAAGTTGCATTTCTGTCAGAAGTTCACAACTGTACTTTATTGAGCAGATTACACTGGAACTGAAGGGTTGCCATGTTTTTAAAAATGATTCCAGTTTCTTTCCAAATTTGTTTGTTTTTCAGTGGTATGTGTTGCTGATTTGCACCATTTATTACTACATGACTTGCAGTATCTGGCAACATTAACAACAGAATGCAGCACCATTTGTACACATGAGTGTGATGCCAAGATTATCATAGTGTGCTTTTATTTCCATTTTACAATCTGTTACTTTAACAATCTTATGCACTTTTATAATTAAAGATCCACTCGGTTTGGTGGCTGTTAGTGTGCTCTGTCTGAAACAACACAAAACAAGCACATGTGACTAATGTATTATTAATGAAGAGTGTGTGTGTGTGTGTGTGTTAGGGGGGTATCAGAACACACCCGGGGTCAGTGGATCTCCCAGGACATCCAGTAAGATCTTCTGCAGCACAGGACCGTAATCCTCATACTCTGTGTCAGTGAGAGACACGGCCAGCTGGAACGGTGCGCTCACCTGCAGAGCCGCGAGAAACATTCACAGTGATCGCTACAAACCTTTCAAATCCACAAACGCAAACAGCCACACTGACTGGTTAGAGACACGTGTAGAGTTTAGTTTCTTTTAGGAATGTTTAGTTCGTTTTTCCCCAAATGCCAGGGTGAGTCAAAAATTATTGACATTCTGGCTGTATTTTTTTTTTTTAATCAACTTTTAGAAAAGACAAATACATCATTTCAACATAATCTCAAAAAGCTGCCATGTTGGCTCAAAAAAAAAGTTTTAGTCAGAGCAGGGAGCCATGAAGTCTTCACTTTTTTATCAGAAGTGAATCTTTGTCCTCGTACGGCTGTTTTCAAGCGACAAAACGAGTGAAAGTCTGATGGAGCGAGATCAGGACTGTCGGGAGGACGCTTCAACACCTCAAATTGTCAACAGCCTCTATTTTTGCTCTCTTGTTACTGATGTAAGACATTCACACCTGCACTGCAGTAAGTGTGCAGACAGTAGCCTTGAACGGAAAGCGTGATAAGATGTTATCTCCGTGTTGTGGAGGCGCATGTGTGTGTTACTGACTGAACTAAAGCTTAACTGATCATCAGATGAACAGTTGTTGGTATTTTATTTACTGTAAAGGTTTTGTGTGCCTCGTGCACCACTGAAAGAACTGAAATGTTGTTAAGGTCATGTGTTCGGATCTTCTTTTTCTTTCTGGCCTGAATGTTTGCGTACCATCATCTTATCCTGGGAAGGAAGAGGAGCCTCGAGCTCAGCTGCAGTCCTCCGTCCCACTCGAGGGGGCTTTCGGTCTCCGCGATTCTAACACACACACGCACAGATCTACTGAGTAAAACACTTTTCATCATCTCTAAATGTAACTTGAGATAGAAACAAGTCTTCAAGTGTACACACACACACACACTTATTTTTCTGTTCTTATGAGCAACCTTGACGTAACTAATTAATAATATTAATTAAAAACTGATTGACTTAAATTGAATCCTAACCTTAACTCCTCTAAACAAATTACTGTGTTACTTATACTACTCTGGGGACATTTTGATGAGAAAACACACACACTGACCTGTGGTCTCTGGGCTGGACTGAGAAAGCTGGAGCCGCACATCACTGTTTCAGTCCACAGAGATAAAGCACAGAGAAGCAAAATCACATGACCGATACGACCCTGATCCAGCATGGTGATCTCTCTCTCTCTCTCTCTCTGGGTGGAATGGATCTGCAGCAGTAAATCAGCAGCATTTATTAAAGTAAAAAATAATTCAGACGTAAGATTCAGCAGTAAATAATAATTCAGATGTGTGTCAGAGATCAGAATATTGTGAATCACTGACGATTCACAATAAGCCAAAAGCACATCAGGATCGTTACTGCTCTAATACTTGTACACTGTCTGTAAAGTCTAATCTAATCTAATCCAGCTGTATCTGACACATGCACACTACTGTTTAACGCTCTTTTGGATTGGGAAGATATTTCTCTCTCCAGTTTTGTCACATGACAGCCAGCCGTCTGAAGGCTGACACGATCTTCCTCTGAGACACGCGAACCTGCTGCTTATTCTGTGTAACACACTCGTAGTCCAGTTTTATCCACCCTCTTCCACATATATGAGTTCCAACACCTCGTCTTCTCTTAAGTTATTCTCCTAAATCAGTCCACCCCCATCTCTTCTTTACTACTTTGCTAATTGTCTTGTTCAGTTTAGACATTATTAACCATGTTAGCTAAATATTTAAAACACACGTACGTCTGTAAGCGTGATGTCTTACCTGGAGTCAGGTGATGTCAGGATGGTGTTATGAGATGTTCTGCTCCCCTCGAGCTTCTTAAATACGCTGAACCTCTGAGACTACAGCCAGCGGAAGACAAACACTGGAGAATATCACGTTATCTATAAACACACTGAATATTTCTAACTCTACAATACCAGCTGTTTAAATATTTGAGGTGTGTGTGTTTAAGCTATATCAGCACTGATATGGTGAGATCACTGTGAAATTCCAGGTGTGCATTAGCTGAGGAGATGAAAGGTGGAGATGAAAAGATTTCTTCCTGAAACACGGTGTGATGACCATAATGATGTTTGATGAAGTGTAAACCTCTGCTCGTCTCTGGGAACCAAGCCATCTCACACAGCGTGTACACACAGTCATGGAGACGAGTTTCATTACACATTTCAACTTTTGGTTCTGAAGTTATTCTCATGAAATCTTTATTTGGAAATTTAATTTAATTTAACTTTGAAGATTGAAAATTGAGTGTGTGATCAACTCGCGCTGCACCAGGCAGAATTTTTGTTTGATATATAGTTAAACAAAAAAATTTAAAGTTTAAATCAGTTAATATGTGTGTGCTGGTGTAATTATTATTTCTAGCAGTGATGCTCCTTAGACTGACCTAAAAATACTCTCACTCACATGTCAGGGGTCCAGTGTTACGAAATGTCACAAAATTTTGCGAAATCTCAAAAAAGAATGGACACAAGGTACGGGTATGGGGGGCCAATCCATAGCAGGACACACACAATCTCAAACACGCACACACTCATTCACACACTATGGGCAATTTGGGAACATCAAACAGCCTAATCTGCACAGCTTGCATATAATGTGGGAGAAAACCAGTGGACCCAGAGGAAACCCACCAAGCAGAGGGAGATCATGCAAATGGGAATCGAATGCAGACAGACGTGCCGCGTTTACATAGAACAAAAAAAGAAATCTTAACTCTTTAATTAGAAACAATTACAAATAATTATTGAAAAAGTTATTTCTGAAGACTTCTAGAAAGTTCCTCCTATAGACAGAGCGTTCTGCTGTACAGAAAGACAGGCAGACATGTAGTACGTGGGCTTCAACCTGAAATAATATCAACAATATCACTGATTACATTACGCTTATACATCAGCGTATTATTATTAGTTTAAACCTTTTAACTATTTCTACAAACTCTTCCCATGAACGACAGGTACAAACGGTAGTGAAAAGTAACGGAGAAACCGAATACTCCGAGGCGCTAGAGGGCGCGCGTAAGTCGATTACGTCTCTTCATATCTGAATTTTCAAAATGGCGGCGAGTTTGTGAAGCTTCTGCCTGTAGTGGAATACGATAACGCAAGATGGATAAGAGGAAAAAACAGTATAACGTCACGGCTTCGTCGGTAAGATTTAAACTCTTCCTTGTTATAATATATGTTTTTCAAGCTTCTGAATGCTTCAATAATTTTTCAGTTTTTAAATAATTTGATTCCATTAGCTAGAAGGCTAGGTGGCTAGCTGCTGTGTTTGGGTTCCTGAGTAACACTGATAACTTAGCTAAACAATGAGTACTGGAAAGTTCTAGAACGAAATCATTTTGTAGTGTAAACTTATTTGTGTCAGGTTAATTAAAACAACTTTGGGCGGTGATACAGTGTGGAAATATATGTAATGTATTAATGTATGCATACATCTGTATATGTAATAATCGAGTTATAGAGGAACTGCAACATTTTCCCCATCTTAAATGCAAACGTATATGAATTAAAGACACATGAAATGACACATGCCGCATGAAATAATGGGCAATGTATAACTAAAACAAATTTCCCCCGTCCTTCTGTCTGTCTACCAACCAGCTGGTCGATTTGAAAGCAGAGCTTTATAGGAAGCAGGAAGCCTTCAAGCAGGATAAGCTTGCTCAGGACACCGGCAATGCATCCAAACCACACAATCACTCAAAGGTAACCAACAAGCAAAACAATAAAATAAAGATATACAGTAACATGCTGGTTGTACGAGGGTGTCAAATTATTCTCACTCTAGTTAGATTAAATCTTCTCTTGGCTGTATTGTCTTCTTAGTGCTTTCTGTTCAAGTCTTCTGTCTCCCCAGTCACTTCTATGTAGGTGTGAGCATGCCACATCAGTTCATTTGTAACTGCGGTTCGAGCAAAAATGGACGCCCCACCATGATTTGCATGAAAGGAGATCATCGTGCTGTGATTCAGATTGTTTTTGTGGTCTGAGGGTGTACCTGGTGCTGAAACAACTCGCAGAAGAGCATAAACAGAAGCCTTTGGATATCTGCAAACAAAATATGTAGAGATACTATAAGGATGGTGAAAAGTTGTCAAAGAGTATCATTACTGGTGATGAGACACGGAACAGAAACATCTGTTTCTCACACAATCAGTGACCGAGAAAAAGTTCAAAAGTCAACCATCAGCTGGAAAATTCATCAGTGCTTACAGTTTTCTGGGATTCTCAAGGGCCAGTATTGGAACATTATCAGGAAAAAAAAAGGTTCAACAATCCACAGTGGTCGTTACGGTGGAACACTTATTAAAGAGCTGAAACGTAAACTTCAGATTAAATACGGAGGCCTGCTATCCGAGGGCGTGATGATCTCGCATAGCGATGCATGTCCACACACTTCTGCACACACTGTCGACACTCTGCAAAAACGTAGTTTTGAGGTGGTATAGCATCTTCCCTATAGTTCTGATCTCACTCCATCTGATATTCACCTCTTTGGTTCCCTGAAAGCAGAACTACGAGGATGAAGATGCACATCTTCAAAGTCCATCTTGTTGAAAGATGAACAGAGTGTATTGAAAAAACAGGGGGAGTATGTCAAGCAATGTTGAACTTGTCTTTTCTAAAAGTTCCGGAAAAACATTTCCAGGTGCTGATAAGTTTGACTCACCCTCATCTAATTTTCTATTTGCTTATTGATTGTATATATGTGCGTGTGCGCATGTGTGTGATGTTTAGAAACCCAGCGTATGGAGTAAGCAGAACCAAGGAGTGTCTGCACGAGCTCAGAAGGATGTAGAGAAAACAGCAGAGGAGGAGCAAAACATAGACAAATCAAGGTGACCGGGTCTTGGTGTTTTATTCAAATGTTATGGTGAATGTCACCTCTTTATCATTTTTCCTTTGTTAATACTGATAGTTCTCTCTCTCTCTCTCTCTCTCTCTCTCAGGCAGAAGCTGGAGGAGAAAGCTCGCCTCTACGAACAGATGACTAAAGGGGATTTTCCAGGTATTGCATTTTTAATGCATTTTAATTAATCTGCACTTTAATAACTCTGGAATTTTGGAGTGTTGTGTTTTATCGGACTAACATGATGTTTGTATCTCATAGACGAGGAGACAGAAAGTCTGTACCTGGTAGACTTCACACAGAAGATAATCGAGCAGAAGAGGGCAGCGCAGAGAAAAGCGTCTGAACCGGGAGACGGAGACCGAGATGGAGAAGGATCGGACACGCCCGTCCCCATCCCACCCGCTGAGAACGCAGACGAGGAATGGTAGAGCAAGAAACGGCATTCATGTTTAGTTAGTTAGATATTTAACTGTAAGATATTTAACTAAAGAAATAACAGAGGTTTGTCGCTTTCTGAGCCTTTCTCTTTCTATCTTTCTATCTATCTCTCTGCCTGCATCTCTTTCTCTGTTTGTCTGTTTCTGTCTTCATTTCTTTCCATCTCTCTCTGTATTTGTTTGTTTCTTTGTGTGTCTATCTAAACCTTTTATGTGTATCTTTTATCTGTTTCTCTCATCCTTTTTCTCTTAATCTCTCCTTTCTCCTGTCTCTGTCTGTCTGTGTCTCTCTCTCTCTCTCTCTCTCTCTCAGGGTGGACTACGTTGATGCACTGGGTCGATCACGGAAGTGTTTAAGGAAAGATTTACCTCAGTTTCAGAAGATGGATCAGGATTTACACAACAAGCGGTACACGACTTGGTTATATTTATATACATGTATAATATAACGTATTACACACACTGTGTTTTTGGATGTTTGTGTAACTGTGCGTGTGTGTAGAGTCACGGGAGCTGACAGGACACTCTTGTCTGACGACATGAGACGAGAGATGCAGAGAGAGCAGTGGGAGAGAGAGGAAGAGGAGCAGATGAAGAGACCCGTCGGACCCGTTCACTATGAGACCATCCGTGATCAGGGTGAGGGATGAAGCAGAATCGCTGTTACCTACAGCAGGGGTGTCAGACCAGCATGTCCTCGCGTACTTTATTCGCTTTATAGCACAACGAAATTCCAGTGATCGCAGGTTGTATTGATGAAACAACCCTGAGTTTGATTTATTTGTTGTTGGCCACGTTTACAGGGTCATCCTGAAGGTGGCGACAAAACATCATCACTGACACTTTTTTCTTCTTCAACGATTATTCATTTTTAATCCTTTTTGTAATTATTACTGCACAATGTTAACTTTTTAAAACCTGCAACATGTTTCTGGACACTTCTTAGAGTCACTCATATCGGGAAATTAATCAACACTATGCTTCTGACTGATCAGCCGTGTACCAGGGTGTCATTGTCCAGTGTTTTCCGCTATATCAGGGTTCCTCAAAGTCAGATTCTGGTCTGGATCCGGACCGCACCGCAAGTCATTCCTCGGATTAGGAATGCAATACAATGTTTGTTTACTACTTGCCATACTCATCAAAAACTGTTAGTTTTGAAGATCGTTGCTGCGATCCTGGCGCGAGATTACGGCTAAACATAATAGTTTCCCAGTTTGAAGATGTTGTCATGGCAACATTGACAGCTGGCGAGCATTTGAGGTCGCAGAGTTCCATTGTTGGCTATCAGGGTCCGGTTAAAATGAGCGAGAAGTCTACCAGGTAACAGGCTTTCATGTTCTGTCCTGCGGGCATGACAAAGCGAGACTTTTCTTCAGAGGCTTTTTCTGTCAGTGTACATCATGTCCCCTGTGTGGTAAGGTCATCACAATTCTAATGTGCAAAGAAAAGGTCAGTGACTCTGTCTAGCGAGCGCACCTTTTTCTGCCGGGGTTAGGCAGCTGTTTAAATGCAGACAGTGATGAAAGGAATTGAAAAATCCCAACTTTTCAAAATGCTGCAATCAAGGGGGGGGATAAAAGATTTTTCTGTTTTTAGTTTTTTTTTTTCCTAACACAACTGTCAGTGTTAGACCTTTGAATGTTAAGATTGAGGACCCTCGTTCTAGAACGTTTTTCAGGCATGGTAGTCATGGGTTTTGAGCACAACACAAAACTTGTTTGAAAGAAAGGCGTGGTCTCTGATTTGGATAATGCAGCTCTTATAATATTATAAGACAGTACACTTTTTAACACTTTTGTGTTCTAATAACTTACACAATTAAAATATTATAATGTTCTTATGTAAACCAAGCAAAGTTACCAAGAAAAAACTACATTTGCTGCTTATAATTGTTTTACTGACTTATGTCACCTCCTCCCCTTTTATTTTGACACCGTCTCATATTCCAATAAAACAAGGATTTGTAGAGTAGAACTGTAGTCATCACACCGTGATGTTCCTTGTTACTGAGGAGAAGTTGTTCAGTCAGGTAGCAGCATTGTAGGTAGAACAGCATCATGGCATAACTACTACTTTTTTGGAATTACTTTTTAGCCACTAAACACCTGGGACTGTGTTCACAAGGGGCAAAATGAGTCTCTAATAGGAGAAAACGTTGTCTCATTGACCACTAATTTGGTTAAATTGTGTGTGTTTGTGTGTTTTAGAGGCCAGAGAGTTAGGTGTTGGCTATTATGCGTTTTCTCATGAGGAAGCCCAGCGCAAGAAACAAAGAGAAACTCTGGACATGCTGAGAGATCAGGTGAGAGAGACGCTAAAGAAATGCAGATATTTATAATGTACTATAAATAAGCAGTGAACAACATTAATGACTTCAAAAGTCTAAAAATCGAAGGCGTGTGTTTATCTGGATTTAAAATGCACTACATTGTCTAATGTGAAAAATCCAGTGTACGTTCACGCCCTTATACTATGCAACAGTGAGTTCCTCACAGGTGATTAGGTTTAGATTTGTGTGATTTAATCAATTATGTCATTTAATCTATCGTTTGTTGGTTTTGTCTTAAATTCAGGAATCGATTCACACTCGGGTATTACATTTTAAATGGTCTGAAATGCTATGAAATTTCTTTCAAATATAAAGCACATTATGTAGAAAATAGAAACCACTTCCCTCATCTGCAAATACACAAATTTTGTGAGATCATTGCATCTTCTTTTGAGTTTATGGTGCGGTTGGTGTGTGGGGCAGAAAATTGTCTGGAAAAAAAAGATCATGACTATATACAAGACATGACATTTAAATAAACAACAATACAATTTACACAGCATATCATTGTTTATTATTTTATTACTTGTATTATATGTAATACTTCAAAACCTGTAAGAAATAAAACCTTGGTGATATTGAATTGGAATAAAGATCGCAATGCGGAAAATTTAATTGAATCAAATCAACAGTCTATCGATGATCCACAGCTCTGTTACTGTTGAAGAATATTCACCTAATGTGTGTGTTCAGGGTATAGGCTACTTATGAATCATAATCTGATATTCTGACTTTTTGATAGACGGCCGAGCAACGCACAAAGAGAGAGAATATCAAAGAGAAGCGCAAAGCTCTGCTCGAGGCTCGCCTCGCAAAAGTGAGAATGAGGAAAGGAAAGAAAAGCAAGATGGATCCAGGAGCTGAGGAGGAAGAAGGTACTTCATGTTTTTATTTAAATTTTTTCCTTTCTTTTCCTTTTTTCAGCGTGTGAATAGATCAGTGTGACAAATGTTTTAATGAGGGATTATTGCTTAATTAAGGTATACTTGCAGGTTCTGTTCCTGATGCTGCTACTCAAGGGGATGAGATTGATCCAGAGGACGCGATCGGACCTCCACTTCCTCCTGAAAATCTTAGAAAGGTGGAAGTGGAAATTCAGGAAAGGAAAGACTCGAGACCGGGAGTGCCACATGTCAGAGAGTGGGACAGGGGGAAAGGTAACATCTTAATCACGCTCATGCTGGAGTGTATAAAGAGTGAACTGTTTATTATTTATTTAGATCAGGGACATTCATTTATGAAGATTTTTTAATTTTTTTAGATGTTATCTTGGAGTCGTGTTCAAACCTGCCACATGTAAATTTGTAGTATGTAAATGTAGTTTTGTTGTTTGGGGTCATGAACAATGAATGCATGTCTTTCCAGAACCTCTGTATTAAATCCAGGTCATCGTCTCTTATCCTTGTCTCTGCTTTCTCCATACAGAGTTCTCCTGGGGTCAGTGGACGACTCGGAGACGGGAGGAGAGAGATTCAGATTTTGCCCCGCCCTCTTCATATTTCGAAGATGAGCGCCACAGTGGACCTGCACCCAAAGGGCGGGTCAAAGGAAAACTCGGTTTCAAATGGTCTGAGACACCCAGGGGATCAGATCAGGGTGGAGCAGAAAGACAACCTGAAACATCACAACAACTGTCTGCACAGACGCAAGACCTGGACGCTCTTTTATCTTTTTACAAAAACTCTGTTTAAACTTTAAAAACAAACTAAATTTATAATTTTTAATTACTGTACACTGTATTGTTTTTGTCTTTGCTATATTTATGATAAAGGTGCAAAATAAACATGTCGGAGATCCTCTTCCAGAGTGTCAGAATTTTTTTTTCCAAAAACACACACAGAACCCCAGTAGGCATCATCTCGGGTTTCTCCATCTCCCACCTGGTTGATCAGTGATTCTTACTTACACAAACAATAAACAAACTTTGGATAATAGTCGACTGAAATTAAACGTATTCGAGTCAGGCTAGGTGAGGAGTCGACTCTTGTTTGGGTTAAAACTTGAATCATGTTATGGTTTACATCTTTTACTATCTCAGTGGAGGAATTTGGAGCTTTTACATCACTGCTTTTCCTCTTTCCTTTGGTAGTTTATTATGTCTCTGAATCTAGATTCAAATTCCTGAAAGCTGCATTGTGACCATGTCTGTTAGTAAAAGCGGAGTAAAAAAATACAGAGACAATTTGGTTTCTCATCTTTGTTTTTAAGCTGTTACAAAGTGAGAAGCTTCCCCCAGGAAAAGTGGAAAAGAAGTCATTAATAAATGCAATAATTTAAAAAGAGTACTTTTATGTGTTGGTCTGGAAATTATTGATGGTTGGGAATCACAGCCGGGAGGGGGGAGGGGGGGGGATGGACTTTGTTAAAAAAAATAATAATAAAAAAGTTCGTAGTTTACTAGGAGCACCTGACATGTAGGAGGTAGTCACTCAGTGGTTATTGTTAAACCGTGTGTGTGTGTGTGTTAGAGAGAGCTTTATCTCCTGTGATTCACTTTTAAAATGAATCGGCATGCAAACACACTGTGTAATTATCTCACTTTTACACACACACACACTCAAACACACAAATACGCCAACATAACACTAGTTCCAGGTTTTAAAATCCCTGGGATAAACTGCACACTTGGCACAAGCTCATCACGGGACTGCTGTGACCTTAGACCCTGAAGGATATCCTGCTTTCCAGAGTTGTGCATGCAGGCAGTTTTTTTTCCCCATGTGTGTGTGTGTAAGAGAGTGTGAAAGAAAGAGAGTAATAAACAGTTAAAACAGTTATACGAGACGATGTGAAGAGAGAATCGATCCGCCAGCACATAAAGGACGCGCTTTGAGTTTGCGTTTACTGAAAAGGTTTTGTCAGAAGTTCTTCTGCACATAAGCGTTCCGGAGATGATGGTGAGTGAGTGTTACTTGTTAAGTTCACTAGATCACTTTTATCATCTCATCTCACTTCTGTGATTAACTTCAGCATGTGATTTCTGTGCTTTTTAGGGATTATGTTTTATAGCTAAATAACCATGGACATAAAGCTTATCTGTATTTTTAGGGAAATCTCAGAATATCGCCTTGTCAATTTTGACCTTGTTTGTTTGCTTCGTATCATAAAATCTTTTGCTTTACTTGTACAGTATTGTTCTACAACTGGCTCCTTTATTATTGGCACTCTTCTTTTGTAAGTCTTTGTAAAAAATGTTGCAAACTAAATGTTCCATATCAAAGAAAGATTCAAGCAAAAGGAAATTTCCTGCAGCAAAAATATCCTTTTCTTTTTCCTCTTAGAATTGTCCACTAAACTAAATGCAAATGATTTATTACCTAACACACTCTCAAGCTCCAGAAACAAAATGCTTTTGATCAAATGCGAGGATGTATTTGAACAGTTTTTTCCTTTTTTTTCACACAAATCCGGTTGCCTCTGCAGGGAGGTTAAGATTTGACAGATAAGAAAAATAAAATACCCTCAATCATGCACCTTGTCTATGGGAGGAGCATACCCTGTTTCTCCTGTCAATCACAGCAACACCAACCAATCTCAGGCAGTACCAGTCAACATTTTGGACACACTTTCTAACCTGATTTTTTTAAAAGCTGAAATAAATTATTAAACAAAACAAAAAAAAACATTGAAACAGAGGTTGTGTCCAAACTTTTAACCAGTGCTGTACATGCTGTAAAGTACGACAAATGATAATGCTCTCCTCTGAATGTTAATCAGAGTAAAAACATCTTGGACGAAGCATGTTACCCCGTCATCCTCCCTGTGTTTGGCCAAGACAAGGGAAAACCATGAATCCATGTCTCTGAACAAACCCAGAAACAATTAAAGGAAAGAGGAGTCTGTTGAAACTGTGTCAGTTTCTGAATTGGAAATGATGTAGTTTGATTTGAAAAAGACATCTGCATGCACAAAACAGAATAAGAATCCTGTTGAGGGTTTGCTATACAAATGTCTCCAACATTGTTAAATATTACAGGATATATTCAGTGTCTAATATATATACAGTTGTACCATTATACAGTACACGGATCAGCCATGACATTAAAACCCTATGAAGTCCTCTGAAGGTGTGCTGTGGTATCTGACACCAAGACATTATCAGCAGATGTTTTATGTGTTGTTAGTTGTGAGGTGGTGCCTCAACAGGTCCGACTTTTTACAGATCTGGGAATTCAAAGGTTGAGTCAACACCCTGAACTTCTTACGCTCCACAAACCATTCCTTATTGTTCGCAGTGTTTACTTTTGCTGCGAAGGGGCGCACTTGGTCTGCAGCAATGATCAGACCAGATTTGGTTAATGTTTCACTGGTTGTCCTTCCTTGGAACACTTTCGTTAGGTATCTGAACCGCACAACAATTGGTCATCTAGTCGTTTTACCTAGATGCCCCTTGTTGCTCAAAGTTACTTGAATCTTTCTGCTTGGCAGATTTTCCTGCTTCCAACTCATCAACTTTAAGAACTCACTTTTGACTTGCTGCCTAATATACCCAGGTGTAAAAGTTAGTGCCCCCTCTTTTAATAAAAACATAAAAATAATCTGATAAAATGGCTTTAATAATATTATATATATAATCATTTTTTTTATATGAATTTATCAGTCTATTACTTTTTATGAATTTCTTTTTCATAATATTGCTTCAGTTCATTGAAATTTTGGGGCATTCGTTTATGCACAGCTCTCGTAAGGTCCCAGGATTTCAACTGACTTTGGGTAGGCCATTCCAAAACCTTGTCCTGTTGCATGACCAAGCAATTTTGCAATTTTGACCAAGCTTTACCTGTCGGACAGATGGCCTCACATTTTTTTGGACTCAGTGACTCCAAGTACTTGGTTTTGCTTACATGTTTCATTCATTTTGGCTTAACTTAAAAATAATGTCTCTAAATAGATAATGACATGGTGAAAAAAGTTATATGTTGTTTGTCTGAAGTTGTATTTGCCTAATACAAAATTGCATTGGCCCGCCCTTTGACAACCTGCATAACTGTCTCTGAAATGAATCAATTATTTTCCCTTCACCTGTCAGGGGTTTTAATATTATGGATGATGAGCATATTTTTAAAATGTACCTCTATCTACTTTCAAAGGTGACAATAATTTTTATTTAACTGTACTGAGAAACTTGACAGTTTTTTTTTTCTTTTTCTCCATGATTGTTGTAGGATGGATCGAGAGATCAGTCTGCGCTGAGCATCAACGCCAACAGCATCAAGATTACTGACGTCACACAGGATGGAGACACGCTGACCTTCGCTATCACGTCTCAAAAGGTCCATTTAACACTTTACACTTTTGGTGTATAATACAAAATATTTTTGGAAAATCTAATTTTCCTAAATCCTTTCTCCGCTTGCTTTTGCAGCTAAGCAGCAGTAGCGGGATCTGTGTCTTCAGGACGTACGAGGATTTCGACTGGCTTCAGGAGAGTCTGTTCTCTCAGGAGGACGTTGCAGGACTCCATGGCGTGATAGTACGTGAACCGCTTCACTACAAAGTTTTTCAGTCATACAGGTTGTCATGTTGGCTTTGTGATAGCTTCTTGTTTGAGCAGCTGAACATCTTCAATTTAATTGATCAATTTCATTGATGCCCAACACACACACACTTCCTAAACATGTTTGATCAATGCTACCTATTAACCAGTGTAAGGATCTACCCAATGACAGAACCTTCAAAGATCTTTTGTAAGTCGCTCTGGATAAGAGCATCTGTCAAATGTCTAAATATAAATGTATCAGCTTCAGTACTGAAGATGTATCTCTGTACGCTGCTCAGGGATGCTTTTTTTCTTATAATAATCAAAGACCTAATTTTACATTAAAATTTTCTAAATAAATAAATCTATTTGATCTAGGGTAAGGTGTGATTAAATGTCTTGATATAAATGCTAAAACTACAAGGCGCATTCAAATCAAAGTGAGATTTTTGATTGTTCAGAATAACAGAACACTAAGAGTCTCATCACCGTACTGTGCTTGAAGTCTTCATTCAGCAGGAATTTCATCACTAGTCATGTATGTCACAGTATATTTTATAAGATCTTGAATCTTCTTCCCACAGTTTCCTCCTCTCCCAGCCAGACCTCTGCTTTCCAGCTCTCACACACAGACCAAAGCACTGAAACAACTGGGTATGTCTAATCACACTAGAAATTCTTTGCAGCAATAGGAAAAGTAATTTTTATCCATTTCTAGTCGCATGGACTATTAGAAAATGCTCATGAAACAAATTAGCTCCTGTTCTCACTCATGTTACAGCAGCTACTAGTGTCGGATTATTTCAGTTAAATTTTATTTGTATAGCACGTTTATTGTCATCATCACAAAGCAGCTTTAAAATATCAAAAGAAAATTATGGAAATGTGTATTAAATGTGAACGTTATGTTGAGTGTCTGGTGTACAAGTACTTCTTTGCGTTGTTACTTTCAAAACGATAATGGATTACAGCAAGTGTGTGTGTCTGTGTGTGTATATATATATACACACACACACAGTGGAACCTCGGATTGCGAGTAACTCGGTTTACTAGTGTTCCGCAAGACGAGCAAAGATTTTTAATACATTTTGACTTGAAAAACGAGCATGTCTTGGTTTACGAGTGCCGAGTTTTTTGACACCGACACTCTCACATACACTCTCTTGCCTTTACACTCCCCCTCCCCGGCTTCACACAGACACACACTCTGCTCTACACAGAAACTCAAAGGTAAGGTGCTGGTTCAGTTGTTTTGTTTTGTTTTTTACTTTACAGCTGTGATTCCGTTAGTCTGCGCTTACGCGGGTGTCATTAGAGAGATTTCTTTTTTTCCCATTAAAACAGTGTTTTTGTTGTGTGTGTGTGTTTGTTGTGAAGCTTAAAAAGCGAGGTGGGGGAAGGGAGGAGAAGTTTTACTGTGTAAGACGAGGCGAGGGAAGTGGCTAATTCCACACACACACACACACACACATACACACACACATACACACACAAATGCACAGCGCTTGCGGGCACAAATGGAAACACTTATCTGTTGGGATTTATTCAAATTATTATCAATTATTTTTAAAGGTAAAGTGCAGGTTAATTTGTTTTATTTTTACTTTATATATTGTATTAATAATTTTTCTGTATTAATTTTTTTGGCTGTGGAACTAATTATTTGAGTTTTCATTATTTCTTATGGAACGATTTGATTTGGTTTTGGAATACGAGCCCACTTCTGGAACAAATTATGCTCATAATCCAAGGTTCCACATATATATACATACACTGTATGTGTGTGTGTGTGTGTGTGTGTGTGTGTGTGTGTGTGTGTGTGTATCTGTGTGTGTGTGTGTTTTAAGGCTTCCTGGCTTTTGGAGATAACTGGCAGCTTTACTGCAGGGCTCTAGAGTTTTACCTGCAGCAGGTGGCAGCGCACAGCATTCTGGGAAAGAGCAAACTGCTGCACAGCTTTCTCAGCAGCACAGAGGTACAGCATAAAACCCACTCCGAGATTCCCAGAGTGAGTTTGAGGTGTAGGTGAGGTGATGGTGATGTAGGTGAGGTGATGGTGATGTAAACATCACATGCTTACACACTCTCTGGAATAAATGCTGAGTGAGGTAAATATTCATATTATGCTATCATTGCACAAACAAATATAATATTAAGACTTACAGCTTTTGTAGACACAAAACTGTACTTTGTTTTAGGAATAAATTCTTGAAACGAGTTATCTCTCATACTTATCTTCAAATTTAACATCATTTTTAAATATCACTGCAAGAAGCAGATTTCATCATAATTTAACGGCATCCGATAGTATTTGAATAAATTATTAAGCTTACTCTTATGATCCTTTGTAAGTTTAAAATCCAAACAGTTTCATGGGTGGAGGTAATGGAATGGAATGTAACGTAGACCCTCATTAGTGCAGATAAGAGAATAAAAATTTATGTTACTGTACATATATACATGCATATAACTGCTGTAGAGCAAGGATGTAAAAAAAAAAAAAGTTTATGCATTCAAAACATATCTTATAAAAACAGCAATGAATGAAACAATGTCAATAATTGGAATGACAAGTTTTGCTCCCTCCCTCCCTCCCTCCCTCTATATAAAATGCTGCTTTCTTTTATGGCCTACAAATATATTTTTTAATTTGTTTAATATTTTTTTTTCCTGGAATAGTGTTGTGTGGAAATCAGAAATGTTTTTGTACTGACTTAATAATGAAGTCATAAAATAAACATGTGTTGTAATCAACAAGTTTGTATGGAGCAGGGAACAGGTGGAGGAAAATCTAGGGAGGTGGAGGTAGGCTCTGGGAAGTAGAGGAATGAAGGTTAGCTGCAGCGAGACAGAATACATCTGTGTGAATGAGAAGGACCCAAGTCCTTCTTGGTGAGGCTACAGAGAGCAGAGATTAAGAAGGTGCAGGACTTTAAGTACTTAGGCTCAATGGTCCAGAGCAATGGAGAGTGTGGAAAGGAGGTGAAGAGGTGTGTACAGGCAGGTTGGAATGGGTGGAGAAACATATCAGGTGTGTTATGTGATAAAAGAGTATCAGTGAGAATGAAAGGAAAAGTGCACATGACAGTGGTGAGACCAGCGATGCTCTACGGCTTAGAGACAGTGGCACTGAAGAAAAGACAGGAGGCAGAGCTGGAGGTTGCAGAGATGAAGATGTTGAGGTTCTCGTTGGGAGTAACAGGATGGATAGGATCAAGAATGAGTCCATCAGAGGGAAAACCCATGTTAGCTGTTGTCAGAAAGGCCAGATTGAGGTGGTTTGGACATGTTCAGAGGAGAGATTTATGGATGTAGTGAGAGAGGACATGGTATTGGTTGGTGTGAGAGAAGAAGATATGCAGAGGACAGGGTTAGATAGAGGCAGATGATTCGCTGTGACGACCCCTGAAAGGGAACAGCTGAAAGGCAAAGAAGAAGAAGACCAAAGTTTGTACAAATGAAAAAAAAAATAAATAAATAAAAAACAGGTTGACTAAGACTTTTGCATAGTACTGTAAATATATTAAAATATAAATATATATAAATATTTTTAAATAGTGTACTGTGAAAAAAATAATGCTTATTTAATTTCATTGTTTGCATGTTTAATCATAGAAATGTATTATAACAACATTATACCATACATACACCAGGTACAGTTTATAGATATGTGTACAAACTGTATATAAAACAACATAAATATAGTTTTTTTGTTTGTGCCTCCCAGTCTGCAGGAAAACAGCGCAGCAAAAAAGACATCTTCGACCGCCTCAGTCAGGCCCTGGAGCAAATCAGGAAGGAGGGTCACAAGGTGCATATTTGTGATTTTTTCTTTCTTTTTTTAATGTATAATGAGAGTTATATAATCAACCTCAGTGTGTTTCCTCAGGACGTGGATGAATTCTTTCACAATGAGAGAGAAAGCAACACACACCTGACTGCCCTGTTTAAAGCTACCACAGAGGTTCGACCTTCCGTTCTTCTTCACACCGGGTGCTCTGATTGTTTTTAAGTTATTCTGTAAAAGTTCTCAGAATTGATTGTCATCTGATTTCCTTTAGAAATTCCTCGAGGTTGTGCTGACAAAGCAGAGTAAGACACATCACATGCACGATTACACCACAGAGAAAAAAAAGCCTCAGTGCTTGATTAGTGCATGAGTGTGTTTGTTCTGCCTTTTTTTCAGGGCTTGCTTTGGCATGTGGCCATTTCTCCACTTCGTTACATCTCTGTGTTAACCACGACGATCCGTCTGCTGTTGCCTTCTCTAAGTAAGAGTATGTTTTCATGCTGATCAAGGTGAAATCTGAGGAATGATATTGTGTCACTTGTATTTAACTTGAAGGTCCCATATTTTTTACTTATTTGTAAAATAAATTAACTCAGACCTCAGAGCTCCTCCAAAGTTTGCATGTTAATACTCAACTCTTCTTCATGTTAATGTCTATGTAAAAGAACTACTCCTGAGGCACGCCCCTCCAGATTATAGTAGAGGTGCGTACTTAGCATGGAGAGGGCTATCTTCTTTTATATATTGAATATTGAACTGCTCGATACATCTGAAACTGCGCCATAGCAGCGGACAGCGGTACCCACTCCCTTCTCTTGCGTGAGCTCACAGATGCCCCTGACTGGCCGTAGAGCACTAATTGCCTCCCATCCCACCTCGCTGAGAGCTCGGACAATTTGCTCTCTCTACACCTTTGGCTGCAAGTGGCTACAGCATCATCACTCGGGGGCCGAGAGGGCTATCTTCTTATATGAGGTCACATTTGGTGGGAAAAATCTACATTTTAGTTTGTAGCCGCACACCCAAGACTATGAAAAAGATCTTTAAAAAGAATATTGCATAATATTTCTCTTTTAAAAGACAGAAATAATATTCACATTATTGATCGGAATCACTACAGGTAAACCCAATACAATATTATCACGATACCTAGGTGTCGATTTGATTTGTAATTTTTATAAATATCTTGATTCAATATCTACACAAACTCAGCAAATAATTTGCTCCTACTAGACAGAATGTTGTGCTGCTGCCAAGGAACATGTGAATAGTTTCATAGTGGAACTGCGCCATTTTACAGCCTCAATGTTTATAAATTTAAAAGTAATTTTAAAAATGGCTTTTGAAGTCAGTGGTACAATGCATGAATTGTCTCACAAAAAAACTGTGATATGTAATCAAATCGCATTCTTTCCCCTTTTACATGATATAAAAATCAACACACTTTGTCTGCTGTTTCAGAAATCTGAATCTCCTAAAGGAAGTAGTGCACGTAGATTAATGGGAAGCAGGTGGAATTTGTTTTGAAAGTGCTGCTGATAAGATTTATTTTGGTCGCTAAAGAGCTTTAATATTTAACAAGACACATTTTAAAATATTGAGTAGTGTAGGATTAAAACTGTTAAACCTTGGATTGTGAGCATAATTCATTCCTGAAGCATGCTTGTCTAACCCTCATATATCAAAGGGAATTTCCCCATAATAAATAATGGAAACTCAGATGATTCGTTCCACAACCCAAAAATATTAATATAAAATATTCAATACAAAATATCTGCTACAGCCTTTTTAACATTTTTCATCACGGGGGCCGTTGTTGCAGTACAGTTACTAAAGAACAGTCACTACAGTCACACACACTTGGTCACAATATTATAGTAAACAGTACACGTGTGCGCACATGTTGACTATACGAATGATGCATACGCACTGAACATGGGAGCTGATTACACCCAAGCCCGCAGCCTGAGAGAGAGAAGAATCATTAGCTCAATTGTGATCACGTGATGCATGGCAGACAAAGCTCATGAGTTCTACTCGTATGTCAAGACTTCGTTCATTTATCAAGTTAAAATTTATTTTCAAATTTTCCTCGTCTTGCACAACGCTCCCAGACCATTTCACAATCCAAGGTTCCACTGTACCAGGATATTATTTAGTCATCTAAGATCCGAGGGTTTCTTTTGTCACCTTGTTGTGCTGTTGTACGTTCATAGAACATAGAAAAGTTTTTGTGCCTAAAAACTGAGAAAATTTTCATAAGATTGATCTAAGAGAGTAAAAGTTGGTTTTCTTGAATGTACTATATTAACCACACAAATGCTCTCTTTTTTTTAACCTTTCTCAGGATCTGTCTGAAGCTTTCAGATGTAATGGAGGCAGTAAAAGTAAGAAAGACATCAGTTTGCAAAGGAAAAGGAAAACACAGCATTATATTGTGTGTTAACACATAATTTCTTGTTTTCCAGCAAAATCTGGACAAAGTGTCTGAGAATGACGTGTCCACTTTGGGCTTGGGGTTGGATTTCGAGTCTCGCTACCAGGACGCGAAAAAAGTGCGTGTCCATCGAATAATACACCTTTGTGTATATTAGGTGTGAAACAACCACGCATTGTGTGGTTATAGGATTTATTCTTGCAGTTGCTTATTTTACAATAACGGCACGTCTGACATGAGTTATTTGCAGTCCACGTGAATGAGCCTGTTACTATAGAAACCTTAACCTTGGTTAATATACTGTACTGTATGTAAACTTGCCATAGAAAACTTTTCCACTGATCAGTATGGAGAATCCAGCAGCACTGTGTAGTATTAATCAGTGTTCAGTACTGATGAGTGGACATTTAAGGAGTAATATCATTTCATTTAAAATTATGTGATGTCATTTGAGTTTGTGAATGTGTGAGTGTTATAACCTTGTGTGAAAACCAAGTTTGTCTTTGTTTATGGTAGGAGATGTTGTTCAGAAGAACCTGTAAACTAGTGGAACTGGAAATCATCGTTAAGAACGCAGAAAAAGCCAAACCAAATAAGAAAGTGGTTGTGAGTATAAACAAATCACACACACACACACACACACACACACACACACACACATTTGTAATCTAGAAAATACTTATTAGTTAATTGTATTTCTGTATCATATAGAAACTTTTGTGGAAAAAAAAAACCCTGTAGAAACTATGATGCTGATACATCTGAAACTGCTAGCATGCTCGCTAACTGTTAGTAAACTAGCTGATGTATGTTACACCTCAAGACTTTAGATTAGGATTAACATCAAGACAAACTTGTTAAAAGATAATCTAACTAAACAATCACAATTCTGTTAAAGGTGACGTAGCTAGGTTAGCAAAGTACCACATGCATTGTCATGCAACATGCCACTTTGCCCTGCCTAAATCTGTTGAATTTATTTTGACATGGAAATGGACATTTTTACATTTTACAGTTTTCTTAGTAAAATGACAAATGTTTTTTTTTTTTTTTAAAGGGAGAGAAAAAGAAACAAGCGGCTAAGTGCTAATAGAAGCTAACGTTTTTGTTCCTCAGCTAATCAAATTATAATGTCTGATATTTAAAAAATATATGCATAAATATCATGATTGTTGCCAAACTGCTGTGGTATAAGGTTATGCTATTATATTAAGATGAATAATGAACAATCTTCCTTTTGTCCATCACTAGCAATATTCAGGTAGCCAGCAAACTTGCTAGAGCTTTTTCGGCTACATCACAACAATTTAATTAGGCAAATGTTTTTGTTTTGTTTTTTTCCCTAAAAATATCTACTTGTGTCTTTGAAACTAACCATCTAAGCCAAGTGAAAGGTTTAAAAATAGGATTCATTTGTGGTGTGATTTTTTTTCTGTAGATGGACAAAGTTCAGAAAATTGCACAGAAAGAGTTTAATCTCATCTCATCAGTGGCGAAGGAAGAGGTAAGCAGTTCATTTTGCTGTCTATATCATTCTCTGCAAATGTATGATGTTATGTTGTACTGTATTTCATGAATGGCCATTCAATCAATAAATAACAACCTGAATTGTAAATTACACTGTTTAAATACTGTAAGTACATGTTTGGAAGGGATTTTAGTTTCCTACAGCCTAGCTAATAAAGCTTTGATTTTTTTTCCCCAAACCCTTACTTTTATAATAAATGTCTAAGGACTCATTGAATCAAAAAAATTATTTATATGTGTTTGAAACGGTTATTATATGTATTGTAATTAGGGTGGAAAGTAAAGCTAAAATGTCCTTGAGGCCCTCTTGTGGCTGGCTGCAGTACAATTTTTTACCCCGTCCATTTTTATAGGTATAAGTGAATTGAAAGGGACCCAAATGTACATTTTTATGGTATATCTCTATAAATTATTTAATGCACAGTATTCTTTCATTTTTTAAAATAAATTAATTTGACGTTAAACTTTTTCTAATATTTATCCTTGTCATAAATGTGCGTTGTAGTTACAGTTATTTGATGAGGGATTGTTTTAAAGTTTTGCGAGATATTGCCTGCAATTTGATATCTAGTTGTGTACCTATAATTCTAACTAGCAAAACGGTATAATTAAATGAAATGATGGTGCAAACCATATTTGCTAAAGTCGATCAAAATTTTGCTGCGCATACTGATTTGAGATTGTGTTTGATGCGTCATCTTCCTCTTGAGACCCAAACTATATTGTCTCTATATCTTTGTAGGATCCTCATATTAGAACTGTTAATTAAAACCTTCCGTCTGTTTGAGGACTTTAAGTTCATAGTTATGTAACTAATATGGTGAGATGAGAGTCAGAAACATTGTACTGGTGGTGTTTAGTGTTCGAATTAGACCAAATTTAGGGTCAATAGCAGCTCAGATCGTGGGGCACTAGGTTCCTAATGGGAGGGTCTGGTGTTTCAGCCCTGCCACTTCCAAGACTGGAGAAATGGGAGGGTTGTGAGATGAAGGGCATCCGACATAAAACCTGTGCCAGTATTGTGCTGATGACTCGAAGTAGCAACCCTGTGAAAGGGGAAAAAAAAGCATGCAAATATACCATCCTTGGTTTAAAACATGAATGCAGAACTACAGCCTGTAACAGTAGTACTATAGTAACCATAAGGTTAAATCACAACCACCAATTCGTCCCTAGTGATGAATATACACATTGAGAGCTCAATATACCAGCAACTTTAATGATAAGGCTGTGTGTGTTTGTGTAGTTATGTAGTTTTTAATAATTGGTAACAATTCTTTGATCTCATTCCGGTTTAGATTGAGTGGTACCATAAAGCTCGTGTGACTGTACTGCGAGACTTTCTGATCCACTGGTGTGAGAAGCAGCTGGACACGGCCCGGGAGTCTGCTGCTCACTTCTCTCAGCACCTGGAGGCTTGGAAAGAATTGGCCATCTAATACAAAAACTCTTTAAAACATTTAGTGTTTTCACAGCAGGATTGAATAGACATTTGTCTGGTACAGCACTGTCTAACGCTTAAAGTGAACCGTGTGATACTAAAAATGATTTGAAACCCTTTTATGTCCTACAGTACAAATTTTTTCTTTGATTTATTTTATATTAAACCACATCGCTAGTAAATTCTCAAATCTGTTTGGTCAGAAGGTGTTGATTAATTTCCCTAGCCAGAAGGATATATGAATGTTTTTGTTCTAATGCGCTCTTATTTTTTGCATAGGGACTTTATTAAGGGGAACACTCTGTATGATGAGATGCTTATTTAACACTTTGATAAAAAGGAGTCTCCAGTGTCAGATGTAAGCCTGTGAAGTTTTTCACGACAGAGGAGTTCTCAGTGACACGACAAGCTGAAATGTTTTGCCTTATTCACTTTAAGAGAAAGAATATAAATGCTTATAAACAGCTGTTTATTAGCACTAATCAAAAGTAACATATTTCTTGGAAATATGTGGTAAAAAGTATGGAGAGTTGATTTTGTTACCAAAAAATACAGCAGGAAAAAGAAAACAATCAACTGCTTCTAATGTTTATGTTAAAATGAGTCCTTTTAGTGTTGTGGTTCTGAAAAGATCAAAAGAATTTCATTAAAAAAAAATTCATAAAAGAAAAATATTCTCTTGTAGCACTCTACGTACATTAAGCTTTCCTTAAGAGTCTTAATGGAAGAACCTTTAATCGGTTCCATTAATTCTATCAGAAATAAACACACTGAAATCCAGACTGTTTGCCAACCAAGCATAAATTTATTGCAGACATTGCAGTTATATCTGACCAGACAATCTGAGCCTAAATACAGCCCACACACACACACACACACACACACACACACTCATTCACCACACTCTCCTGGCTCTGCTTTGGCAGTTAAAGACCTGGACGCTAAGGTGAGCATTGCTATAGAGCGACTAATACACACTGAGGTGCTGCTGGTTTTAATAACAGAGTAACATACTTTTTTTTTTTTTGGACATTGTGTTCAGACAGATCTGATGTCATAAAACATTAGTCAAGTTTTAGTAAGTTTAAGCTAAATAGTGAAAAGACAGTGCTTTTCTATTGAAATACATTAATGAAACTAAAATTCTAAATATGGACAGAAGCAACACCAGTCATGAAACACACAACAAACACACAAAAATCAAATAAAACACAGTTCTAAAACATCCTTTTACATTTTACAGTCAATAGACAAACAGTAAATTGTACAAAGGTGGTTAACATTGAGTCGAACACAGCAATTACAAATCATCCTTACATCCTCCATTTGACGTTGACCTGATGTTGATGTTTGGAGCAGGGTTGCTTTTTTATTATTTTTTTCCTTAGCACTTAATAATCATTAGATTTTTTTTTCCCTACAGTGCAATTTTCTTAATAAAAATAAATAAATAAATAATAAGGATGGAAATGCATTTGAGAAACACGAATAAAACATATTGTCTTTTATTTATTGATTTGTTTTTGCATATTCCAAATCTGAAACCTTTTCTTTAATATCTTTAGTTTATACCACAGCATTATGGAATTCTTAGTTCTGATTGGTCAAAAGATCTTTTGAGTGCATTTAAGTGCAGGTTATACTGTACAGAGAATAATGTGTAATAGCCTCCAGTTTTAGTGCTTCGTAACAGTCAAAGGTATATGGACCCGACATCTTTAAGCCTTTCTTTGTGGTTTCCCTGTAACATGGCAGACTATGTTTATTTGGCTTGTTAAAGAGACAGAATCAAAGAGAGAAAAGAGAAAGAAAATGAAGAGAGAAAATGAAAGAGAGCAAGAGACAGACAAAAGGAGAAAAATAGACAGAGAGAGAAAGAGAAAGAAAGGGAGCAAGGGAGAGAAAGAAAGTGAAAGAATATGGAAAGAGAAAGAGACAAAGAGAAAGTAAGAGGGTGAAATAGAAAGAGAGAAAGTGAAATAAAAAAAGAGCAAGAAAAAAGAAAGAGAGAGAAAAGAGATCTGGAGATTTAAGATAGAGAGCGAGGCTGGTGAGGGAATGACTGTTACAGGCACATGCTCTAACCTTGTTTTATGGATGCTACAGAATGTTCAGTGTAATTATAAATGTGATAAAAACTATAACAAATGCAAAATCATTTTAATTGCCAGATCGCTGTGGTATAAGAGGAATAAACACGAATCAACCATGTTGCATAACATTAACGCCATAGTAACTCTGTTATTTTCTTGTAAGGTTACTGGACAGAACATTATGTAAATTAATTAAAGGCGTATTTCAGACACATTACATGCTGCAAAAAAAATGTCATCATAGCCAGCGAAAATATCTTGAATCCGGTCGTATTTATTCCTTACTATACACTGCAAAAAATTTCAGCAATTGAAAATAAATTTTGTCTACTCAAACTTATCTTCATTTTCTTAACAAAAGATTACAACAAAGCAAATATAAGATTATTAAACATATAAACAATTTTATTTGTTTTATAGAACAAATTCCTTGGTCTTCTTTCAAGAAATCAATGATCAAAACAAGCAAAATTATCTGCCAACAGAAGAAGAAATGTCTGATTAAAATAGTGACATTTGTCCTGAATTTAGTTTAATAATCATATATTTTATTTGTTGTAATCTTGTATAAAGAAACCGAGGATAAATTTGACTAGATTCAAGATACTTTCACTTGCTAAAGTTGGAAGCTTTTGTATAGATGCATTTGACTATTTTTAAGCTTAACATTTTCTTGTTCTGTTGGAGAATTAAAATTTTAAAGACTTGTTTCTAGGAATAAACAAAAATGGTTATATGGTTAGTAATGTCTTATTTGGTTGGTTGTAACTTTATAAAAAAGAAACTGTGAGAAAATTTTACTAAACTGAAGATACAGTGTAATAGTAATGAAGCTTTTATCTGTACACACCCTGTTGTACAACATGACACATGATCCTTATGCTGCCTTTAAATCCTCTTTGGAAGTTCGTGCGTACGAGTTCAAGCGGTTTTGGTTTGGTAAGAAAGCAGACGATGGTGAGAACACATCTTTATATATAACAGTTAATGTTTTGTTAATGACATACCCCTAGCTGTAAAAAGTTGGCACTTATCAGGGAAAAAAAGTACAGCACCATTCTCATGCCTATATCAAGATAATTTAAAAAATCCTATTCAAACGCCTCAGGATAAAGAACATCCACAGGACAATTACAGCAGTTCCTAATACGAGTTTTCGGGTGTAATTATGACACTGTGTGGTGTTCCAGTGCGCTCAGCTCATAATTACGAAATTTCCACCAAGACTTGAAGGCAGCTTTATTAACAATCATTGATCATTCAGTCATTACCTGGCTTGATTGACATTCATGTAAAACAAACAAACAAACAAAAAAAAAATTCTATCTTTCCAGTAACACCTCTTTCTTTATTATTAAAAGTAAAACAGTGAGAAACAAAGGGTGTTCAAGTCAAACAGGGATCTTTGACTGCACAGAACACAGAGAATAAAAACTCCCTTTATTTCTCTTTATAATCCCTTGCTACACTAATGCACTTATATATGTCGTATGTTTCATTGAGTTCCACTTGCTGAATGTTCACAGAAACGACTGCAGTGGGCTCTGAGTCGCCTCGAACGGGATCGCCTTGAACGGGATCGCCGTTCATGACGCATGGAATTCTTTAAAACCTTTGCTTCAAATGTTCTACTGCGGATAAGAGTCTCATCACCGGACTGTGCTCGTCGTCTTCTGTAAATGTCAAATTGTTTTACCCCTTCAATTTAACCAAAAGTCTCATCACAAATCCTGATTTGACTTGAACGCACCTTATATGTGGGCTCCGCCCATCTGTTGTTACAGTATATACACAGAAATTGTATTAAAATAAATCATACTACACTTACAGTCTCTGAAAGCTTAAAAATAGAAACTCATATTCTGTGTGTATCTACATAAAGTGCAACTACAAATCAAGGTTTGTTTTATTATTGAGGTGAAAAGTGTTTGTCAGACCTGAAACATTTTAAAACAACCCAACACTGAACCCCTTATACAAGTAAATATGGAGATGGGAGATGGGAAGGGCCACACCCATAAGGGAGGAAGAGCCAAGAATGGGTTCAAGGTTTACTGTGAGGTTTTCAGAAAAGGCCATGACTCTGTCTCTTGATCTGATGTGAAGCTTAAGTAGAAAGTGTGCTTTTGAAAGTCTAATGGCTTCATCTGCACCGCATTTGCAGAAATTCATGGAGTGGACAAAAAACAGACAAGATACATGTCTAAAATATATTGTATACATATCAGTAAAGGAAAGGACACTCCAGCATTGTTGTTTCTCTTTCAGCATGTGTAGAGATGAATTTCTTCTAATAACATCAGTAGATTTCTATTTAATTCCACTTTTATTGAAAAATGCTGGAGTATTCCTTTAATGGCTTTTAAATTTGTCCTGTGTGGCTTCAAAGAAAATAGTCTGGTCTCTAAACCCTGAGGAGGCTTTCTGTCTGTCTTAAACAAATTAGCGCATAAACAAATTAAAGCGTGATTCAAGAGGTGTCCAGATGGAGGATAAAAGACATCTGCACCACTGCATTTAAAGAAAAACTCCACTCTGAAAGACTTGCATATCAATATTTTAGAATGAACACATGATCTTAAATAGCATGTTTATTTTTCTTTCTGGTGATCCTACATTTCCCACATTATCCCTGTTTCCTACTGATAGTTTACCCCTCGCTTTATCTCTAACTATGCAGCAGCGCTTTATTCTTTTACCCAGTCCGGCTCTCTCACGTCCTCATTCTTTCTGCACAAACAGATCAGCTTCCAGAAACTGAAGATTTATTCTACAAAAGATAGAACACTGTCAATCCAAGGCGAGTCTCTACAGTACCTGCTTTGCATTCTGGGAATTTTTTAGACTACTATCCTCACTACATCTACTGTACATCAGATTAGAAAGATCATCTTCCTCTTTTGTTTATAGGAGGTAGCCACCAAAACTGACCCACATATCAATATCTTTTTTCCTTTTATTAAACCCCATTGTAACTCTGCTATATCAGGAATAAGAGGAAAAATACAGCAAAAAAAAAAAAAAAAGAAATCATCAAATCCTGAAATATAAACCTGTTTTATGTGATTCAGAGTGGAGTTTTCCTTTATTCCAGCAAAGCTACAGTAATCCATCCACCTGGAATGAGGGTTACCAAAATCTGAAAGTATAAGAAATATATAAAATACAGAGGGTCCTGTAACATTTTCACCCAATCCCTAACACCATAATAGATAAGCATCATAAGTGTGTTATTCTATAACTAGATTACAAACATAGGGAAAAAACTGTAATTAGATAGACCTGGCAACCCTTATTCCACTCAATTTCCGCTTTCTTGTCTAAATTTAATCTGTTATCAGATTTTTATTATTTTTATTATAATTGTTTAAGCAATTCAGGTTTAGATCATTATATCCTTTATTGTCTTTTATTGCTTAATTGTCATTGCTGTCAATTTATTTAGCACACAGAAAGTATTCATTTATTAGAATTAAAGGAATAGTCCAGTGTTATACGATGTAATAACTAGAACGCTCTTTGTAAGTGTGTATGTTTCAAGTCAAACTGGGAATAAGTGTTTAGTGTTTATATATTTATTCTTAATCAGACATATTAGCCTGTCCTGAGACTAGGGGCAGCTGGGATCCAGGTATTTACATTTTCATCTAGTTACAGTTTAATGGGAAGAGTTTGTTGTTATTGAAGTTTAACATTTACACTTGGACTTCCAGCCCATACCCTGTCCACTTGTAAATGTCCATCCATCCACTATCTATACTTACCCTGTGTAGGGTCACAAGGAGCCTATACCAGACAACTTAGGGCACAAGGCTAAAGGATATACCATGGATCAGGTGACAATCCTTTGCAAAACTAAGCAGTCCATATAGGCTCTAGATTGCATACCTTTTGACTGTTGGAGAAAAGGGGATTGCCCTGAGGAACCATATGGAGACCATAAGGAGACCATGCAAACTCCACGCACACAGACCAGAGGCGAGATTCGAACCCCCAACCCTGGCGGTGTAAGCCAAGTGTTCTGAGATTAATTAATTAATTGTACTTAGATTTTAAAACTCCAGCCAAGTAGGTGGCAATAGTATGTGCACAGAGCAGGCAAGAAGAAGAGACAATAACACCAGCAAGAACACACAAAGAACAAACTCAATAGTCCCTGAAAAACACTGGAATATCCCTTTAATTACTTTAAATTCTGACTCTGAATTATGTTTGGACATAAAAATAAATCTATCACTCACTCGACTTCTTACATCTTCAAGACATGTTACTCTTATTACCAAGGTTATTCATATTTTCATCAACGCACCACAATGCACAAATACAGCTGTAATGGCATACATTTAAAAATGGACGGCGTTTAAGTGCTAACATGGAACAGGGAGCCTGGTTTCAGGGGTGAAGACATATACACACACACACACACACACACACACACTGTATACAAACTCGAACCTCATGGCTATAAGGAAGATTCATGGTAATGGAGTGTGTATCTTTTGCGTGCGTATAGGAGTGAATTATAGTGGTAACGAACTCGCAGGTCCTGTGTGGATCTTCAGTGGCAATCCTGTGGACAATCAAGTGAACAATGAATGAAGGAAAAAAAAAAAAAAAACGAATGAGCGTCCAAATGAGTAATATTTATTTCTAGGGAGATTTCTGAGTCGCTATACAGCTAATCAAAGAGTCAGCTGAAGCTAGCACATCTGAGTCTGCTAGCAAGCTAAGATATGAACAAAAGCTAACTTACCAAACAATTGTATTTGGATATAAGGTATTTTTATTACAAAAAATACATAAAACATTTTTTTTATGTTAATACCCTCTCTGAGAGCTAATTGTGAATAACTGTGCTATGCTAACACAACAGAAAATTAGCTTCACTTCACATAGAGTTAACTACGCTTTAATGCTGCTTTAATCCTCAGGGATATATTTTTATATTTTTCATTTATATTTCATTATATTTTTAATGAAAAACTGCAGGTCAGTTGAATTTTTTTGTGCTGTCATGGAAAAAAAAAACAGAAAAACAAATAGCATCCACACTTTAAACCCATCAGTCTAAACCAACTTAACTTGCTAACTCTTTAGCCTAGCTGTGTAGAATTAATTTAACATTCAAAATATATAATAATAATAATAATAATAATAATAATAATAATAATAATAATAATTATAAATAATATATAATAAAAGTATATATATATGATAATATATAGTAATAATAAAAGATTGGTGTCTGGTGGTTAGGAAATTGTTTTGTCTTTGATATTATTATTTTATTATTATTATTTCTACATTTCTATTCAATAAGCAGACCATTGTTGTTGTTGTTGTTTTTTTAATGGACACTTCCTGGGAACAAACATCCGAAATGATATCATGAGATGTTATAATATTTGATAACCAAACATTATAGCTTTAAATCACAGACTCTTTAGCTAGCCTTCTAGCTTATTCAAAGTAAGTCATGTATATATAAATTACCTTTCTAAGCCTGGCTGTAGGGTGTGCACGTTACGGGTTGGAGCTAAGAGATTTCCAGACTGTCGTTTTAGACATTTCGTCTGAGATGTTGATGTCAGAGGGGTCAGTCCTACAGGAAAGAGGAAAGGTTTAACTTTAAAGATTGAGTTCTTACTAACAAACAGAGCAGTTCTTTCTGATAAAACCTGTTGACTGTGCTGTGTCCGTTATTGTGTTAATATTTCTGACCATACTGGTGTCTAGAGGAGTGAGGTACACCTGGCGTTACCTGGGGTCTGGCGTTTTAAGCGAATGCAGTAGCTTGTTGCTCTCCATGGGGATATGCACCGTGTTTTTATCCTCTCCCAAGTCTGAATTATCAACCAAGATCTCCTGTGACTCCTGCTACACACGCACACACACACACACACACAAACACACTTCAAATCTCCATATCCATAGCAGAACAGGTTAGGTATTATTTTGCCGGATGCTCGAGGTCACTGTCTGCACTACCTCCTCTTTTTTTTTTTTAGACGCATCATCGAGTTTCTTCTTTTTGCTCTCGGGCATGAGGTCATCGAGGTAACTCAGCTCCCGTTTGCTGAAGCAGAAATCCAGAAGTTTACGGATGAAGACCAGCGCCAGCACCTGGTGACGAGTGACACTATAATCAGAGAGTGTATATGTCCACATTGCTGACCACAACAAATTTGTAACGGCACCTGCACCTGCGATGACATCCACAGATGGAATGTTAGTTTTAAAAGTTATAACAACTTTGATAAAATGACCTTGTGACATCACTGAATGAATGACCCAAAAACTATGTTGCAAATGCAACCTTAAATCAACAAAATTTGAATCTTTATTTGGAGCATTTATGCTGATTAACACCCACTGGCATAAAGTACAACCATATTCACGCTCCTTGAGGTTCTAACAAGGCTTAGAATTCTGAACGGAGATTGGGACAAACACAACGGCTTCCCACACACAGCATGTGTATGTCATGTCATGTACGGTATTTCTTGGTATTGTAATGTTATCTCTCTGTTTCATTTCCTCATGGAATATTACCGTAAGGTGCATCTTGGGTCCCAACAGCATGCCCCTAGTGGTCCAGTGTTAAGAATGCTCAAGCCATCAATTTGGTATTTATATTATTTTGCAACATTGTGTTCGTGGCATTTGTTCATCCTTATCCCATCATCATGTAGTCAATATTGTTCTGACGGCATTTCATCGAACTCATGCTAACTTTTAAAAACAACCTAATACCAATATTGTCCCTACAGTACATCAGTAAGCAAAATTTACATGACTTTAACGTTCTGACAACCAAAAAATTCTGCTGGGAAAGTTTCATGTCAAATAAACTCATAAGATCACTGTGTTCTCGTTGTAAGAATAAATAAATGTAGTAAGAAGTCATTTGAAGTTGTTTTGGACCGTACCATCATGGGAAATACGATGGCCGCAGGGGACGTCTTGATGACCCATAGTAGTATGAGACAGGTGAGCTGTGTGATAGTGAACAGGTGAACTTTCCTCAGAGGAACATGGCGAAGGTAGATGAAATCCGGCTGATGTTTTGCCGGCATGCCGAACAGCTTCAGACGGTCGAAGAACTGAGAGAGACAGAGAGAGAGAGACAGAGAGAACAAGAACAAGGACTATGTCAGGAAATAATTCAATAAGCCTGTAGGTATGATTTTGATAAATTTCTCCATTAGTGAGGTGCAGATTTCCAGGATTCAGTACCTGAATGCCTTTGAGAGAGGACGCTCCCATATAGAGGAACACTCCATACAGTACTGGCATGGGGATGAACTGAGGACACAGAAGAGACAAGGTCAGTACTGAAGATGGAACCATATGCAGAATTCACCATGTGACTTCAGTAACCAGCTGTTACTCATTTAGACAGAATTTAATTAAATCTAAAATTGATTAGATTTCCTGTAATTTCACATTCATGTAAATCCAAATAGTTTTGGATTTAGTTGCCATGGTTTTAAACTGGTGTGAGATCTTTCAGGAAGCTGTGTCTCTTTGGGATTTTCCTATATAGCTTTTCTAGTGACCAAAAAGGGCAAAAAGGGTATACTTCATTTTATGCTGAATCAGACGTTGAAGGCTAATCTGTGCAGCCGGTGCTGGAGATCCCGCATGCACCCACTATATTCAACACCTTTACACTAACGAGACACCTTTGACCAACCTGTACATGCTCCTTGAATTTACTGGTCTGCCATTCAGATTGCAAAATGGCACCTTTAGTTTCTAATAGCCTAAAGACCTCAAATTAATTCGGCAGGAAGCATTCAGAGAGGAGTGCAATTATTTTACATCTGAAAAACTGAACACACTTGTACACCATAAATATAGATAATCTGAGACCTCCCTAGCATATCCTTAAGCCCAAGTTACACACCAATAGTCACTGGTCTTGACTGTTTAGATATCAGGAATACAGAAAAAGCATGCATTATGACACCTTAGTTGAAATCAAATGTAATGAGAGTATAGTTTACTGTTTAGTCACTGTTAACCCATGAAAATTCTTACTGTAGCTGTGGACATGGTGTACTAAAATCCAGCATCACAAAGCCATCAGGTCTACAGCAATCCACTTTTACTTGTAGAAACCAGACCTTAATGATCTCAGAGACCATCTGTTAGATCTCTACTCATTAGTTTAAAGCTGCATATCTTGCCTTAGGCTGTGAAAGCCTAAGTTTCTATTATCTTCTGAAACCAGTCTACAAATGATTAAGTGTAACACCAGAAGCTTACCAACTTGGATTAGCCGAATACACACAACCTCAAAGAATGGATAAACCAGCCTTCCATACCCGCGATAGCTTCTTTCATGGTTAATAAATGTCAATTATTAAATTACTGACTCTCCATTGGGCAAGAAGTGTTTTAAACGGCCCTACCTAAATGCCCTTGGGAAGAAAGCCAAATGAAGCAATTTGTTGGTCTAGACATCCAGACCATGATGTATATCAGGCAGGTGATTTAGAGCCAGAATAACGTCATAGAGCAAACTGAGGTCAACCAAAAGCAGGCCTAAGCTGACAGTAAACTGGTCTACTGTCAGGCTTGCTGAGTGATAGATGATATCAACTAATGATACGCTCATGATGTCACGATGAGTTATGGAATAGTCTTCCAATTAATGTTCAGGACTCAGACACAGTCTCAGTGTTTAAGTCTGGGCTAAAAACCTATTGTCTGTCTAAACACATGTCTGTGTTTCCTTCTGGCTCTTGGCCCTTTTAGTTACGCTGTCATAGTTAGTCCTGCCGAAGTCCCTGCTTGCACTCTGCACTAAATATACATTCACATTATACACTGTTTGACTGTGACCATACCTAACTGCCATCTCTCCTTCTCTTCTGCTCTCTCCTCTTCCCTCTCTTCTCCTCTCTCTCTCGCTCTCTCTCTTTCCTCTCCCTGTCTCTCTGTCGAGCTATACATGTCTCTCCTGAGCTGCCAGTGATCCAGACCCCCTCTGCCCCCAGGAGCTGTCTGACTCGTCCTGGTGTCCTGCTTCTGGTTGGAGATCTCATCTCATGAAGGCCCCATGTGCATGTGGTGACTGGGGACGGTTCCACTTTTCCCTGAAGACGGTCCTGGCCTCGGCTGAGGCAGACAGCTGTTCTCTGAGGACTTGTGACTTCAGTCGCTTGATAGTTCAGGACTGGAGTTTCCTACACTCTACCTGAGCCTCCAATAATGAACTGGACTCAATTTTAACTTAAACACATCTCCTGTTACACTGAACTTCCAATCTCACACAGCATGATGCAGAACATTCTCTGCTATCCGTTTTACCCAAATGAGGATGGGTTCCCTGCTGAGTCTGGTTCCTCTCAAGGTTTCTATCACCATCTCAGGGAATTTTTCCTTGCCACTGTCGCCATCGTCCTAGGCTTGCTCATCAGGGACAGTCTTATCATTTTGATTCATACACGTTCACATCTCATACAAACTTAAATAATTCTTTTGATTGTGTAAAGCTGCTTTGTGACAATTTTAACAATTGTTAAAAAGCTATACAAATAAAACTGAATTGAATTGAATTGAATGATGTACCTGTAAAGCACCGGTCATGAACACAGAGCAGCCCATGAGCAAGAAAATGAACAGCCCAGTTAGTCTCTGTTCTCTGATCCCCAGGAATCGTGGCTGCTCTCCGGGGGCGGAGCTTTCTGATTCCAGTTTTAGACTGTTGACGTGGGAAATAGACAGCACAGTCGCCGCTACGAACCATGGCAAGCCCATCACTGAGCACACAGCCAGCATCAGCCCCACCATCAGCAGGTCCAAATGGTAGCCACAGCCCTTCTACAGAGCGAAAGGAAAACACACACATTGTATAAACAAATCCAAGGCTAAATCTAGCTAATCTGTTACCTGATATAAACTCAAGCTGCACAGAAAGATAGTAAACACACACGTCTCTCACCTTCAGTTTATGTTCTTTGCGATTGATGATGACGGCTGTGATTTGCTGGTCCATAAAGATGAGGATAGTGCACAGCATGGCCGGTATTGGCGCTGCCAGAACCGTCCACCACGGGTTCCGACCAATCGGGTTAATCAGCCAGCCGCGGTCATCCCGTGTAGGCTAACGCAAAATCAACAGTAACACACTTAGCGTAATGAAGTGCTCTCTAGTACATAGTGTGCCATTCTAGTGGAGATTATACACTGCATAGCCAAAAACGTCGGACACTCCAAGATTTACTGTAAGTGGATCTTTTACTGGAATATGGCCATCAGGGAAGAAAAACCTCCCTTGATTTTAAAATTTTTTTTTAATCATTTAAGGTCGTCAGCTGCCTTCATTTTATTGTCTGTTGCTGAGCCTGGACCTGAGTAACTGAAGCAACCCAGCTCACAACACTCCAACGTCCAGAGGCTTGTACAGTGGACACTATGCATGATGGGAGCATTGCTTCATGCGCTTCCCTTCTTACCCTGACACGCCCATGGAATAGGCTCAATCTGGACTCATCAGACCACATGACCTTTTTCCATTGCACCAAAGTCCAATCTTTATGCGCCCTAATAAAGTTAAATGTTTTTTTCCTCAGTAGATTCACTAACAGGTGTTTGTATGGACACACAATTGTTTAGTCACTGTCACGTTCCGGGGTTGTGCGAGGCATAAACGCAGAGGATCCAGGTTTTTCAGGGAAACAATTTCTTTTATTATTATAAAACATATAAACTCAAAAACAGGGAAATAAATTAAACAAACATACTTTAATAAGAAAACGAAACTCAAACACGAATAGAACAAGAGACATATACTTTAAACTTATTGTAACAAATGCAAGACAAGACCTAGAACTCAAACACAACTTATATAATGAAACTAATTACTTACTCGGATCAGGTGGACGCCCACRTCACCTGACCCGAGGTGCAAAAACTAATTACAAACAAAAAGGGTTCTTTGGGCGCTTAGGCGCCCTCTAGAGGTTATCCCTGACATAACCCCCCCTCTAAGGGCGCAACTCAGGGGCGCCATAGGAGGTCCAGGGCATCCCCCCCAGGGTCCAAAGTCCGCCCTTCTTACCCCGAGGCTGGCTCCTAAGTCCCGTGGGCAAGGTCGCCCAATGTCCTCGCTGAAGCGGGGCGGCGGAGACGGAGGCAGCCCGCCATCCTGGCTGCTGTAGGGCGGCGAAGGCAGTGGCTGCTCGCCGTCCTCTATGAAGCTGAACGGCGGCGGTGGAGGAAACTCGCTGTCGTCCTCAGCGCAGGACGGCGGCGGTGGAGGAAACTCGCTGTCGTCCTCAGCGCAGGACGGCGGCGGTGG
>QMIH01000018.1:984420-1015941 GCA_003987875.1 Clarias batrachus | reverse complement strand
TGTGTGTGTGTGTGTGTGTGTGTGTGTGTGTGTACAGTATGTGTGAATATCTGCCATGGGAATCAACAAAACATTGAAAGAGCTAAGTGCTTCTAGGTGAGAGAAAAGAAAGAGCAAAGCCAGGTGTTTGATCATTGCTTGTGTATTGTGTGCATGTGCGTTTGTGTGTGTGTGTGCATGTGTGTTTGTGTGTGTGTGTGATTATATATATGCCAAGAGAAACAGCAAACCATGAGAGATACTCTAGGTGCTAGATCTTGATTTCTAGTGTGTGTGTATGTTTGTGTATGAGAGTGTGTGTGTGTGTTTGCCAGGAAGTCCATCAAAAATTAAAAGAGCTAGGTGCTTGATCTGAACTTCATTGTGTGTGTGTGTGTGTGTGTGTGTGTGTGCAAAGAGAAACAACATCACCTGAGAGATCCAGGTGCTTGATCTTGCCTCGTTTGAGTGTGTGTATTTCTATGTGCATGTGCATGTGTGTGTGTGTGTGTGTGTGTGCGTGTGTGTGTGTGTGTGTGTGTGTGATACACTCACTTTCCAGCTCCTCTTTCTCATAGTGGATGTTAAGGACTGAGCTTGTGCCACCCTGATCCACAACGACCTCCTCACCAGGTCTCTGCATGTCAACACACACGCGCACGCGCACACACACACACACACACACACACACACACACATTTATTCACAGTTATTTATGAAATAATACAGCGTATTTTAATTTGTGTTTATAAGTGAAGCTGTGAATCTGTACAGTGTGTCTGTGTCTCTGATTGCGTCCCGTATGTCACATGACCCTCAGAGACGTGTCCTAGGAAGTGTCCTAGGAAATGTGACTAGTGTCTAGGGAGGACAATCAAAGGGTGCAGTGTGTTGATGTTTTGTTCTGCTGAAAACACACCCACAGTCTATTTATCCCTGGTGAAGCCGTGCATCTGGACTGGACATGGCGCTTTCCTCTCATTATATCACTGTGTACACAAACACCGTACAGTCATGCATGAGCTTTAATAAGTGTGTATCAGGACTGTGTCAGTGGGCCTGCAAGGAGATTTTCATGCAGATTTTCAGGCAAACCAACTACACATGATTGCAGTTCAATTTGGTAAATTGTTTCATGAGTAATATAGACGATTTGGTTAATTTATCGGAATTTTCAAAGGACACCTACAAAAAAAGTTAGTCAAAACCAGCCACAGAAAAGAAGCACAAATTGTTCGACAACTCTCACAATCAACCATTCAAACAAGTGGGGATTTTTTTTTAAAGGCAAAACCTTTATGAATTAAAAATGTGCCAGTTAAAGACAATATGAAAAATATGAACAGTTATGAGACTTTAGCGTCTGTGGCATCATTTGAACTTTGGACGCTCATCCTCAGGAGCCCATTAATCATGTTCTCTGGTCATTTCTAATCGTAAAACTGCTGAGGTCTTCATTTTAAATACGTGAGTTATGAGTTGCTGTGTAAAGGCTTTGCTTGGAGTTTGCAACATTTACTTGTGTATAATTTATTACAGCACTCGTGCACAAGCTTACAGTAACTCTTAAACACACAGATGTCCAAATCTGTGACTCTAGCAGCACAAGTCCACCTCCACAAAGAGAGACGTGGAGAGACATGGAGAGACGTGGAGAGACATGGAGGGGGGTTTATCCGTGCACTTCCGCCCCCTGTTAGACACATCGGCAGGGAATAAAACCGCAGTTTGAGGGTTTGTGACGTGGATATGATTTATTAATGGGGCGCCTTGAGGGAAGGTATTGACAGAGAAAATACATTTAATCCCATTTGCAGTCTCTGTTTCTGCCTGCTGAGGAAAAACGTTTTAGTGTTCTGGTTTAATTCAATACAGAACGGAGAGAAAAGGGCGAGGACGTGATACTTGCTGCAGGGTAAGCGTTATTTAAAGTGTTTGCTTGTTTTTGTTTTTAAAGAAATGAAAAGAAAATAGGACGCGATGAACAAATATGACACCGAACTGCAAAAGTATTTCTGATTTTTGTTTTTGTGAGGATTAGCATATACACACGCAGCACTTTTAACCCTTCTGAAACAGGAAAATACAGTACATATAAGTTGGATTCCTTGCAACTTCACCACTTGCCAAAGAAAGTCAATGCTGGTCACAACAGAAAGGCACCAAAACACCCAGTGCACCACACATGGAGCCCGTTAGGCAAAAAGCCCAAGGACCCAGCCTTTAAACTTCTCAGCTCCCAATTAGATTGAGCACCCATGGAACAAACCAGTCTGATCAACAGGACCCAAATGATCTGCTGCCAACGTCCTTTAGCCAGGACACCACAGCACACCCCCAGAAGCCCATCAGAGCCACGCCCCAAGGGCCAAGAGCTGCCTGGGTGGCATGAGGCAGAGCCTTAATACTAGGCATAATATATTGTCTTGTAATGTTATGGCTGATTGGTATATATACACTTCCTTGCCGAAAAAAACACAGCCATTTCAGATTAGCCAAATTATTGGCCTACATGAAGCAAGAAAACAACAAAGGAGATTTGAAATGACCAGAACTGGGTTAAGAAACCTTCAACACATTATCAAAACCTGGAAGGATCCGTGAATTTAAATGTTAAAAATAAAAAGTAAAAAACAGAGCTATATTTAATAGTAGAGCATTTCCATGCATACACAGTGTACTCACAGGATTGGGACTAAACATCTGTGTATCCATAAGAAAACTACTTGGAGCGATCGAAAAACACCATGTGACCTGATGAGTCCAGACTGAGTCTATTCCAGAGTGATGGGCGTGTCAGGGTGAGAAGGGAAGCCCATGAAGCGATGCTTCCATCATGCATAGTGTCCACTGTACAAGCCTCTGGAGACAGTGTTATGATCTGGGGTTGCTTCAGGTGCTCAGGTCGAGACTCAGCAACGTTATGGGGCAATAAAATGAAGTCAGCTGACCACCTGAATGTACTGAATCACCAGTGGAGTTTTTCTTCCCTGATGACACGGTACGTATTCCAGAACACAAAGTGTGTAAGGGAGAACCTGGGAGCATCAGGAATCATTTTCACACACGAACTGGACACCACAATGTGTGCTGTAATCAAAGATAAGAGTGATTGAATGAAATCTTATAGTGTGTGACTTTTGGCCAGCCAGTGCGTATTTCCAGTGTGTGTGTGTGTGTGTGTGTGTGTGTGTGTGTGTGTGTGCAAATCAGTGATTTTAACTTATTTATCTGGAAAGTAATTAGTATCTGACTTAAAAATATACAGTAATAGAATAATTAAAATAAAAAAGGGCAGCATTTTCTAAATTCTTTTATTCCTATTATACCAACTTATTTCAGATTTTTATTTATTAAACAAAATGATGTTACATTTTGAACATTTATTTATAGTAAGATTTATTTTTCTGCCAACATGCACAATATATAATTTAATATATATAATTCATTTAGTTACAGCTAGACTCAGCAGTTCCTTCAGCAGCCTTGTATTTTCTTCTTTTGTTGAGAATAAGACTACTAATTACTCCTTCTAGAGAATTCACATCAATGATTATTGTACTTCTTTCTGTTGTTTCTATTCTGGTTATGTAGGTCATCCACAGTTCACTGTACAAATCCCTATAAATGTGTTGTTGCTATAGAACAGCGTATTACAGTGGAGCTTTATTATAACCCTGTGAACTGTGTTTGTGCTACTGTCAGGGCTTTTTCTTTCTTCAGCCCTGAATCAGAATAGCGATGTGATACAAAACAATGTCAAGCTTTAATAATACAAAATGTCAGCGTGCCCTTCTCCACCTGAATTTGGCATTATATTAAAAGTCATGCAGAGACGGCTTTTCCCACGGGAAATGACCCAAAAGAGTTCAGTGCATTGGTTTCACTCACATGCTGTATGACATTCACGCATATAATTTAGACATGAGCAAGTGTATCGTTAACCTTTCCATCATGACGTAAAATTGCACATTTACTCATTAACCTGGGAAGCAGATGTGCCGGCGGTGTAAATGAGCATAGAATGATTTCAGAGGAATCCGGACATTTCATTGCATTTCTTTGTAATGTGTCTTATGTGCGGAAAATAATTAATTAACTAACAGTAAAAATTCTGTGCCTTCATTGAACTACATTATTCCGCTGCTTCTGTTGATCAAGCAATGAGAACTGTAATTAAAAGCCAACATGGAGCACTCAAGCTAGCCGGACTGCTCCTCTGTCACCTGGCTACCATATACGCACGCACGTGTGTGTGTGTGTGTGTGTGTGTGTGTGTGTGTGTGTGTTTAGCTATTAACGCTTCCCATGAGAACAGGAATGAGTTAATTCTTATCATCCAAAACTCACACATACATAAAATTCTACATAAAATTCTCAAAGTGCTGAACTCCTCCGTAATGTCCGACAGGCCAAGGCAGACATTCTTCTACAGCGATGCCTCGGCATACAAATTTAATCCGTTCCGGGTTCTTAAGATGAAATTTCCGTATTGTGAAACGCATACAAAATAATGTAACTGCAGATAATTCGTTCCAGCCACCCAAAAATATTACCAATTTCCAACACTATAATCATATTTTTGCATATAAAAACAATCAAACATTCAGAAAAGACATGTAAATGAAGTAAAAATGTGAAATAAATAGATATTAAACCTCACTTTAATTTAAACCTTAATTTAAAATTCCTCTTTGAACTGGCTGCTTTAAAAACTAAACTGAAAGTGGCTCCTCTTTCTCGTATGTCGAAACTGCTTTGTATGCTGAGGCAAATTTCTTGGAAAATTTCAGTTCTTAAGGCAAAAATTCATGAGGTGGGGTGTTTGTATGCTGACTGTATCTTATTAGCATGGCTACGCTTTTCAAAAGCACAAAACTGTCTGGAAACCAGAAAAGAAACAAAAAAGAAGCATAATAGTGAAATGTGAAGAAAAGAGGATCAAATAATTAAGGATTACAAGCTAATAAGTAATGTAATGCTAGTCAAAGCTTACAGGGAAATCAAGCAGCTAGCTAAAAGTGCATGTTATGCTAGGTATTTAACTTCCTTTCCTGGTACAACCTCTCCTTTTTTTTTGGCTCAAATCTTCCTAAAAGCTTTGTGTTACTATTACTATTGTAAGCTTTGTAATGTAACAATGGTTCATGGAAGTTTGATCCAGGACTACAGCTACAGCTAGCATACACGATTGCATATATATATATATATATAGTATAGCATCGTATTAAAGCTTAAAATAAACCAACACATCGATTTTGTCTCGCAGATATCCTCCGACAGAAATAACTTCTCTCATATTTCTTAATCGATAACATCGTCTGTCATTTTTAGAAAGAAGGTCACTGTGAAATGAATTCAGAGATTATTATTGTTGTTATTGTTGTTATGATGATGATGATGATTATTATTATTGACAAGTTACATTTGAAGTCTGCAAATGAACTAATTAAAAGAGTGATGCAAATAAAGGTTTATGAAGGGTTCTGAAGAAATTTGTTCTGATCCATTTAAAATGATTAAAATGATATTTAAAAGTAAAAGGACTGAATGACAAAGTTTCATCTATGCTTTAAATGCAACTGCTCCTGTTACAGTGCATGCCATAGTGTATTATTCCAACTTTCTGTTAACATTTAGCCAACCAAAAATATTCAGTTATTTTCAAGTGCAGCATTGTCTCTTCTGACTTTAGCACAACGGAAAACTTCACTATATCTCTGATAATCCCATTCTGTTTGCTGCATAAGAGAATGCTTTTAAACCTATCTCCTGTGAACGAGTTATTATTACAGAAACAGTAATGTTATTAGAATTAATATACTGTAAACCTGGGACAGGAATTACAGCCAGCGCTACACTCAGAGTTTCAGTTTACAGACCAGAAGAATTTAGTGTCTTTGTGGCATAGGAAAAAAAAAATTATAATATAAACTATGAGCACTGGTGGATCAGTGGTGTTTCGCGGAAGTCCCAGATTCGATTCCCAGTCACTGGATGCAGCGCCAGTCCCAAGCCTGGATAAAACAGGAGGGTTGTGTTTGGAAGAGCATCCGGTGTAAAACCTGTGCCAAGCTTGTATGTGCAACTCCTGTTGCCTCCCTTGCCGGGAGCAGCCGAAAGACCAACAACAAAAATACTGTACAATATAACTTAATTATAGAAGTGAAAAATAGCCAAAATGAATGAATTTGTAGCTGTCTCTTTGTCAAGGCAAAAAGACCCGTGAATCAATTTGAGTGAGTGGAATCGGCTCTAGTCAGTTGAGATAATGTGTAATGATGCATGAAAATAGAAAGGAGATTTTTTACCAGAAGAAATCATATACTCCAGCATGTTCAGTAAAACCTACTGTAACTACATTTTTATTTACAGTACCATTCAAATGTCTTGGGAACATAAGCAAATATGCATTTGAAAATATTTTATATAAAAGAGTAAAAAAAAAACTCTTTAAATTTAATTTTTTTTTTTCGCTTTAAATTAATCAGTAGTGTTATATACAGATGTGTCCAGTTTTCTAAGTGAAACAGCTGTTTTACTGAGCGTGCTGCCAACAACAACATGACTGAGGTCTTCAGGTAACTTTATCACACAAATCGCTCCTTTCTATTTTCATGCAAAACCCAGAAGTTGCATTAGTTTTTTTTTTTGTTTCCTTTTAAAAACTGGTTAATCATGTAATATGCTGCTTGCTTTATTTATATATAAATATATATAATAAATATATACAGTGCCTAACAACTGCACAGTACTCGATATGTAGATTGTATTTATTTGTTATCTTTAAATGATGTTGGATAAATGTTTAAAGAAACAGCAGCTAGCTAAAAGGACTTGAACAACGTTAAAGACTGTCTGGTTTGGAGTTCCACATGACTCGACAACCCATTGACCTGACAAGGTCAATGCTGCAGCGTTTTTAGCCCACAACTGATTAACTAATTAGCGCTTTGCTACTGACTGCATGTGCTTAGGCTGATTGAGAGATGAAGGTCAGCTGGTTCAAGGAGGAAAAAACCTACCAGACCAATGAAACTGCCAACGAGTAGGTAGAAGAAAAGTGTATAAATACCCAGCTCATTACTATTTATTTAAACAAGTCGTATTCAAACAAGCCACATTTAAATCTCGAGTGTACGCACTGTTTTAGTGTTTTTCACTATCCTGACATGCTGCAGTAGTGTAGGAGTTCATCTACCTCCACAAGTTCATCAACAACATCAAGTGACTCTGACTCACTGGAACGTCAGAAGCCAAGAAAACGAATTTAAAAATATGCAGGGAAATGTACCGTACATGGATTTGCATGTGCATCAGCAAATAATGAGTCAAAACCAAAATGCATTGGCTGTAATATTCACAGAATATTTGGAAAGTTCACTCCGGGTTCCTTAACCAGAAGTTTGGGGTATCTTTTATTATTCATCTATTGTATTATACTGTAGCAACTACTGTTGCTCGCTGCATTAATGTATCTCTCTCATCCATTTATTTGTACACTGTAAACCCTGACAAGTAGACTTTACTCAATGCATTTAAGGACATTTCTTGCTTTAAATCATTTCAGTCTTAAAACCTAAAACTGAATGAATACATGCACACCGTTAGGTAAATTAAATACTGCATAAAGAAGCTGTTATTAGCACATTGCAATCCTTTTGACACCTATCACAGTCTATTAGGAAACAAGGGCAGGCATGATCCAGGATCTCTGGAGCAGATAGGGTTACAAGACATATTGAAAGCCTCAGCTTGATAGTATTGGGGTGTAAACCTCCAACCTTTTGATCAATAACCTAGAACCTTAACCATTGAGCTACCACTGCACTGCTCATGCTTCTGCCAAACATCAGTTTCCCTTCCTGCATGGGAAACACAAGAGATGTTCAAGCCAAACCAGGACTTCTGACTCTGCTGAATGAAGATGTAAAAGCGATTGACATTTTAAAGAGACTTCAAGCACAGTACAGTGATGAGCCTCTTAGCTGAAGTGAAACATTTGAATGGTGCAAACATTTTAAGCAATACTTTCTACCTTGATGGTGTCAAAGCACTAATGAGACACTGGGACAAGTGCACTCGTGTAGCAGGGGATTATATAGAGACATAAAGGGAGCTTTTAATCTCATAACTGTGTTCTGTTATTCTGCACAATCAAACGTCCGGCTTTGACTTGAACAGTATGGTGCAGTATTATACATCAATATCATCATTTCTAAAACCCTAAAATATCCAATCTGATCCTAAAATCCAATTTCTTTTTATAACATAACAAGTCCAATAAATCCCAGCTGGTCTGGAAGTCATATAAACACAGAGCCTGTGCGTGCTTGTGTCCATTATTGTCATGTTGTCCTTTCAGATCAATGTATAGCCTGCAGCCCTGGTCTCTCTCCCCCTCTGTCTCTGGAACACATTGACTTGACAGCTGTATTACAGATCCTGACTCATTTCAATGCCTGTCACTTTCAGATCCTGCAGTCTGCCTGAACAAAAAAAAAGAAAGGAAAAAAAAAGCAGGCTTGCACATTGACACACACACACACACACACACACACACACACACACACACACACACACACAAACTCACAATCAGGTACAATTTACTTAAGTTCTTTGAGCTTTTCTGAAACACTTCCTTTTGTGTAATCGCTGTAGTGCAAGTTTCCTGCTGCTCCAGACGCTAGTGGCGATGCTCAGTAAATGAAAATAAACAGCAGCTACAGTAGCTATTGCAAGCAGAAGGAAACATCTGTTACCGTACATGGCTTTAAATGCAGCATTGTACGTGATGTGGCCAAAAATATACACACACCTGATCATTACAGTACATTCATAGGTGGTTCTACCCCAAATACCCTAATCCTTGACAGTATTAAAGGAATTGTATAGGATTACATTTTCCCCTTCAGTGGCTCTAACCTCTCCTGCCTGATGATGCACCTGAACACAACGCCGTACAGCTCTATGGTGTGCACAGAGCCCTGACTGAACAGCCTTGGGATAAAGTGTCACTGAAACCTCCTCAACATCCCAAGATCAGTTATCTGAGCTCTTGAGTGAATATGAATCTCTAGAACTACACTCTTAAGATCTAGTATAAAGCCTTCCAAGAACAGTGGAGAACATTACAACCGGAAAGAGACATGGATCTAATGATCAGGTGTTCACCTTACAGTGTGCAGTACGTGGACCGTATCGTAACCAAACCTGCGAAAACTTTTTCTTAGCTTTTTGTACATCCAAAAGTGCAGGAAGGTCGGGCTCGAGCATCCCTGCACCAAGGGGCCGCAGAATTTAGTCTGAGTGCTGTATCTATGGAAGTGTAAACGCCTCAATCAGGTAGAATGGGGATGGCTTGGAGAGTTGTTTTTTATCGGTGGAGGAAAACATACAGCATGTCACAGTGCTTATTCTGAGTTTTATTTAAGTCAAACACCTTCAATCAAAAAATATCAGGGCTTGTTTCTACAAAATTAAAGTAAAACATACTAATAAACTATGGACGGGGCACCCGCGTTCATATTTAAACTCATACCACGGTGTAGATAAAAGTGCTTATAGGGAGGAGAATCACCGGTACGATATTATTACAGTTCTTAGGTGGCGATTCAATTAAACTTTAAGTTTAAAAAGTTTAAAATTAAAGAAATTAAAATTTGATGTGAGTTTGGAGAACAAGCCAGAATGGAGGCTTTTAAACTTTTTTCAATCGATTTTGTAGTCAGTGTGGCGATACGTGAATTACGACACAAAAAACGCAATAGTAACTTCAGTGTAACACCATGTAAATATAATGTTAGTGTTTGTGTACTACACTGTCCAGTAACGTTCACCTCAAACCCAGTGAAAGTAACTTCTCTGCTACTTAATACCCCCCAACACACACCAACAAAAGAATGTTTTTTGCTTCTGTTGATTTTTGCAGTGCTTCTATGTAACAGCCTTGTTATTAAACGCTGCTCGCTCCTGATGCTGTGATAAGACAGAGGATAGGACACGTCAGAGGGCACGTTCATGAGTTTGAATCCTGGCATGGATGTCAGTTCATCAGTGGGATTGAATTTCGCTGTTTCGCACAAAATGACGGGTGACATGTCCTCCAGTCCCGCCTGGTGAGTACGCCCCTGCACTGATGTGATGATTTAGACTCGCTCTCTCTCTCTCACTCTCTACACTGCTTATCCATGCTCTAATGATGCACGAGCAGAAGTTTAAAAAGGCGTGGTTGGTGGCTTGACATGTGCAACAGGAAGCACATGCTAGTCTACACCCTCTCTGCTTGGTACAGTAGAGGAAACCCACCAAGCACGGGGAGAACATATCAAAATATACGACATTTAATTTACGTTATTGATCTTAAAACTCAGAGCATTTTACCATTTTTTAAAGCATTTTCTATGTTTATTTTAAATACAAATACACACACACATATATATATATATGACTCTGGATTGTGCAGTATAGACACTTTCTTTTATTTACATGATGAACTAAACTGTATTTCATTTTAACCAGCTATACAAACATGACTCAGCAAATAATAAAAAAATGGGTCGCATAGGCAAATGCATAGCACAGATACACATGATCACGCAGCCAAAAAATAATGTGATCGTTTTTGCGACGTCATCCCGATATTCCCATTTCTAACGTCTTGTTCTTGTAGAATATTGGAAATTAAAATTGAACTATTTGATGACTAAAACTCCTCTAGTGAAAAGACAAAAGAAAAGCTCATTTCACATTTAAACATCTGGCTGTTGTTCCAGGGGACATGAGGACGTCCTGCGGCTATAAGAAGAGTTTCCGGTTTACAGCGTAAGTCACAGCGAGAGTGCTGCAGTGTTCCTCCTGCTCCTGGGAGAATGACTCATTCCCCATTCAGTGCAATACATCACCCCTCTAATCACGCTCTCTTTCTCTCGCTTTGCCTCTCTGAGATGTGTGTGTCTGTGTGTGTGTCTGCTTGTTAGTTATCCAGTGTAAATATGGGAGGTTCATTATGTTCTGATCATTTTGATTCATACATATTTGTTCACACATTTTATCCTCATTTCCATGATTTTCTTTGACCGTTGTTAAAAGCGCTATACAAATAAACTTGAATGATTTGAATAATGTTCAGGTGTCTACAAACTTTTGGCCACACAGTAAGTCAGTCTGTCTGCCTGTCTGCTTCCTAAAACCCCACTGTCATGCTGACTGTTCCTGTAATCTTGAAGTGCTCTCATATACAGGATCACATTCCACTCACATCCATTAGCGAGTGATTGTGCACAGCAGTATCTCTGCTTCCTGGCCGCCCTCAGCAACCTGACGACGCCGCATTATCGCCATGACAACACACACAATAACTCTTTAAGCCTTCTGAAACACTGCTGTCTTTCGGTGACCGTTGCTAAACAGCCCTTTTACAAACCTTCACCTAACGGAGATCAGACATGATCAGAGAAACATGCCCGGGAAACAAGCTCCTGCTCGGGCTTATGTTATAGCAGTGACAGTATTAACAGCTTCTCCTGAAGTTCATAAAGCTCACTGCTTTCCAGTCGAGAGAGCACATGATCAGGATAAAGAGGAATGAATGGTCTGGGAACTAATTACATTCATCAATATATATTCAGATATCAGCCATAACATTAAAACCACCTGCCTAATATTGCTTCATATCGTTTACATGGTGGACACGGGTCAGCATGGGCTCTCTGACCGGTCACACAACTACTCGGACACGTACGCGACAAACTACGATGCACTGTGTTTCCTGACACCTTTCTATCAGAGCCAGCATTGACTTTGTACTGTTGCTCTTCTGTGTAATCGGACCAGACGGACTAGCATACTCTCCTCACGCCCATGAGGGAGCCTTGTGCATTGTGCTACTATCGCCCGTACCGGCTGTCCTTCCTTGATCCACTTTTAATAGGTACTAACCACGGCATGCCAGGAACACCTCATAAGAGCTGCTGTGTTGGAGATAATCTAACCCAGCTCTTTAGCCATCACACTGTGGTTCTTTTTAAAGTCTCTCAGATCTCGGGTTACCAATTCCATTAAATGGAAATAGGGGTTGGAGGGTTTTTTTTTTTTTTCTAAGGGGCTACAATGAGTCTTAGCTAGCTAGTTGATCAGCGTGATTGCATGGCTTTGCCTTAACTTATCAAATTAATTAAATATCCATTATATCCACTGTTTTGTAAGCAAACGACACAACAATGTATGTTAGCATAAGTGTTACATACTATTTTACTACACAAATAATATTATAATTATTATTATAAGGAGATAACAGCTATATACTAGATATATGAAAAATTATGATTCCATAAGAATCGTGCTTTTATAAATATCCCGATTCCATAATACACTCACTCACTCATCATCTATACCRCTTAATCCTGTATTCAGGGTCACGGGAGTCTATCCCAGGAGACTTAGGGCACATGGCAGGGTACACCCTGAACAGGGTGCCAATCCATTGCAGGGCATAGACACACACTCACTCATTCACACACTATGGGCAATTTGGGAACGCCAATTAGCCTAACCTACATGTCTTTGGACTGTGGGAGGAAACCGGAGTACCCGGATGAAACCCACCAAGCACAAGGAGAACATGCAAACTCCATGCACACAGAGACGGGAATCGAACCCGGACCCTGGCGGTGCAAGGCGACATTGCTAACCACTACACCGCCGTGCCGCCTTCCATAATACATTTTCTCAGATTTTATTCTTTTTTTTTTTTTTTACAATTTTAAAACGTAAAAAAAAAAGTTAATTAAATGTAGCTCCTTCTTTATAACATTAGTTTTAAAGTTTTTAAAACCAGGAGCAGCATTTACTGTAAACACTACATACTAACTTCAAATACAAACATTTTTTGGGGTTTACAGATTTTACAGAGCAGCATGCATCGCTGTCCTCTGCCTTAAATATTATTTCTAAACAAACTTAAGCAAATAATTCACTCCTACCACAAAATGTGTAACTGGAGTGCATCACCTGTAGGGAACAGTGACATTTACCACCTCAAATGCCTCTAAAGTCTCAAACCTCCCCTCGACAGTGAGCACATGGGGTGACTGTCCGCAAGCATGTGGGCGCGTGCAGCTACTAACGACTAATTTCCACTCTTGGTGTTTGAGATTAATTTGCTCACAGAGACAAAAGCAAATCGGAGGCTTTTAATGTAGGATTTTTGATAATGTAACACCATAAAAATGTGTTTCCGTTGTGCCACTCGAAAGCATCTGCGCTCGGTACAGAATCGTTTATATACGAGGCTGATTGGTCAATCACCTGTCACGGCCAATCAAACTGAAAACCAGCCAGTTCTGGTCACTGTCTGATCGACCGGTTCATCTTGTTAATTTGTAAAAAGTGAGTGTGACAATATGTACATTATTTCTCCTGTATCTACTATATACATTTATCCTTTGCTCATTCCTCCTTTACTTTCCTTTTTTTTTTCTAAACCGCGACTCTAATGGCTTTGACCTTTTCTTCCTATTCCTTTTCTCCACTGACTCTATGCTGCTATCTCAAACGACATGCTGCTATCTCATATTTTAGTTTCCAATTCCAGGACATTTTACAGGACAGTTGGCAACTCTACTCAGATACTGTATGTTTTTGCCACTTGCCCATTTTTCCTCCTTCCAACACATCAGCTCTGAGAAACGACTGTCAGCTGCTGCTTCATATATGCAACCAGATAATGATCTGAGTACACTGGGAATATATAGGGAGTAGATTTTAACACTTTGCTCATCTTTCAAATTCCGGATTCCTGCGTTTCCCGGACGCCTTGTTAACGCGCATGAACACCTCTCCGGTAGCGTCCACAATGTTCGGCATCGCTTCAAGGTCATATCCGAGGGCTGACCCGCACATCTGCACTCACATTCACCATGCACATCTGTCCAGGCATCCCTAATGTCGTTTATTTCATCAGATAAAAGCCTAAACATATATCATGCACATCCTCTCTCTGTTGCTGGGAAACGCTTTAAGACCACAATTTTAGACCCCCACACACACACACACACACACGCGCGCGCGCACGCAAACACCGTTGTCTTTTCATTAATGAGCAGTGCAATGCATTAATACGGGGCTTAATAATAATAATAATATGATGAAGATGATGATGATGATGATGCAGGAGGGAGGGAGAGCGGGTCCTGCCGCACGCACGTGCGCTCGTGAAACAGCACTGCGTAACAACATCTGGTTACATGTAATGACTGATAAAGTGTCAGAGCTGAATGACGCCTTGGTGTGCGGACGCGCGCGCGCACGCACTGCCGTATTGATCCGGTGCGCTCGCGCTGTAATGAAGTGCAGATGTGATGCTTTTTCATCATCATAGGAGTTGCAGGCGTTTGTGCATGAGCATTTAAAACCAACCTAACCAGTATGCACACACACACACACACATACACTTAAGATTTAACACACATCTGTAATGAAAAGTGTCCCATTCCCTAATAATAATAATAATGAGGAGGAGGAAATAGATAACCTGGTAGCTCAGCATGCTCTCCTGGTCGCTGTTCTCCGCAGGCATCTGATGTTATTCCAGCTATAGCGCTTCAGGAGACGGGATGGATGGATGCAGCACGGAAAGTCTTCCTGTCCTGTTCATTCCCTGCATGGAACAGCAGCTCACCCGAGGACATCCATCATAGAGGATAAAAAAAACCACTAAAGGATGTAATGATAAGGTTTAAAAATACGAATAATAAAAATAATAGTAATAGTAATAACACAGAGGTCTTTAACAGTGCTTGTCAGAGTGCTTGGGTCTGGCTCCTGAGGCTGCGCGCGCTCACATCCCATGCAGCGAGGCGCTTGGCCAGAGTTAGCGACGTGTGACGTCATTAATGTAGCCTACCCAATCGCATTGTTGCAACTAAATTACCAACGTGAGCCTTGAGGCAAGTACACTATGTCATAAGGTCAGTTTTATCTCTAGCTAATTTGTCTTTACTGAATGAGTAAAAAAATATATTAAAAAATGTATGCAGGTTCAGAACAGTGGGATTTTGTTTATTTTAAAATGGACATCAGTACAGTATTAATGTCGAATGTGATATGGTACAAGCATGGACACTTAAAAAGGATGCCTGAATGAGAATGAGAAAAATTACTTTTCCTATGCTTTTCAGGGACTTCTGAAGTCATGCTGTAGTTTTTGGATTATTTCAGGTTGGGAACAGGTACACCCTCAGACCACAAAAAAATTAATCACTGCACGCTGCTCTTCTTTTTGTGCGAATGATATGAGGGGCGCCCATTTTTGCTCGCACTGCAGTTAGAAGTGAACTGATGTATGGGGAGACAGGAGCCTTGAATGGAAAGTGCTGATAAGACAGCGAGGCCAACAGAAGATTTGATTTATCCGGAGTGCGGATCATTTTTGACTCACCCTTGTAGGTATCAGGTCCTTATGTAGAGTAACAGTGAGGTCAAGTGTGCAATGTGCGCAACAGTAGAGTTTGGATCTTAGGGAGCTAAATTCATCTTTAGGGCATCTTAATGGAGAAATTATTGAAGATGACCCAAAGACCTTTTAATGAGTGTAAAGTTTTCGAGATAACCTGAGGGCAAGTCTGAGACTAGATATTATTCCTGACCTATAAGTGGTATGACGTCCTTACATATGGAGGTCCATTGGTAAGTGTCTCAGTTGCCATGCACACCGCTCGCTACTCAGCCCCTGGGGTTTAGTGCTGGTCCCAAGGCTGGATAAAAAAGGCAAGGTTGCATCAGGAAGGGCATCCGTTTCCAAAATATAATCCACTGTGGCCACACTTACTGTATACACCTGAAAGAACAACGTTCGAATGTCCTTGTGTCATTTTATATATTTTCTAATTCTTTGCAACAACCACAATCTTGTTAGACATTCAAGAACAAAATGCAACAATGCAGGCTTTACACCCTGTTTACTGAAGCATTAAATGCATGATTTATTTATTTTCAACGTTGGAAAATGTTTTAAATACAGTCAAGTCACCAACGCTAATCAGCAACGCGACTTCATGAGCACGCGCTTGTTAAAACTGTTAAATCTGAGCATAATTTTACACTCAGTAAAGATAATCTTTACACGCATTCAGGTGCTCAGGTCAGGCCTCATGTCTCCGCACAGAGAGGACAGGATTTGAGTATGGAAATGTTCAGGTCTGTGTATTTGTGTGTGTGTGTGTGTCAGAGATTTCAGAGGTAATAACCCAAGCTTTAGTGATTTGAATACGAGTTTCTGCCCGGAATCAGTGTTTCATTTCAGGAATTCTCCCACATTTTTCAATCTGACATCCATCCACTGTATCTGTTGTGTGTGTGTGTGTGTGTGTGTGTGTGTGTGTGTGTGTGTGTGTGTGTGTGTGTGTGTGAGAGAGAGAGAGAGAGAGAGAGAGAGAGAGCGGTTACCACCGGCAGGAATACATAATCATACTCTTAGAAGCAAAGGGTAGTTACTGAGTTATGCAAAAAAGATATTGGAAATGTATGACAGCATAATACCAATATATTTAAATCTACAAGGTTGGGATGAGACAGAGGTGATAAAATGTCTTAGATTGATGACATGATTTGTTAGATTTATTTGACAAGCTCTTTCCTTTGGTTTAGACATTCAGTGTTAAATCCTAAAGCAAACGGTACAGTTGTGTGGATTAAATATAGTTACACATTAAGAACATTAATATTTAAACCACCTGGTTTTTAAGTTCCCCGGGGGAGTGGCTCTGCCGGACCTCTGGAGGTGTGCTGTGGTGTCTGGCACCCGGATGTTAGCAGAGGATTCTTTGGGTACTGTGTGTTGTTGGGTGGGGCTTCCATGGATCAGACTTATTTGTCTGTTCAGTGCTTGTTCAGATTGAGATCTGAGAAGTTTGAAGGCTGGGTCAGGGGCCTTGGGCTCTTTGCCTGCTGGGCCCTCTGGAGCTTTTGTTCCCATGATTACAGTATGTCACCAGTTTACTGGGGTAAAATGGGTGTTAAATAGTGTTAATTGGTGGTAATGTTTATCATCAGGAAAAATATATATATAAAATGGTTGTAATAAAACATTAAATAATTAAAAAGAAAAATTAAATAAAAAATAAAATGTAGCTGGTAATAATCATAAAAATAAATAATCAGGACAGATACGGGACTATTTTAGTGCTGTAATTCCACACAATCTTGGAGTGCAAATCCTAAGAACAACCATGTTGCATCTTTTCTCTCAACACTTTTAACTTCCTTCATTCTGCATGTCATTCTTCATGACTCTTTATTGTATGGTGTTTATGTTTTATACAGCATGGTGATGTTCCAGCACAGGGAGAATGTGAATGTTGATCGATGATCCAGTCCTAGTGCCAAATAGATCTCTTGTGGTTTTCACACCCCATATTTAACACATTTCTCATTCCGAATTCTCATTCAAAGTCACAGATAAACATATTTAAAATAAGATGAAGAATTTATGCATAAGTAAAATAAGATAATATATATGTATGTTTTAGCAATAAGTAACACATTTATCCTGTTTAAACTCAATAAATAAAAAATATTTATACACTTTTACAAAATTTTCAACATAACATGGATGTTATATGAACATGAAAAAAATGACATAAGGCCATAATCACGTGTCAGAGTGCTGGACCTCTCCCAGAGGTTGTGCTCAGATGGAATTGATGTCGAGACCTGTTTGCTTTGATCTCTCAGTCTGTATGGATGGACATGTCCCAGAGGGTGGTGACATCATCACTCTACAGGGCTGCCAATGGCTGGTGCTAAACTCGTTTTTAAAGGTTAATCCTCTGCCTTGTTGTGCAAATCAATATATTCGTTATTTGACAGAACAAGGCATATTATTATTATTATTATTATTATTATTATTATTAAGTAGTTATAGTATTGTGTAGTATACTATGGCTGATGCAAGTTTCTATATAAAGTCTAAATTAAAATCATATTACAGTAAATTAAGGTTCTTTTAGTTTAACTTAAACTGTGCAAGTTTAAAATACTACAGTATATGTACAGTACTATAATTGTAGAGCATGATGTAAACCTTTACCCACTGGCGCCATCTAGTGTCATCTGGACGGCAGGTGACTAGTGTTTATTTGCAATTACAATTTTACTTTTGTAAAATTCTCTCCTGTCTCATTATTTCTAGATATTTTGTTATATAAAATACATTTAGCTTAAAATAACTGATCAATCTTTTAATAAAGACGCTTATCCTTCTGTACATATGGACTGTGTTTCTGTAACTTTTGAACACTGAAAATACATGATATTCAAGTTATGTATTTTCTTAGTGCAGTAAGACAGCACAAATGTAATTACAATTATTTAAAAAAGGACTTGCATGCTTTTTAATACTGATAACATGAACTGTTAATTTCTCTGTTAATTTAAATGTATTTACAAACAGATATACATCAGGTAATATCTAAAAACATTCTCATTGTCACATATTTATAATGCTGAGCTTATCACCACACAGACTGTAGTATTTATGACAATAAAACATCAGTGGTTTCATATGCTTGGCCTTGCTTTTTGTTCTTTTACATAAAGAAATATGAAAAATAAACGTGATGACTCATCAATAGATTTTCAAGATTCACAGTTTCTTTATTTTAAGAAATGAAAGTAAAGGATTTAAATAGTTAAAGTATGCTGATGGTGGTTTAGTGGTTTGCACTGTCGCCTTGCACCTCAAGGGTCTAGGTTTGATTCCCACCTTGGGGTCTATGTGAATAGAGTTTGCATGTTTTCCTCATGGTGGGTTTCCTCCGGTTACTCCGGTTTCCTCCCACAATACAAAGACATGCAGATTATATTCATTGATGTTGCATTGCATGTTTAATGCATATAAATGGGAATATATACAATGGTGATCACAATTAGCCTCCACGGTCCCCAGATGGATGGAATGATGGAATGATGGTAGTGTGTACTGAACTACATGAATTGAATAAGTTCATTTTGCATTTTGAACCCAATATGACTCAAATAAATATGTGACATGAAACTTTTACAGCAAATAAACTACAATACCTGAAAATAAATAAATAAACACATAAATAGAGTATACAATTTATTTTAAAATATCAAAAGAATCAGTTAAAGAATAATTTAATAAATGATTCAAATACACAGTGAACCGATTGATTCGAACCAAAGCTGAATCTGAAATGACTCCGTGTTCTACATATACAATTCAATACTATTCTATCATTTACACAGAAAATTAATTAAAACACTTGTAGCATAGGCCTGAAAGAATGTGGATAGTGTAAATGTGCACTATAAATTGCAAGACTCATTTAGGAAATGATTCAAGCTCGGTCTAGTGCTCGGAATCGACTCAGTGAATCGAATAACTTGAGAATCACAAGAATCCGCCACGGCTCCATGTGTAATGAAATGTAGCTCTAAAACGTGTTTATGTGTAAATGTAGTGTGCAAGCTGTGTATTTATGTTGTTGTTGTTGTTGTTTCTGGTGTTGTTTCCTCGATGGAGAACGCGACACCAGGAGTTCTTGTGACGTTTAAATCGAGCGTCGGCGGCGGCGTTGCTAGGAAACCGTTGCCATGGAAACGTTCAACAACCTGGTGCGAGCCTGGGATCAGACAGAGCGGTGTGTGGATTCGGACTAGATTAGATCCAGCTCGATCGTGTGTGAGTGGGAGCAGTCAGGAGTGGATCAGTGATTCGGACATGAGATCTGGAGATGTGAGTAGACTCGGTTCATCAGAGCCCTGAGATCAGGGCTGCAGGTTACAGGAAACTCCTCATGTCGTGTTTTTATAAGCAGGAAACGTGTTAGTCGTGTCTCACTGAAAGCAGAGGTGTGTGTGTGTGTGTGTGTGTGTGTGTGTTAGGTTTTTTTTTTTTGCATAGTCAGTAAAACAAATCTCTCAGCAGTGCTTTTTGTATGGAATTATTTACCGTGTGTGTGTGTGTGTGTGTGTGTGTGTGTGTGTGTGTGTGTGTGTGTTGCACATGGTGCTGTAGATGTTGAGTGTCAGATTTGCCCTCCATTGTAATTCCTGTCTCAGGTGACACCCAATTACAGGTAGATACAAGTGTGTGTGTGTGTGTGTGTGTGTGAGAAGGGCTCAGATGTGTTTTGGAAACTCAGTGTGATCTGATCTGTCAAACCGACACCTCTTCTCCATGCACTTAAATAAGGACCAGTAGATGTCTGACTCCCTGCAGTATGTGTGTGATTTAGAGATAAACTATCAGTAACATCATGACTGCACTGATATAAAACCCTGACACTCAAAGTCTTGGCACTGGCAGGTGTGGCCTAAAGCTTCTTTCTTTCTTTTTTTTTCTCTGTAATTTTTTCATTATTTCATACTATATTTCTTATTAATTTTCTCTATGCTTCTGGTTCTAACCTTTCTTTCTTATATATTTTTTTCTATATAGTTCCTTCTTTCTTATTCTTTCTTTCTGTTAATTTTTCTGTTTTCCTCATTAATTTTCTCTGTCCATCCATCTTTCTTTCTTTCTTTCTTTCTTTCTTTCTTTCTTAATTTTCTCTATATTTTTCCTCTTTTTTCTTTGTTTCTTTCTTTTTTATTAATTGTCTTTATGCTTCACTCCTTCCTATTCTTTCTTTCTTTCTTATTCTTACTTTCTCTCTGTTATTTTTATTTCTTTCTCTTTTTCTTGCCCTCTTATTCATTTTTCTGCATTTTTTATAACTATTTTCTCTTTCATTCTTTTTTTCTTAATAAAGCAACCACTTAATTTCATCTGCCTCTCTTCTTGCCCTGATGTAGTCTGGACTCTTTGGACCACATGACTTTTTCCTGAGGCAGTCCATACTTTATGTTCCCTAGCAAACTGAAGCCTTTTTCCGATTAGTTTGATGATAATTGGTATTTGTTTGACTACACAACTCTTTAGTCCCAATACCTTGAGTTCTCCTCACTTTCTTATTTTCTTTTTTGCCCCTTCTTATCCTTCCTTCCTTCCTTAACTGTTTCTTGAGGGGTTTTTCATATTCTTCATTCCCATGTTACACTTGTACACCTCTGGAACAGTTCACCCTCTAATAAACAAATGAATAAATAAATAACTTAAAATTCCAAACTACACTATGTGGACACCTGAACATTTTATATCTCATTCTTAAACCGTGGGTATTAACATTATGTAGTTTCCATTGCTCTGTTACGATGTGCTCCAATTCTCTGGAAAAGCTCTGCATAGATGTTGGAGTGTGGCTGTGTGGGTTTGTGATCTCAGGTACTGATGTTATGATCAGTCGAGGAGGCTCCAGTTCATCCCAAAGCTGATGATTCGGGGGGTTGAGTTCAGTCAGAGCTCTGTGCAGGACACTCGGGTCCTTAAAGTCTAAACTTAACACCCCATGACTTCCCCGAGCTGGCTTTGTGGATCTCACACTCACACTGTCATGCTGGATAACGGTTTGGGCTTCTTAGGTCAGGTGCAGGAAACTTACGGAATTCAGAGACATTTTATGCTGTAAACATGAAATGAAAACCCTTGTGCTCTGACATGCTGTTTGTTTCTACAGAACTGAAGATATGGACGACCTTCATAACATGAGCGTGCAGCAGCAAACGCCAGGTAACACACACACACACATCCTCACAAACACACAGTGTGCACACAACATTCGGACGTGTGCATGTACTAAACGTGTGTGTTTGAGATAGGACCTCCTCAGCAGGCGTTCAGGGCACGGAGCAGTCGCGTGAGTCTTCCTATGATACGCATTGACAGACTGCGAGCAGCCAAAGCTGTAGTGGCCAAGGCTGTGAAGGTCAGTGAAGACTTTGTGTTTATAAACAGATCCTCACCATGTTCACATTGACAGCCTGTTCCTACAATAGCACGCATGACATTTCTCAGTGTTTTAAATATAACAACACGCAACGTGATATCACTTAATTGTGCATTTTTTTTTCCTAAATCAACACACCCCTAATAGTTACTTCTTAGCTATAATGAGTAAAAGGATTATGAGGGAAATGTCACAGCAGTCATACTATGTGAAGAAAGTGTAAACTGAAGACCGTGCTTTGTATGTTGATGCAGGAGAAGAAGGTGTTCTCCGTGCTAGGCCCGTACCCTATCATCCGCGCCAGCCTCAGGGCCAGAGGCTGGGTGGAGCGCCGCCTGCCGCGCACATCCACATGCGTTCGACGCTCTGGAGACCAGGAGGCCGGGGCCGTGGACGAGACTGACAGCAGCAATGATGAAGGTAACAGACAGATATAACAGTAGTACGGATGGCCTTTTCATTTATTAATGACCTTTTGTGATGGCAGTTTAAGACCATGAACCCGACACCATACACTGTTCTGCTAAGCTATCAGAGACACGGATCAGTCTCATCCTCCCTGACATCACTGTGTCTTCTTTGTCTCTGTGCATGTAAAGGACAGGACGCAGACAAGGAGGACGACTGTGATGACACATACCACCTCATGGTGAGCTTCAGAGGCTTTGTTTAATGCTCTGTGCTTATTCACCTCGCCTCAGGACAACGACAAAGTCACACACACTAATCTTTCATTGGACAACCATTTTGCTCATGCTCCCTGAAGAACTCTTTCACAATTCAAATTTTTTTTAAAAATCCATCGATGGAAAAACTTGTCTTGTCTTGTTTTGTGTTATTATTCCTCAGTCTCGTCTGGTGCAAAACGAGATGACGTATTTCTACTGGACCACAAGGAGAGACTCGGTCGACTATCTGACATTACAGAAAGACCAGATGACTAATCACTACACAAAGACATCATCCTTCACCACCAAGGTGCTTCTCTAAAACTTCAATCAGGAATCACATCCACTGCTAGAGCTCATATTCAGTATACAGTATATACACACACACACACACACGCGCACACACACACCTGATCCTGTGTCCTTGTCTCAGGTGGGTTTATGCATGAGTTTGAGGAACCTGCAGTGGTTCGACTCGACCGACCCCGACACGTTCTTCCCGCGCTGCTACCGTCTGGGAGCGGAGGATGAAAAGCATGCGTTCATTGGTCAGCACCTCGGTTTATGGTCATGCGGTCTGTAGTCAATCATGATGCGGGACTGGTACGGGACGTTAATCTCTGTTTTGCATTCTGCAGATGATTTTAGACGAACAGCGTGCACAAGCCTGCTACGGTATGTTATGGAGGGAGCTGGAGGGCAAGTGGAGGACGACAGGATGGGCAGAATCGATCTTGTTCAACAGCCTCTGGGTAAGACAGGTGCTAGCTAAACTCCACAGCGCAAACCGAATTATAAATCATTACACTACAGTATGCTACACTGTACGGTAGTAGAAGAGTAAAGACACGCAGAAGTGAGTGTGTTTACAGGATGCTCAGTGTGAGCAGAAAAAGAGAAAAGAGCCCAGGCATGGACACAGGACAGTCAGCGGTTTGGTATAAATCCACAGCCGCATCCAAAAGGTTCGAGGATGACATACGCATTCATTTCCAAAGTCTGCTGCTTCAGTGTTTTAGATATTTCTGTCAGATGTTACTCTGGTATACTGAAGTGTAATTACAAGCATTTCATACTGTAAGTATCCAAGGCTTTTATTGACAAATACATTATATTCATGCAAAGAGTCAATATTCGCACTGCTGTCCCTTTTTCAAGACCTCTGCAATTCACCCTGGCATGCTGTCAGTCAACTTCTGGGCCACACCCCGTCTGATGGCGCAGCCCATTCTTGCACAAACAGTGCTTGAAGTTTGTCTCCAATTTGTGGGTTTTCCCGCCTCTTGAGTTCTCAATGGGATTAAGGTCTGGGGAGTTCCCCGAGCCACTTAGGTATCACTTTTGCCTTATGGCGAGGAGCTCCATCATGCTGGAAAAGGCATTGTTCATTGGTTCGCATTGGTCAAACTGTTCTTGGATGGTTGGGGGAAGTTGTTCTCTGAGGATGTTTTTGTACCATTCTTTATTAATTGTTGTGTTTTTAGCCAACCCAGTCACTCGGCTGAGAAGTGACACGGCTGGTCTCCGGATGCTTTACTGTTGGTATGACAAGGGACTGATGGTAGCGCTCACCTTCATACATTTCAAGTAGTGCAGCATAGAAGGCCGTTCTCTCCAGGAAAAAACATCAGAAACAGACTGATATTCTGCAAGAACCAGAGATTGGATTGCTGAGGTCTGGGGTAAAGTCTTTTTCTCTCATGAATCCCTGTTTCTCAATGGTTGGGGCATCTGCAAAAAAGCCTGTACATAGAAGAAAAGGCGAGTCCTGTATCATGGCAACAGTAAAGCATCCTGAGATTGTGTTTTCATGTGAAATGATTTTAGTTACACTTCAGTATACAAGAGTAACATCTGATAAAAAGATCTAAAACACTGAAGCAGCAGACTTTGTGAGAATTTAAGTTTGTGTCGCTCTCGAAACCTTTGGCCACGGCTGTAGAGTACGGTGGCCGTGAAGTGCAAAACAAATTAACAAAACCGAAAACAAAGTAACAAAACCCGAAACTAATTGTTAATTTGGTTTTGAATTTGTTATTTCGTTTTGGGTTTTGTTAATTTGTATTGCACTTCTCGGCCAGTCAGATACGAACCGGGAAAAGGTAGGTATAGTTTGCGAATTAAATTCTTACCGCTGATTGGACGAGRCACCTGTCACTCAAGATAAACAGGAAGTAGGAAATTGTGTCTCTAACTTTGTTTCTTGTGTGTTCTGCTTCATTTTAAAACCATTTTTCGGTGTGCAAACCTAAGAAAGTAATTAAAGTTTTCATTAGAAAGCAAGGAAATGGAATTTATTCAACGTTACTTTGAGGACGGACATTCGTATGCTGTGATTTTGGATGTGCTGATGACATATCACAGTGTAAAGATTAGTTTGCGAACTGCTGTGTCTCTTTTAAAAGCAAAAGATTTTTTCCACAAGAACTGCAAAAACTTGGCAGAACGCCATATTTGAAACCACAATAAGGACAGTACATGTTTGCACATCCATACACACACGAATCTACCGCCGCTACAGTACTTCCTGTATATCTTGAGTGACAGATGTCTCGTCCAATCAGCGGTAAGAATTTCATTCGCAAACTACACCTACTTTTTCCGGTTCATTTCTGAACGGCCGAGAGGTGCAAACCAAATTAACAAACCCGAAAACTAAATAACAAATTCAAAACCAAATTAACAAAACCGAAAACAAATTAACCAATTCAATATCAAAAACAAAATAACAAACTAAAAATCAAAATAGCAAAACCGAAAACAACTTAACAAAACGCAAAACAAAATAACAAATTAGTTTTAGTTTTTGTTATTTTGTTTTTGAATGTGTTATTGTGGTTTTTAATTTGTTATTTTGTTTTCATTTTGTTAACTTGTTTTGCACTTCTCGGCCACCGTAGCATAGTATTACGTTAAGAATTTACAAATATAACACTTTTGCTTTTTTTTTTTTTCCACAAAAGAAATCCTGAGAATCAGTGCATACAAGATATAAAGTTGAGCTAATAAATCGTGTTAGCTGTGACTGTGTGCTTTAGATTTAGATGCTTAGCTTATCACTAGCTACCCAGAGTATCGTGCGTAGCATATATGCTGCTTTCATGCATTCATAGCCGCCTTTAGATTCAGGTAGGAGAAACGTAAGCAATATAATCCTCCGAGCCACCAGGGGGCTCTGTTAAAATTCTGAATGTTTGTAAATTACTGCTTAATCCTGTCTTCGTAGCTGCTGCCATGTGTAGTAGAAAACATCTGGGGCACTGCATCAAGTCTCAGTGGATAATTTATGAAGTGTAAATGAGATATTAATACCTGGAGCAAAATAACTAGGGTTTCACTTCCACTACATTCCTTCATGACATGAAGAAACTACATTTTCCAAACACTTTGTTGTATTGTTTGCCTCACTCACTTCAACACTGATTATTCAAACAATTAATTCAATATTTCTGGCTACGGTTTTCTCTGCATATTTTTAATTAAACATATTGCTTGTCATACTGTAGCATTAAGCAAAATCCGTCCATGTTTTCCCCATTCACACACTCCGTCCTCATTCCATTTGTCTCCGTCTGTAGGTCTGGGCAAGCAGCATAAACATCAAGCCAAGCAGAGGCTGGGATTTGGACTGATCGAGACGGCGCTGCGTGTGTGTCAGGAGTATCTAAACAGCTTGGAACACGGTGACATCGATGTCTCTCTGGAAACTCCGCCCATTCTCTCAGACGAGCAGTGGACAGACTTTATCCACAACTACTACACGGTCGTTCAGTGAGTATTACATCACAGTCAAATAACATAATTACTATAGAAAATACATTATCCCATACAGAACAAGATTTATATCAGACATCCAGTAAGATATTCTGCTAATGCTGCAGGGATGTTTGTCTTTAGGACAGTTTTAAGCATTAGAGTTTCTACACAGATAAACCACCTGGTCCAAGAACATCACAGTGTGGAGTGATGCAGGGAGCAGCTTCTCATTTCTTACACAACAATACCATGCTAAGAGTTACTCACTCATCGGCTATACCGCTTTATCTCGTATTCAGGGAGCCTAGTGACAACCTTGACCTTGACCACACTAGTGATAGAATTGTACATACTAGCGTGAACAGGATTGATGCTTCAATATCTAGTAAAGTATGTTAGCCTATCACTTCTTACTCTAATACTAGCTTGCTAGGTAATTAGCAGATCATTTTCATTTGAGGAGGCAGCAATCAATTGACTAAATCTAATCAATTACTTAACCGGAGGTTTTGCTGAAGTCAGGCCAGCTGTTTTTTTTTCAGATTACGTGAGAACAAACACATTTGAAAACAAAACGCCTCAATCTGATTAGTGCTTTTTTTCCCCCCTGTACGCGCTCTCTTCTCTCCCGTTCATGTTCATCTCCTTTAGTGATGGAGTGATATTAGAGGGGTGCACCGAGTACGCAGAGCGCTGCCAGTCTATGCTAGCCCGGATGAAGAAGGTCTGTTCACAGCTGGAGACGGACGGAGTCAATAACATCTGGATTATTAAACCAGGGGCGAAATCAAGGGGCAGGGGTGAGCCAAAAGTGTGTGTGTGTGTGTGTGTGTGTGTGTGTGTGTGTGTGTGTGTGTGTGTGTGTGTGTGTGTGTGTGTGTGAGAGAGTTCATTGATCAGTAGATGAGTCTCAAATGTCAGGACTACAATAAAATAGATTTTTGTTTAGAAAATTAACATGCTTTTATGATCCTAAATAACAGAAGTATGCATATCATGTGTGTTTGTTATTTATGATATATTCAGTTACTCATTGTGTGTGAATGTGTGCACGTGTGTGTTGTAGGTATAGTGTGTATGAACAAGCTAGATGACATCCTGGACTTAGTGAACAGAGACTCAGCTATGATTAAAGACAGCAAGTGGGTGGTGCAGAAGTATGTTGAGCGCCCCCTGCTGATCCATGGCACTAAGTTCGACGTGCGCCAGTGGTTCCTGGTGACAGACTGGAACCCTCTCACTGTGTGGTTCTACGGGGAGTGTTACCTGCGCTTCTCCACCCAGGTCTACTCCACAAACAACCTGCACAGGTGAGAGTGAGAGTGAGAGAGCGAGAGAGAGAAGCATTAAGCATACAGCGTGCAGGTTGCAGATGATCTGATGTAAATGTTCTTCTCATCTCTCAGCTCTGTCCATCTCTGCAACAACTCCATTCAGAAATATTTCCAGCCGAGTTCGCGTCGTGACCCATCGCTGCCCGCCGAGAGCATGTGGTCGTGTGCCGAGTTCCGCTCCTGGCTCTCGGCTGCAGGCCGTGCCGGTCTGTGGGACGAGGTGGTGCTTCCAGGCATGAGAAAGGCCCTGATTCAGACGCTCCTTACGGCGCAGGACAGTGTGGAGTCGCGCAAGGCAAGCTTCGAGCTCTATGGAGCAGACTTTCTCTTGGGGAGCGACCTCCACCCCTGGCTGCTGGAGGTGAACGTCAGCCCCACCATGTGCTGCTCAACAGCCGTGACTGCCCGACTCTGCCCCGCCGTCCAGGAGGACACGTTGCGCGTGGTGCTGGATCGCCGCTACGACCGCAACGCTGACACTGGAAGCTTCCAGCTCATTTACAAGCAGGTGATTACAGACACATGGGCCAGTTCAAACATTTCATCCATCCGCTCGTGAACATTTATGAAGATGTCACACTTTAATGAAATAAATGATTGATCATGTTTGGTATGTTTCTCCTGATGTTTCTCCAGGCACTAGTGGATGTTCCTCAGTATTTGGGTGTCAGTCTTCTAGTGGAAGGAGCTCAGATCAGACGTCCCCGTTCGTCCCGTGCCAAAAAGTTCATCAGGTCCCATTACGAATCTCTGCACAAATACCGGCGTGTTCTTCAACCTAATGCTAGTCCTTTAAGTAAGGAGAACCAGCAGGAGGAGAGGAAGAGGTCCTGGCCGTCTGTCTCACCCAGAAAGGTCTCAGTGCACAGATCTCTCACTTTACAGCCCCTGAGGGAGAAAAGCCACACAAAACCCCTGTTACCCTCGTCCTCAGGTCCTGCTGAACATCACCACCACCGCACTTCGCACACACATCGGACACACGCACGCTCGGAGCCGACGTACGGTCGCACTCACAGGACCGAGAAACGCTTGCTCTCTCTGAACCGCCTGGAACCCATGCTGGAGATAATCGGTTTACAACCAGCGAACTTGTACAAGGGCTTTTACCACCATAAAACACACAGTGTGAACGTGTCTCAGCCAGTCATACGCACACACCAGTACTTCTCACCGCTGCAGTGGCAAAACGCAGACACGTCCAGAATTAAAGGATACGGAGCCTCGAGAGACTGGACGAGCCAAAGAGAGAAATAATGGGTTTAAAAGCAGTTTTTATATTTGTAATAAATAAAACATCACTGAAATCAACAGAATGGAAATATAAAACACGGCAGGGTGCTTTATTCCTCTTCCACCGCAGCACCATAGACAGAAGCCTATAGTTATAACTTCACCTCTGACACTGGAGACTCCTTCCATAACTAAATGTCATAAATTAAATAAAAGTATGATCTCACTCTGTGGTGCACTGTGTGAAACACATGGTGAGGACTTTGATGGACAGCATTTCTGGGTACATCAGTTTCTGTGTGGACGCTGTGGTACCATCAAGGACTGTTCACTGCTATCCATCCGAATAATACACCTTGGTGCACTGGTGAACTAAAGGCACTACTTTATCAGAGAAGGAGAGTGCTCTGGGATGGAGACAAGAAGGAGCTGAAGCGAGTACAGCGAGCATAAGATTAGGATTAAGGCGGCTAAAAGGAAATATGGAGAAAAAAAAACCCTGGAGAGCTAAATGGAGCTCCCTGAGACTCCACCCTCTATAGCTCCAATAAGCAAGACGAGACTCCTTCAGCTCTGACGTCTGCTCCAGAGCCGTCGCTCCTGTCTCCACGCATCACTGAGGACATCACATCCCCATCTACAGCCATTGTCCCTGTCTCCACACATCAGGGACTACATCTCACACCCATCCACAGCATCACCTCGTCACGATCTCACCACTCCAGGTCCTGATGGTGTCAGTGCTAGGGTTCTCAATGAATGTGTGAAAGGGTTTTAGTTATATAGAAAACATCATGCCTGGTCCCAGTTTCTTTAGACGAGTAGATCTTACATCACACATCATGAAAAATTGGAAAGCCTGGTCTTGGCCTCCTCCGTCCCCTGGACCTTTGCAGTTTGTATGTCAGGACCATATAGGGGTGAATGATGCAGTGATTTAACTGTTACTCAGAAACGAACAGGACAGGATGAAGTGGTATAGACGATGAGTGAGTGAGTGAGTGAGAGAGAGAGAGAGAGAGAGAGAGAGAGAGAGTGGACGAACATATGGCAACATGGTGAGAATTATGTATTTTTATAATTATTTTTTTATGAAGTGCTTTTAAGACTATTCCACCGAGACTGCTGGGGAATACGCTACGTGCTTTGCAAATCATGACGTCTATTTTACCCTGGATCATGGACTGTTTAACTGGACTAAATATTTAAACAAAGGACACTTCAAACTATGGACCGTATTGAATAATGATTATCACTATTACAATGAGCGTATCATGTCCTGGACGAGCCCCCAAGATTCGCATTGGATAAGTTGGTAGAGTTGGGAGTTCTAGGTCTTTCCCCACAGCAGCCAGTGTTGTGGACAATGTTGTCCTCCGTGTCCACCGCAGAACCTGCAGAACCTGTGGTGGAAGTCCGAGCTACACTACCTCGCTTTGATCTTCTTTAATCCTTCTTTTCCCCCAGGATCAAGGGATGAGGCCCGTGCCAAAGTGTGTACAGCAAGCCTCAGAGACAGAAAGACAGAACACATAGACATTGGCATGTCATAATCACCCTCTCTGTGAGCACTTTCAGTAACAGGTTCACTGCTCATTGGGAAGCCGTTTGTACCTGCAGTCGCCCGGCTCTTAAGTGGGTCCCTGCAGGGGCGGGGCATTGTCACTCGCCTTGTTGCTGATGAGGAGTGAATTGCCAACGTACTGTATATCTGTTTATCCCCGCAGCTGCTGGACAATCTTACACACAGTACGCGCGATACTTGCACAAATGTCTTCTCAAGACACTCTACCTCCCTGCACAAGTCTATCTATAAATAGTACTTTTGTGGACTTGATTTATGTTATTTTATTCAGTTTTCCGCCTAAGTACTTGTGTATGTCTTGTCTCTGACTCAGGATTAATAAAGATTTATCTAATCAAACCAATAAAACATTATATTTTAATATGATTCTTTTGTAATATCAACAAATTGAACCGCTGCACTGTAGGAAGAAATAGAGCAGGTTACAATAAGCTGTAATTTCCCGCCATTATTAAGATGTTATACGAATCTGTTTCACTGTCATAAATTTATTTCACAGCAACGGTATTAATACGGAAAGAGAGCAGACTGGGCTTTAAAGGAGCAAACAGCGATACTAAATAAAATCAACATTTACAGTGAAGGTGGCATTTCCACTCTGCATGTTGAACAAAAATAAATGATTTGGATGTTTGTGTTAAACCAATTAACCAGAATTAAGTACATTTACAAACATAATGTATTTGATTAAAATAGACACGATATCACTATGTAAATCTACCGAAGCTCCGCCCACCAAACTCATAAACCCGCCTGGCCCGACCAGCAGCACTAAACACCGAGCTAGCTGATTGGTCTATACATATAATAAAACTGTAAAGTGGGCGTGTCTGCACAGATTTACAGAAAAATAATTTGGGGGACGTGAAATGAGTAACAGAACACATCAAGAAGATTTGGGGAATTTTTGTCCATGTCTGTCTGGAACAGTGTGTTTTGCTCACACGCAGAACAGACAGCTAGCAGACCGTGAAGGACTCCCGCTCAGTTTTGTTAGAATTGTTTAATCCTTAATAACAGGATTTTATTTTCCTCATCTGGTCTAAATTAGTTTCTGGTTCTGACACAACACACAATGTTGTGTCTGTGTATGTGTGTGTGTGTGTGTGTGTGTG
>QMIH01000018.1:940020-983816 GCA_003987875.1 Clarias batrachus | reverse complement strand
GCGTGTGTGTGTGTGTGTGTGTGTGTGTGTGTGTGTGTGTGTGGGTGGGTGTAGTTGGTGAGATTCCTCATTCCCTAGTTTCCTTCCACAATCCAAACCCGCGCAGATTAGATTAATTAGATCAGACTGAAGTCAGGTGAGACATGGTAAGAGCCCTAGTGCACATGTATGTACTGTACAGCTGTGGCGTTTTACACGCACCTGCACCATGATGTTTCCTTCTAATTTGTAGACACATTATTTCCATGAATTTAGTCTACATTCCCTATGCTAGTTCCTCTAGTGCTGCCACCTTGTGTGTAAGAAGAGGTAGCGATTAAAAGATGCAGACGTGACAGAATGATGTTCTGACTCCCTCCTACCGGACGCTATAATGTTACACTTTTTATCTTTATTTTATATAAATGTGTGATTCGCACACCTGACCAATCATAAGGCAGAATTTAAGGTCTGTAAATCACAGAGTCAGTGACCGTATATGATCTAAACATGGACAAAATGTGGAAAGTTCAAGAATTAAAAAAAAAAGATGTCACAATAAATAGAGAAAATATTATTTAATAAGTTACATAACACTGAATAAGTTTCATATTTAAACCTGAGAGTACACACTTACATGAGGTGTGCACTATTCACACACTGACCACTAGAGGGCGAATAATAATCATAATAATGTTAGATTTGTGTGTGCGTGTGCGTGTGTGCGTGTGTGTGTGTGTGTGTGCAATGAAGGTTTTAAAAACCTGCTTGTGTTGAGAGATACAAAAGGAATTTCAGCAGGAGCGTCTCGATTTGATCGCAGAAACTCGATATTAAATAAATATGAATGTTAAAATAAAACACACAACACATAGACAGTTATTTTAGTGTGTGTGTGTGTGTGTGTGTGTGTGCGTGTGTGTGTGTGTGTGTTAATCTGATATCAGACCCTGGGAGAGCCAAGACTTTATTTTCTGTTGTTACTAAAACAGGTCTAAAGCCTCCTGGCATCTTCACACGCTCTCGTCTTCTCATCCTTCTCTGATTTGTCTCTCATGAGCTTCCTGTCTCCGGTTTCTTTTTTGACTGTGTTTGTTGTCTTTTGTTTTTTCTTTCTTTCTTATATTCCTCTTCTTCTTCTTCTTCTTATTACTATTAGTTATAATAATCATTATTATTAGTGCTACATTACTGTTTGCAGAATGTAATCCCCAAATAAATGAACATCTACAGTAAGTATAGGAATGAAACCCTGTGTGTCATGATTTTATCAGAAAATAATCATCAACACGGTGGTGTGATGAAGCAGAGTTTCTGTTAGAAAGAGAGAGAAAGAAGAGAAGAAGAGAAGAAGAAGAAGAGACATGGACGAGAGAGATAGAGGATGGAAGAGAGAAATGAATGAAAAGCAGAAGGCTCCACTCATTCTGCCCTTTCATCCTGTTCTTCTCTTTAATGTTTACCAAGTGAGCCAGCGGCTAATCAGCATCTTTTCATTACAGCAAAGTGTGTGTGTGTGTGTGTGTGTGTCTGAGAGAGAGAGAGAGAGAGAGAGAGAGACAGACAGAGAGAGAGAGTGTGTCTTGTGACTATTTCTATGCTTTGGCAATATGAATGTAAATATTTGTCATGCACCTTTAAATCTTGAATCTTGAGAGACACAGAGAGACAGAGACAGAGAGACCGAGACAGAGACCACTTTGAGGTCCTTGACTCTCTTTCTTATGACTCTTTAATCCCTTGTTCTGAGATTTTTTCTTATCCTTTCTTCTGACAGAAGCTTACATAGTGTGTGTGTGTGTGTGTGTGTGTGTGTGTGTGTGTGTGTGTGTGTGTGTGTGTGTGTGTGTGCGCGCAGAGGGAGCCCACATCCAGAGCGCTGGATCAGTAAATCCTCCAAACAGAGGAAGAGAAAATGAAGGAGGATGAAGCTCTGAGGCGGAGGAGGGAGAGGAGAGAACAAATTTCAGTAAATGGGCCTAAAATAAGCCCTTAAGCTTCAGATACACCCTCCAAATACCTACCTGTCCAAGTGACGAATGACAGCCTGACCTGTGTGTGTGTGTGTGTGTGTGTGTGTGTGTGTGTGTGTGTGTGTGTGTGTGTGTGTGTGTGTGAGAGAGAGAGCTAAGGAAAGAGAATATAATAGTTATCACATCAATATATTAGTTTCCTCACAACTTATCTTTTTCATACACACTCAGCAGTAGCACAGACAGAGAGATTTGCCAGTTTATTAGGAACACATCCAGCCTCACCACTCCAGCAGTTTACGCTTGTGTAAGGGCTGTGTGCTATAAATCAGATTTAACCTGAGTGATGAAACTGGCAAAGCCTCAGTGACCTCAGTGTCTCTGAACGTGGCAGGATGTCATGTGTTGGATTGTGACTCATCCATGATGAAATTCTTAGCTTCGTCCACACAAATATTTCTAGGATTTAAAAAAAGCTCTATGGGTCTGCGAGGTCAAAGGTGAACGATGCATAGGCAAAAGTCTTTTATTTTGTGATGGTGGCAAGATGGCGGAGTGGGTGACAGAGTGGTCTCGCACCTCCAGGGTCGAGGGTTCGATTCTCGTCTTTGGGCTGCGTGTGTGGAGTTTGCGTGTTCTCCATGTGCTTGGTGAGTTTCCTCTACAGGAACTCTGGTTTCCTCCTACAGTCCAAGCACATGCAGATTAGGCTAACTGGTGTTCCCAAATATGTAGCCTAATGACATCACATCCAAAGCGCACCCCAGCTAGTGCCCCATGGGTCAGGCTCCAGGCTGTACAGGATACACGCTATAGAGAATGAGTAGAATATTCTGGAACAGCTGTTTATAGCTGCTATAATGTAAGTGACAACATGTAACTATTGGATAAAAAAGTGTAGTGTAAGAGAAACGGCTTCATCACAGCATCCAGTCGTTGATTATTTCCCCATAAAGCTCCACATTTACTCTCGCGTTCCTCACTTGTCTGAGCGTCTGTAGCTACACCTGTCTTTCACACAACATATGTTTTAATGAGCTGTTTTTATTTCAGTCTGTCTTTGATCCCATCTTATTGTACACATGGGTGTTGGCAGTAAAACCCTCAGGAAATGCTGAGCACCCGTCAGATACTCCTCACTCAGTGCTGGTGCGTGTACTTATCACCTGAACGTTTCTCATGACTCATCCCCGGAAGCAGACTGAGGAATAGCGAAGCGCGCGAGTTGAGGGAGTCGAGCCCGCGAGAAGTCACATACAGTACATGTGCATGACATCACGACATTACTGTCGGATTTATCTACACCAACATCTGGCTCACTGCTGCCTATGCATGCGCCAGAAAATGCAGATGTGCGTGCATGTGTGTTTGGTTAAAAGTCTGCGATAAACTATTGGAATTTTATTCATGGCTCACTGTGTTACATAATAAAATCCTGAATGCTGGAGAAATAATATGAGCCATGAGTATGTTTTTAAATAATCACTAACAAGCTGAGATGAATTACTGTATGTCACCTGAAAGTACTTCTTCACTCTTTTCAATGTACAGTATTCACCAAAACTATTGATGTCCAGGTTCTAGTCACATGACCATGACATGAATTAATTAAACCGAATAAAAGTGATGATTGTTGTAGTGTAAGAGAAATAAACCTCTTCTATAGCAGAGTAACGACTGGTTCATGAAAACATTCTCAAAATCGAGGTTCTATAACATTGCATAATGTGCAATAACAACATAAACAATACGAGAAAGTCTCATTTGTCTTTCAGTACTGTACATTTAATAGCGTAGCCTTTATCTCACACCTTCACGGCGTAACCAGCCCCTCACACAGGACTGTTATACACTGATCTCCCCCTTACTGACAGATACACGCTTTCCACTTTAGTGTTTTGCATTGAAATTTCATCTGGCAGCACAGGCACGTTGAAACTAGTCGAGGTAAAACTTCAGTAGTCTGATGAACGCCTCACACGTGAGACAGATGGCCTCCGGGCCTGGATTCCTGATGAGTTCAGATGCTTTTGGGTGTGGTGCAAAGGTGTGGCTCTGTGTGAGAGTCAGGGAGTTTATAGCGATTCAGATCCCCACGAGGCATAACTGTTCATGAAGTTAGACAGTTGTTACATCTAGTGCTGTGATTTATTTAAAGATAGAATTAGGGCATGTTTTTTTTTTTCTCGCCCTGAAATTGCTGATAGTGTATTTGTTTCATTTCAATTATTAATTGCATTTAAAATAATAATACATTTAAATTCTATTTTACTGTCAATGTATTGCTAATTATAAATCTGGTTAATAAATACTTTATTTAATACTATTATGTGAATTATTATTATTAATACTAATAACATTAATAATAATTTGTAAAAGGGGTGGTGGGGGGTGGGGGGGTACTCGGGGCGTGGCACACCCTCTATGTGGTGCCAACTCATCTCAGGACACAAGGACACACCCTCAACCACTCAACACCTCAGGAACACACACAGCTCACAGAGTCCACGCTCATGCACTCATAATCATACAAATGTTTTTAAACATGTACATTAATATAGAAATATCATTCACGGTACAGTCCAAACTACTGTCTGATAGAGAGAGAGACCCAGGTGTAGACTTGTCATAAATGAACATTGTGAAAGACACAAATAAACATGAATCATACTCGTGAAATAAACTACACACTAGGAGTGTAAACCTGAGCTGATCACTAATGCAAGGAATCAACAACGATGTGAGACAATGCCTCTCCCTGCAGTTCTGTGTAAAAGGCACTGGAGTGGAAATGGGGGTAGTTATTGTTGCACCTTTAACATGGCAGTGGAAGGGGTTATGGATGAAACGAGATCTGTTTAAAAAGCAGAGCGAGCATGGCGGAACGGCGTGTATGATGTGAGAAGTGTGATGTGTCCGGTTTTATAGTAACTAACTGTACAGCGAGTGAATCAAAACAGAGCGATTTTTTTATGCCTCAAACTCTTTCTGCTTCACTTGTCCTCCTAATGTGCCATTTCAGTGTCTATGTACTGTAAATGAGCTACTGCATAGCCACGCCCCTTAAGAGGAGAGACAGAGACAGATCTTTTGATCATGTGATTACCATGATGTCAGTCACAACAGCAGGTGGCAGAAGCACCGTTAATCGACATTAGACTGCTAGGTATTTTAATTGATAATCACGTTCGCTGGATTATTATAACGTTATTACTTCAGACGGTGTACAAGTACATGTAAGTGATTTCTTCTGGATTTGGTGTTGTTTGATAGCGTTGATTCATTGCTTCTCTACAAATGAGATGATGCAGCAAAAGATTCTGTGCTTTATTCTTTATGAAATGATGTGCAGCTAATGTAACTGATACTAACATTCCAATTACAGTTTGACCTTGGATTGAGAGCATAATTAGTCCCAGAAGAGTGCTTGTATACCAAAACACTCGTATATCAAAGCGAATCCCATAAGAAATAATGGAAACGCAGATGATTCAATCCACAACCCAAAAATATACAGTGGAACCTTGGATTACGAGCATAATTTGTTCCGGAAGTGGGCTTGTATTCCAAAACACTCGTAAACCAAATCATCATTTCCCATAAGAAATAATGAAAACTCAAATTATTCGTAACCCAAAAAATAAATTCATAAAAATAATTAATACACTCTATAAAATGAAAATAAAACAAATTAATCTGCACTTTACCTTTAAAAAAAGTACAAATAAATCCTGACAGATAAGTGTTTTTGTTGGTGCACGCTGGCGCCGAGTGTGTGTGTGTGTGGAATTAGCCCCTTCCCTTGCCTCGTTTTACACACTCATAAAAAACAAACACACACAACGGAAACACCATTTTAACAGGAAAAAAAGTAATCTTTCTGAGACTGGCATGAGCGTATATTAACAGACTCACTTTTTAAGTTTCGCAACAAGCGCATAAACACAGCGGAAACACCGTTTTAACGGAAAAAAGCGAGACTGGCATGAGCGCATACTAAAGGAATCACTTAAGTTTCACAACAAATGGACACACACGGAAACACGGAAACACCGTTTTAACAGAAAAAAAAGAAATCTCTCTGAACTGCTGTGAGCATACTAAGGGAATCACTGCTGTAAAGTAAAAAAACAAAACAAAAAAACAAATGAACCAGCACCTTACCTTTGAAAAGAATCGCGACAGAGCAGAGTTTCTGTGTGGTTGTGAAGCCGGGGAGGGGTGAAAAGGCGAGAGAGCGTCTGTGTGCGTCAGTGTCAAATTGCGCATGCACGAGCAGAGTTTCTATGTGTTTGTGAAGCCATGAGGGGCGGGAGGGAATAAAAAAATATTAAAAATCTTTGCAGAACACTTACCACGTTACTCGCAATCCGAGGTTCCACTGTACATTTAAAAATAATTTATTCAAAATATAAAGTAAAAATAATCAAATTAACCTGCACTTTCCCTTTGAAAAGAACTGTGGCTGTAGTGATTGAGACCGGAGAGAGGAGAGGAGGAGGGGGGCTGCTGTGTAGTATGACTTTCACACACACACACACACACACACACACACACACACACACACACACACACACACACAAATAAAAAAAATGCTTCACATGCACACACGTGGTCAGTGTTGTTGTAAACAGTATATGTGTGCTGAATGTTGACTATACAAGTGACGCACGCGCACTGACGCCGAGCCTGGGAGACGATTACCCACAATACTGCCTGTATATCAATACCTCACTCGTTTACTGAGTTAAAATGTATTTACAATTTTTGCTAGTCTTGCAAAAGACTCGCGGACCAGGGTATTCACAATCCAAGGTTGCACTGTAATAGATAATAGATGTAGGGTGTTGGAATCACAAATAGCATTAAATGGAAAGCTAGTGCCCTATGTAGTCGTGCACTTTATCAGGGGCCCTTGATTCAACCTTGTGATAGAAGCGAGTTGGCCATGAAAAACAACATGGATGGTTCAGAAGCAATTACTAAAGAGGTGTTTAACATGGAATCCAATCTATTCTAGTAATGATAACACCAGGAGAACTGCTCACAAGGTCATTTTGAAGTTCCCCTTTTTTTTTTTGCTACTAGCATTCCCGCTAGCACTAGCATTGCCACTAACACTGCTAGGAAAGTAAAGACGTACACGAATGTATACAGTGATGTAATGATGTGACTCTACACCCTAGCCCATGGAAAAGCAAAGCCAGTTCTTAGGAGGTTCGCTCTTAAACCGGCTCTGAACCGGCACTGGTCCATTTTGGGTAGGCTTCTTACAAAACAAGGGGAGTCCGCTTTTAGCTTTTATGCCGCTCGCTGTTGGAACCAACTTCCAGAAGAGATCAGATGTGCTAAAGCATTAATCACATTTAAATCTAGACTTAAAACCCATCTGATTAGCTGTGCAGTTACTGAATGAGCGCTGTGCTATGTCCAAACTGACTGCACTATGTTTTATGTATAACATCTTCCATTTTTAACTGTTTTATTTAGATATTTTAAATAATTTAAAAAGTTTTTATGCTAGCTGCTTTATTTTCATTTTAAACAAAATTTTTAATTTGTTTAAAAAGTTTTATTGCTGTTACTTTCTATTTCATTTCATGATTATTTTCTTCTCTTTTATGCAAAGCACTTTCATTGTGTATGAAATGTGCTATACAAATAAACTTGCCTGGCCTGGCCTAAGACTCCTTAGATAACTGTGAAAAAAGAAACTCATCATAGTTTCTGACCAATGAAATGTACAGCGCCATTGTTTAAGATAAATGATTAGAAGACAAGGCTTGTCCTAGATCTTGTCCTCAGGCTGTAAACCTCAATATAATTTACACGCAAAAACACGCACACTTCCTTTTACATGAGCTGAATTTTTGTACATTTTATTTAATCTGATCTGAATAAAATAAAATCAGAGAAACACACTCCTAAAACAGAATGTAAACCAGTGCTAAAAGGTGAGGAATTCTCCATGCTTGCTTTACCTGAGAGAAAAGGGCACGAATGAAACGTCATTGAGCTTCTGATTGGTTGTCTAATGTATGCAGGCAGCGTTGTCAGGCACACAGGATTGATCTTCTTGGAAAGAAGGAGGGAGAAGGAGGAGAAGAGACAGTAAGTAAGACAGCTGCAGGCACCAGGACAAGTCTGGACTGCAGTCCCAGAGAGAGCTACAGTGCTGCTGAAGTATCGGCTTATACCAGGCTTGAAAGGACATTTTAGAGTCTTTGGAAAGGAGGAAATATGTTACCTGGATGCTGATGGGCGCGTGAGACAGTCAGCGCAGTGCTCACCTGTGAGGGAAGCTCGTCTTTCTCAGAGGATTAACGTAATGCTGCAGGAGAGCTGAGGGAGTTCTGCACTTTCACTGGTAAGGTCCAGATTAAAATGGCACCTTAGTGAAAGTTTCTGAAATAAAATAAGTGCAATGTAAGTCAGAAGACATTGAGTTGGGCTGCACACCGTTAATTAGAGATGTAGGTGGGAGTTAATACAGGGGCAGTTGGAGTTCAGCCAAAAGTAACTAGCTTAATATGATTTATGAGAGTGTTTTTGGCAGCCATGGACTGAGACCTTTTGCTTCAGATATATATTTGTAATGCATTAAAATAATTAAAATGGGCAATTCGAGCATTTTTTTTTTGTATCTGCTGTAAAGGAATTTTCAAAGAACTATTAATTAAAGACAAAGGTGTCTGTATCCTTACACGTCCTAACTAAGCTTCTGTTCCTGAACTTTACACTCAGCTGTATATTTGCTATGGATATTAGTAACACTTGTTTGTTTGTTTGTTTGTTTATGTATTTACATCAAATAATTAACCAGTAAGATTAAACAACTTGGTAGAATTGTTTATACTAAGTTTCACATGAAAAGTAAATACACATTACAAATCAATTGGTTATAGCATTACAATTATGAAATAATTAATACTAGCTAACTTGTAATTTTCTATTAAGTAGCATTTAAATAAATGTAGATTTTCCTGTATTTCAAGAAAACAAAAACCTTTTCATTAAAATAAATAAATAAATAAAAAAATCACAGTGGCCATCAAATTCCAGATATTCAGTCAATAAAGGAAAGATGAGTTGAGATTAAGGTTTGTATTTTTTTAAGCAATAGATGAACATGTTAACAACCAATAATCATTAATGGTAACAGAACACTTGTTTTTCATTTATTTAAACAATTCTAGGGGCACAATCCCAACAAATTAGTTATGTGAGACAATTTACTCACTCACTCATGATCTATACCGCTTAATCCTGTATTCAGGGTCATGGAGGGCCTAGGAGATTAAGGGCACAAGGCGGGGTACAACCTGGACAGGGCACACACACACAAACACTTCGGCCAATTTGGGAATGCCAATTAACCGTACGTCTTGAGACGGGAATCAAACCCTGACCCTGGTGGTGCAAGGCGACAGTGCTGACCACTACACCACCATGCCGCCGAGACAATTTCATGAAGTTTAAATACAGTAGTTTAAATAAACAGAATAAAAGATAAATAATAAAGTGCCGGTGGAGAGCGTGTGCAATGAAAAACACATGCGCCCTCTTGTGGTGTATAATAGAATAGATACACAAGCTACAGAGACATATTGTGAAAAACCAAACGTTTTATATGTATATATCCCTATCTATGATTTATTGTGGTTATACTGACTTCATGAAAGGAGGGGAAAACTTTTTTTTGTCTTTTGTAAATTTTATTTGCATACCACTTTTAACAGAGGTCTTTGTCACAAAGTTTATAGAAGTTTATAGCTGCTGTAAAACAAGTAAACAAAACAAGTTGTTTCATGGATGTCCAAAAACTTTAAACATAAATATACAAGGGTAAAAATAAAAAAGAGTTAATTATTCTTTAATCAATTAAAAAGTTGACATTAAATATGACATCATTGGAAAATATTTGACATCAGGGTGGTACAAATAACTGATTATTTTCCATTAACAGCACCACATAACTTCCTTATGTAAAATATGCTGTGCATCAAAAACACGTCCCTGATATAATGGTCTGCTTTAAATTTCTCCATTTGATTTGTTTTCTATTTTTTCCCTTTTGTTTTTTTTTTCACCAACACACTTCGTCCATTATTCTATCACACATATTGTTCATATTTTAACTATGAATTGATGTGGTTCCCTGAGTATTTTCCCATGAGACCCCAGTGCAGTTCATTTATTCAAATTGAGGACGCTAGCTAATTATGGAGTTGTGTTAAGAAAAGGAAAGAGAGTCTATGCAAAGTATGTTTTCTCCATCATAGTGCTGTGGAATTGTCCTACCACAGAGAGCAATAGTCTCAGTTGCATGTGGTTTGTGGTCTCTAGGGTTAAGCAAGGTTTTTTTGTTGATGCACAAATTTTTTAAAATCTTAATTAAACCCCATGGCCAATTATCACGACGGATCTGTGCTCTTACTATTTATTTTTCTCCTCCATGTCATGGACCGAAAAAAATGTTTTAAAAAGGCCAGATAAAGTTGATGAAACATGCAGGTCGAGTGCAGTGATAGCAGGACTGTGTTCCTGTGTCTGCTGATTAAACATCGTACAGAATATTAGTAAATCCATGTTTCCAACACATCCATAACCGTTTCTGTTTGAGACGCTTCAGATTTTGAGGTTGTGATTGTGAAGATTTGAAACAGCATCGGATATGTATCTCTCCTCAAGGACTTCACGAAACACATATATACATCGTATATGTCTGAATAGATGTTGATATACAGTAGCGTCCTATCCCACAGTTTGAACTTTGATATCAAGACTGACTGACCGAACATTAGATGAGTGAAAAGCCTTTGCTTTTTTCACAGCCGTTTTTCTCCCGTCTCCTGATTATTGTGACTTTCACAGGGTTTGCATTTCAAGAGATACTTCTGAAGTCTGAATAGGTGAGGGAATATGAAGAGGTTTTATCATCTTCACTCTCTGATGCAGCTGTGAGACACACCTGGTGATGCACGATCAGATCTAATGAGGTGTTCAAGTTGGAGAGAGCTGCAAGAGATAATAAAGGATCATACTCGCAAAGTAAAGAAAGTAATTAAATATAAAAATCCCTTAGAATTACATAGAAGATATTGCATGATATACTGTATTCTTACAAGCAGAGTGCAGCATTACAGTGTGAGTGACATTAAACAAGGAATCAAACACACATGTGAGTGTTTATCATGATACCTAGCTGCAGATACGATCTATATTGCAATTCTGTAAGTATAGAGATTTTATAATTATCTCAATATATATACAGCGGAACCTCGGATTGCGAGTAACGTGGTTTTACGAGTGTTCCTCAAACCGAGCAAAGATTTTTATGAAATTTTTAATCGGAAACCGAGCAAGTATTAGTTTACGAGCGCCGAGTATCATGTATCACGCATGCGACTCTTATTTTGACACCGAGCGGCAAGTGATCACAACTGAGCCAATGATTTTACATTGCGCTGCGGGAATTATGGGTAATCGTCTCCCCTGCTGCGTCCCCTGTGTCAAAATAAGAGTCCCCTGCTGTCACAAAAGAAAAATCCTGAGTTAGCGAGTCCCACTGATGCAGTACCAGGAACAATTCTTTTTCATCTCTTCCTCTTCCTTTTTGTCTGGACCATATGTGCAGAAAAATAGAGCTACAGCCGAAATACTGGCCAGTGTCTTTGTCTCAAGTTCATAAGAATAATGTGTTGCTTTAGGAATGTTGTTAGAAAATGATAATCATTATTCATGAGTTTGTTTTCTATAGTTTTTTTTTTTTTTTTGGATTTGAGTTTCGTATTGAATTTGCTGAGTGTCCCGGTCAGTGTTTATGTAGTACAGTTGTTGTAAAGTGTGTTCTGTAGGCGACGTTTCACCTGGAGACAAACCAGAGAAATAAGTGACATGTGACTCCCTAGTGGGACCCCAAGATTAGATTATTTTAACAGATTCAGAATTCAGATTTAATCCAGTGGGTTCGATTTCTGGTCAAACAAACCACAGGACTTGAAATATAAAACTTGCCGCATAAATATTTACGACACAGCCCGAGTGCATTATTTAATAAAAGCCGGCTATATTTAGATGAGGACGAGGTGGACCAAGAGTTGAAGAGTGTCCTCAGGCTAGGTTTTGCTCCCGCGTGGTCTTTACTGTGATTCAGGCTCTGTGACTCTTCTGCTTCATCAGTTCAATCTGTTTCAGCCACTTTGTGTCTCTCTTCTTATCCCTTCCTTCATTTATTCACCCGTCTATTTACATCAAAATATGTCCGGCAGATGCACTTCAACAGCAGAGGAAATGCCACCTCCGCTCACGCTCTCTCTCTGTGTGTGTGTGTGTGTGTGTGTGTGTGTGTGTGTGTGTGTGTGTGTGTGTGTGTGTGTGTGTGTGTGTGTGTGTGTGTGTGTGTGTAGAAAATGATCTGCTCTTAGTCTGGAGCTTTTTATTAGACTCTTTTCTTCGGCTTCCTGAGGTCAGTCCAATCTGTGTTGCGGCTTCATATGTTAATGCTAAGCGTGTTTCCTGTTTGTACTCGTCCCTCTATTATCCCACTAAACTGTTCTGTTTAAACGATCTGCCAAGAAGACATCTGTGGATGTTAGGAAGGTCGTGAGTGCTAGACGTGCGTTAGAGTCCACAGAGCTCTGCCTGATCGGATTGCTGAACCTGATCTTGTTTTACTTTATATTCTGAAAAGCTCCTGACATTTTGCCCAACTCTTTAATTTGAATAATGTTATGATCATAATAATTTCTGACTTAATTCTAATAATGATAATGGCTAACACATAAACATGCTTTGCAAACCAGATTCTGGAATTTTGTCCATGGTCTGGCCTCGCCCCTTTCTTTTCCCTCTCCAAAGTCAACTTTAGTCCCCTTTCCAAACGGGATCGCTGATAGGATTATATATCATACTGTATGTACGCCGCCGCACTACATTAGCTGATCTTTATTTTGTGTGTTTAGTATACACCTTTAACTTTTATAAAAACTATAAATACTGTGAATCGTATTGTAGAAGTTTTAATGATAATTTTGTAGAGAGTTAGAATGTTGCTTTAAGGACGTACTGTAGCAGATGATCTTTATTCCACTTTTGCCGTTTTACCACTAAGGATGTACAGTAGTTTAAAATCTGCAGGCTTGAATGTTCCAGGTTGCTAGAAAAAACATGTTTTCAGGTAGAGCAAGTGGCTTAACTGCAGTCGTTAATGTCTAGGTACAACACATGCACACACGACTCCTCTGTGAGTGACTGAAAGTTTTTGCATGTTATAGACAGCATTATAAAACTCAGATTACTGCATGCATTTCGAAGTCCAGCCTTAAAAACCGAACAAAATCATAAAAAGTGTGACAGGAGACAGGAAAAAGTGTGACAGGAGACAGGAGCTCGAGGATGGTGGTCATGATTACAATCCGTCTTTTAGTCAGCAGATAGATTTAAACATTACGCAGGGGATGTACAGTATGGCAGAACCATAAGGCTAAACATTTGGTGAATATTTAAACTTTGCCCGGGGGGGGTGGGGGGGTAACAGCTGCCCTTAATGTGTTTTCTTTTTCACTCTGTTTGACCTACAGTACTGTATTTCTGCTCATTTGTCATCACTTTCAAGGGTCATTGTCCAACAGTTTCTGGCCCAGCAGTTGACAGCGTTCAGCCGTTTAAGCTCTCACACCTCTCCATCCTCTCACTCGCCTCTCCAGTGCCCTGACAATCTTACTAATCTTATTTAAAGATCGTTTTCTATTGTTTCTTTCTAACCTGACATGACTCTTCTCTAAGGATTTGTTTGTAACCAACTGTTGACAGTAAAAGTACAGGGTGGCCATTGCTGTAGTGGTTAAGTGGTCACCTAGAGGGCCTGGGTTTGACTCCCGCCAGTCTGTGTGTATGTTCATGTGCATGTTCTCCCCCTGCGTGCTGGGTTTCCTCTGGGTTCTCTGGTTTCATCCAACAGTTCAAAAACATTTAGGTTAGGCTAATTGGAATTCCCAAATTGTGTGTAGTGTGTGAATGAGCGTGTGTGTGTGTGTGTGTGCCCTGTAATGGATTGGGAGCCCTAAGACCCCTGAGATAGGCTCCAGGCCCCCCGCGACCCTGTTCAGGATAAAGCAGGATGGACGATGAGTGAGTGAGTGAACGCTGGTATAAACATTATGGCATATATAATAAGTAAATCATTTGCTGACATACTTAATTGTTGACTAGTTGGAGATGTCTTTCTGGTCTGACATGTAGAGTAGAGAAGGTATTACTGCTTACTGGACTGGAGTGAGCAATGGAGCAAAGACCAAACCTTCACAAGCAAACAAACAAAAAAACCTCAAGGTGTTGGAGCATTTCACTCATTTCACTTTCACAAGGGGAACTTACACCATACTTGATGTTTTGCCTTGTAATGTCACGGCTGATCGATGTCTTCCTGAGTGAAGGTTTCATCTGTACTGTAATGTCTTTGTTGTTAATTAGCACAAGCCTAAAACAACCTACAGCTATGTTTAAAAGCGCCAGTGAAACACAAAGCCATGGTGTAATCGCAGACACATCATAATCCAAACAGTTAAATATTAATAATAATATATAATAGTTTATATAATATATATATAGTTATATAATAATATATATAATATACATGATAATAGTTTCCATATGAAGAACTGTTTAAAGTTTTAATCATTATACATTTTTATAAACACCTGCTGTATCTGGTTGGGTTTTTAATGTCGTATCTTGGAGTATAAGTAAGTAATCCTAATCGAGGTAATTATTCTTTCCTTATTATATAATCACTCTCTGATTCACTCTCATCCTTCCAGCACATGCGTCTTTTCATCAGGAAGGTGTTCAAATAAATCTTTACACCCACTCCAGCCTTGATGGTTTATCGCAATATATTTCACCTTGTTATACTTGTTCCTACAAAAAACCCCCAAAACACATAAATATGACATCTGTGTGTATCAACTCGGGACCGGCTTATTTTTGGCTTTATCTCCGTGTCTCCACTAATCCTGCCTTTTCTTTTCTTTTATCCTTTCACTTGGTCTTCTTCCAAACTTACACAGTTGATGCATGAATAATCTTCAGGCTGTCAGCTCCATGTTTTTATTCTGAATCCATCCATGTTTTGTTTTTCATTTCCACATTTCAACATCTTCTCTGTTATTTATTCAGCAAATTGGTGTACAAAACAAACAAACAAACAAACAAACAAATTGTGTAACCAGAAATGGTTTCTTTTTTTTTCACTCTTTACTGACATTATGTTTCAAAGAAACCTGAATAAAGCAATAATATGATGATCTAAGTATAAGATAATTAAGACTTAAGTCCTAATATTCCATAAAAATGCAGAATGAGAACTTTTATAATCCGTTCAGTAGGTAAATATCAGCAACTTGATCTGATTGTTTCTCTCTTGTTGGAATATATCCACACTTTGGCTGAGACAAATCTGACATAATCGACATAATCGACATCACTCGTATTCCTTCATAAAAAAAATTGCAGCTGTGGTGCATAAATACACCGCTGGCTTCAGTTCTTCATCAGAAGTGAATCTTCATCCTCGTGGTTCTGCTTTCAAAGCCCTTTCATACACCTATCAGCCATAACATTAACATCACATTACATTAACACATTAACATTAATTATCAATTAATTATACACCAACTGATGAGAGGATCATGGGCACACCTGTGGATCATTTTCATCTCTGGCTGAGGAAGAAGCCCTGATTGGCTCGTCATTTCATAGATAGTAAAACATCTAACCCATAATAGATAAGACTGAATTATTGTAATCTATCATAACACAGAAGGTGGGATTTAACAGAAAAGCCTAAGCTAAGCGTTTTTTTGGGATAATATTCCAGTTAACACTTTGAACATGTAAACACACATCTTATCAGATCAAACAGTTAAGTTGGAATCTCTCATCGGAATGATTTCAATCAGATTAAAGAAGTGTCCATGTGAACATATCTAGTGTTGGTGTTATATTCCTAATAAGCTTCACGTTTAGTTAAACCACCTTCAGGAAAGTCTTAGGATTTTATACACTGCATTCACTTTCAAACCAAAGATACCATTATAATCTGAGACTAGATTATTAACATTACATGTGCTAAGCTAAGCATCAACTATACTATAGCACTAACTAGCTACTTGCTAACTTGATTGTTATTGAGCGTGAGCATTACATTACTTTATATCTTGATTATTTGCTCCAGTCCTTATTCTCTTCATGTTTAAAATAGTTACATGTTTAATGTTTAATGTTAGTCTCATTTGCCCCTGGAGATTGTTTCACACTTTGTTAACATTTTCATAGACTTAGTCACCTTCAGAAGGTGACCCTCAAAACTCAGGGTCCCAAGCAAAAGAGCTGTGAATCGATCGATCCGATTAAATCTTTGGGCATTGTGATTTTTTTATTTGATTCGACTCAGGAGCACTAATGTTTGCTGTCTTTGTCTCAAGCAGCTATATTTGTTACAGCTTTAGAAGTACTAAAAACTGCTAAAAGTACCTCACAACCATGAAATGCTGTGTAACTTGTGTTGTCGATTGCTAAAGTGTCATGACTCATACAAAGAAATATCTTTGTAATCTTGCCAAACTCCTGCTCCACACTCCAGTCCAGTAGGTGGCAGTAATGCACCATCTGCTTATAAACCTGAAAGAAGAAGCAATTTTTAAAAAGCCATTTTTATTTTCAGCAAAAGCTGTGGTGTTTTTTTTTTTTTTAAATGTCCTTTCCAGGTCTTTTTTGTTTAGTTTTTTTAGTTTATGTAAATCAGGGGTCTCAAACTCAGCTCCTGTAGCCCCACAGAGTTTTGTTCCAACGCTGCTCCAACATACATACTATGTAGTTTTCAAATAAGCCTTAATGACTTGTTTAGTTGGATCAGGTGTTTATAATTATGGTTGGAACAAAACTATGTGGGGCTGCGGCCCTCCAGGAACTGAGTTTGAGACCCCTGATGTAAATCTGTGAATCGATTCGGAATCAAAACTGACCCATCGATTCAATTACGTACAAAAATTAGCATGACTTGACCAACGCAAGATCAGTTGAATTGCACAGCTCTAACGAGCAACGAAGAAATGCTTAAGCAGAATACAGATAGACTTTGATCTCTTTCTGTGTCTTTTTGTCCTGATTGTGACCACGCAGCAAGTTGCTAACTGGTATGTATATATATATATAGACCAGAGGTTACAATCAATCTTCTCCTACATTTCTAATATTTCTTAAAGATTAACAGCCTGCATGTGTACATTAGATCTTTTTTAATCATGGGGAAGTTCACAGCGGAGGGAGGAAACCATCATTAATGAGCTAAAGTTCAGGGACATGGTAAGACACATCTCTCGCGATCCCCCGTGTGTGTACAGTACATCCTCTCTCTTCTGTGGAGTCTTCTCTCCGCCTGAGCCCACAGGTCTTCACACGTGTTACAACTCCATCCGGTGGTCAGTTCATTGTTTCCGTGTGGATTTAGCGTCATGTCCTGCTGGAAGATTTCATCAGAACGCGGTTGTAGCTCGTCGGCAGAAGCCTGAACTGCTTTTATACCCTGCAGTGACTCGCTTTATGTCTTTTCAAAAGATATTCTGTCAAGTGTCAGTTTCGGCAGATGCTAACATTCCACACCTTTTATTTTTAGCTCGCAGCTAGAAGAAGCAATCTTTCACGTGATACACAAGTCCTGTGCTGTTATATTCATGATTTATTTGAATGATGGAGAACCTTTAACATGGAAAGTGGCAAGCCTTATGGCCTTACAGGTGATCGTGTGTACACATGCACACTCATGCTCACCTTCTCATGTCATGTCTTGCCAGGGCCACGGTGTTGGTTGGTACACTGCTGAGCTCCTGACCCTGGATGTGTCGAGACGCACCGCTCAGCAAAGTCATGTTCAAACTGCAGGTGCGATAAAGAGATGCTGGGAATGTCAGGATAAAGACGGCAGCGCATCATCGGCCTTTGTGTAGTACAGTAGAGTACAAATCTCTAACGTGTCATGGAGCACCAAGACGAGTACTAAGGGAAGACAACAAAGCGAGAGAGCTGAAAATACAACAAAGTGAATGACACTTTAATATCCCGGGAGAACTGGGCACGACGTGGAAATGCCTCTGGATGGCGAGGGATCCCAAGCCATCCTGCATGCACTCCGTCACAGCCAGGCGCGGTTTAGTGGAGCAAATCAATGTTTTATGGAGGTTAGAAGGAAAGTGACAAACTGAAAAAAGCCTTAGTATTAGTATTCGTATACTCCATTGTACCGTAGTTGCTGCTGATGATGGCTGCCGAGTGTATAGTGCCCCTTGTGAGCGTCCCACAGATTAATTGTGACGTTTCTGCATGTACAGTGCATACGGAAATTATTCGCAGCGCTTCAACTTTTCCACATTGTGCTACGTTACAGCTTTATTTCAAAATGGATTAAAATAATTATTTTTCTCAAAATTCTACAAACAACATCTCAAAATGACAACGTTGAAAGAAGTTTGTTTGATTTGTTTCTTTGCAAATTTGTTACAAATATAAACCGGAGAGATCCCATGTTCATAAGTATTCATAGCCTTTGCCATGACACTCGGCAGCCATGAGCTCAGGCGCTGCCTCTAGTCAGGCAGGTGACCTACTGATGGTTAGTCTGAAAGTGCTGCAGTGTTTCTCTGTGGAGCGAGGACAAACTTCCAGAAGAAAAACCATACTCATAAAGGCCTGAGGCTGTAATTGTTGTCAAAGGTGTTTGAAACAAACAAAAAAAATGTTTCTCATGGCCTGAGAGTCCTTCAGGTGCCTTTCGGTAAACTCCAGTTATTCTTTTGGATGGTTCTCCTCTCTCCACAGAGCAACACTGGATCTCTTTCAGACTGACCATCGGGTTCAGGGTCACAATCAATTCGCATTTGTAAAAAAATATACAAATATTAAATGATTTAAATGCAGTAATTCCATGTCTGGAATGATGGGCCTGAATCTCCTCAAAGAGGCCCGACAAATAAACAATGAACATCACAAGCTACACAGCACGTTTCAATACTTTACAACGTGTAAGAAATGTCGCTGCTGATGCCCAAAATTCAGTCTATTCATTAATCTTCATTCTCAGGCTCACACATTCACATACGGTATATAAAGCAGATATTTAAGTACTTCTTCAGACCTTAATTGAGTTCTAGTGCTTAGTGCTTTTATTTTTGGATTTTTTATTTATTTTTTCTCAAAATAATAAAAAATAACAATGTATGTTTAGAAATTTTTAAGAAGATTTCAGCTCATGACAAAAATCACAACAATGAGCTGATGGACGGAGATGCGTTTAGCTAAACTCAGAATCAAACTGACCTTGAAGCTGTGAGGTGACCAAACTAACCGAGTGGTTGCTACTTTAACCTGGTGGTAACACTATGGTAATTATATTACATTCAAATATTTTTATATTTAATTAGTTATGAAAGACGTTCAAGTCAAACCAGACATTTGATTTTGCAGAATAACAGAACACTCAGCGTAGAAACTCTCTTTTTTCTCTCTCTAATGCACTCATTCACTAGTGCTGGGACACCATCACGGTACAGGGTTTCTCAGCTATGATCTGAAACGCCGGCCTCCCAGGAACTCCTTTAACAGCCCACACATGTGGTAACAAATTATCTGTCAATTTTCAAGGATCAGTATTTCCACGCATTTGTATTTAACACCCCTTTACAGCTGGATAGTGTAATGAACAAACCAGTAAACGTTTCCATCAGAGAACGTAGCGAGTGCTTATAGATCACACTGCAACCAGAGCTCCAGGTGATGACTTTTTTTTTTATTTGCTTCTGAAGTTTCTTTAAACAAAAAGCTGTATGTTGTTTCAAAGACTTTTTCCGTCTATGTTGAATTCAGGGAGTTTTACACACGAGCTCCGTATTTTCCGTCAGTGCCAATCATCTCCGTTCCTCTCTTCTGTGGATTAATCTAATCTAATAAACCAGACCAGACAGTGAGCTAAAAACAAACATTACTTGAAAATGGGATCAAATGTGTATGTGTGTGAATGTACAGTAGGTGTGTCAGCACCATTCAGGATGATAGTTGTTGTAACCTGAAAGTTATGGTACAGGTTTAGACTCCTTAACGCTTAAGGGCATCAAATCACATAAACCCAAATCAAACACTCCAGACTTATTAGAAGCTTCTGTACATGAAAAAAAAAAAAAGTTTTACTTTCCAGACATTATAGTCATAGGAAGAGGAACGCCAGACTTACTCATTATCTCGGCCTGAATTCAGTCTTTGAAGGTTTGATGACACGTTTATGGATGTAGACGTGTGTCGGAAAATATCTACAGTACAGTACAGTGCCTTCCCCTGCACTGGGAGACAACAGGACACTGTTCAGCTCAGCCTGCTCTGTCTCTATGGACTTGTGTTTGCTCTAGACATATGAAGAGAAGGAGGATGTTCATCTCTGAGGCACGAGATGAGGAACAAGATGAGGCACGAGGCATGCTCCTGCGACTCGACAGCCTTTATGTCATTGTACACAATCATTACATCAATAACCAGTTTATTATTGCAGGTTACATTGAACTGCTGAAGTATCTGCATGAACCATATCTCCAGATGTGAGGATGTTAACGTCACGGTGCTGTCAGCATAATTAATGCTGTTAACGCTGTTTGGATTTCAACCCCAAAACCTTGAAGTTAAGATACTGTTTCTAATATTCTAAAGTGGAATATTAGGCGGTAAAGTTCACACCCTATCATCCAGAGATTGCTAGTTTGATTCCCAGATGATGCTGTAACCTCTCGCAGCTGGAGGCCTGGAGAAAGCTGATTGGGCAGTCAGGGGCACCTGTGAACTCCTGTGAACCCCTGCGCTGTACTTCGAGTGTATTATGCGTGCGTGTGTGTTTGACAAAAATGCTGCTGGCAGGTTCGGCGGATCTTTACAACATCATGACATTGTGTTTATCATGGTAAAGGTGGGGAGGTTTGGATCAGTGGATGGAGATGGATAGATACTTACTGACTTACTTTATAGATCCCAAAGGAAATTCCAGATTATCTATCAGTAATAGAGACAGAAACACAGAGACAGGTTGTACATGTGATTGCACATTGTGTATCCCACATTTAATCAGTATACACAAAGTAATGCAAAAACTGACCAAAGTTACTAGTGCAACACTCATTCACTCACTCACTCACTCACTCACTCACTCACTCATCTGTACCGCTTAATCCTGTATTCAGGGTCACGGCGGACCTGGAGCCTATCCCAGGAGACTTTGGGCACAAGGCGGGGTACACCCTGGACAGGGTGCCAATCCATTAGTGCAACTACAAAAAACTAACAAAAGAACTACAAGATATATAAGAAGTGTAGAAATAAAGCATATAAATAATTGAAAAAAAAAGAAGAGTTGGGACTGTCAGTGCTATAATGACGGATTGGTGCACTGCATGCTGGGTATTGTAGTGTTTGGATAAAAACCTAATGGGATTATGCTGTGTTTGTTCAGAGTAAAGATGTGGCACCGGGCGTTGGTGGCTGCGGTCTTGCTGTCTCTCCCAAACAGATCTACAGCTCAAGGTAACGACTCAACACAAGCTCAGCCACATAACGCACCAACACCAGTGTTGAAAAAAAAAAAAGATTTATCCGACTGCTCATGGTTCCACTTTACACGCATCTCAAATCGATATATAAAACATTCTAAACAGTATTAATGTCCATCTTATTCACAACCTTTTGTAAGGATTTTTTCAGGCATTCTTTACAGGAATTTGATACTGAAGCTGACATGTTAAAATGTAAAACAGATACTCAGTGATATGAGGTTCTGTCATTTAGACCTGGGAAGGAATTCAGCTAATCTCACTGCATTGACTGGAAGTTGAGACAAACATAACTCATAACGTACTGTGCTCTCATGGAAGACAGTAATACTCACACCTGCTGATGAATAGATTAATAATAGACACAACAGGTCAGATCTTATGAAACACTGTTCAGTGGGAAACGTCTGTAAAACGCCAGGAGTTTAATGAATGTGAAATAGAAGAGAAATAAAATCTCATATAGTTGCCCAAAAGGCTGTATTTTACATTAGGGAATAAAGTCTATGCAGAACAGAAGTAGATGTCCTTGACCTTTGACCTTTCCTGCATCATAGTCCTGTGATTTTGAAACTATTTGGAGAAACGTTTGCGCTCTGTGATGAATACTCTGTATAGCTGGATATTAAAAGCTAATCTCTTAGAAAGTCAGATTAATGATTATGCCGGACTTCCTGCCACGTCACACCTTCAGCAAGGTGCTGACTAAACGTCTTTCTCCGCACGCAGGCAAGTGTAATAATGTCGGCGCGGCGGATATCGTCTTCCTGGTGGACGGCTCGTCCAGTATCGGGCGTTCCAACTTTGGTCTGGTGAGGAGTTTCATGGCGGGGCTGATCAGACCCTACGCACACGCCGTGGGAGCCTCCGGCATCCGGGTCGGAGCGGTGCAGTACAGCGACACGGCGAGGTCTGTCTCTCTTTAACTTTCATTTTAATCTGTCCATTCCTCTTACCCTGAACACAAATCCACTGCTCGTTCTCACAGTCATACAGGATGTCACATGTTTAAGTGAGCTGTGCTGTAACTACACCCGGCTCAGCTCACACTTACAGACCACAAGTCCTCAGCATGAGGTCACCTTGCAGAATATCAGAATTGTTTCAGATTCTAGTAGTTTTTGTTTGCTGACACAATTTTATATATAAAATGAACAACTTTAGTTGGTAGGCTACTAATAGGTGTCCAAAACACACCTCTTTCCTGTAGGTTATAAAACAAATGCCCAGAGAAACACACTATTGTTAATAGTTTTAATGAAAGGTTTGTGTGTGTAAAAACTTGTGCTGTCAAATGATTAAAAATTTTTATCTTTTTTAGTTAATCAGAGACACAATTGACGAACACATGCTTCAGCAAACTGTCTTTCTTCTGTGTTTAACACGCACAGAGTGAATGAGTGCAGTTAGCATGTGTCATCGATTAAATGTGCTGTGACTCACTTTCACAGCCTTTTTCAGCATCTTACGTTTAATGTATTCCTGTAAAAATAGTTCCTCTTGATGTTAAACTTTAAACCAAACTTCCACCTAGAAGCTTTTTATAATGAGCCGTGCAGTTCAGCACACCTGGTGATGTTTCCTCAGTCACCTCATTATCCGTGTTAAACTCGCCGCTATCGCATACAGCCGGGTAACCGCACAGCGATTATGGGAAGCCATTAGGGTCACACGATTAATCTGCGCAAAAATAAATAGTAGCGTTAAAATTTTAAGATTAATTAGTTAATGTGTTCATACTTACAGCCCTAGTAAAAGCTCGTGCAAATTAGGTTACATGAGAGGAAACATGAAGTAGTTATTGAGTAAGAGGGACTAAGGATTGAATTGCATGATTTACATGGACAAAAGCAGCACATCTTGTCTGGATTTGTGTGATTGTCCTGATGAATAAACGATTTGAAGAGAAAGCAACATACAGTATTACATAAGAATTCAGTTTTCAGATAGAAACAAAAAACCTTAATGTAGGCGTTTGGGTATTAAATGAAAATAGAAAGGAGTCAGTGTGACAAAGTTTGATACAAAAAAAAAATGGCATAAGCAAAGATGCATATCTACATAAAAGAAACTTCTATAAAGAGAAGTAAAGAGTACTAAAATAAACAATATTAGGATATTTGGTGTGAAAACTTTTTGCTTGCATATAATATGATTATATACATACAGATGTGTGCTCTTTGTTGAAGTTTTTTTTTATGTGGAAATGTTTTGATGACATCTTTGCTTATGGCATTTTCTTTCTTATATGGGGCCAAAACCTTTTTCGCAGTACTGTAAGTGAAACAGCTGGTAGGTTTTACTGAGTGTGCTGGAGAATATGAGTTAACCTGATAACTTTGTCACACTCGCTCCTTTCTATTTTCTTACCAAACCCAGGAGTCTACATTTTTTTTCTGTCATGTAACATGCTGCTTTCTTTACACGCATGCAGAAATTCTTCTGTAATGTTATTTATTTATACATTTTTAAGTTATGTTTAGAAATGATAAATGAATGATTTTGTGTATAATAAAAAGGGCATGATAAATATATGCCACTAATTGTACTAAATGTACACGGTACACAGCTTTACTGTTAAACGTCTGTCTCTGTCCTCAGGGTGGAGTTCACCTTCACGGCGTATTTAAGAGGAACTGAGCTGCTGAGTGCCATCGAGAGCCTCAACTATAAAGGAGGGAACACTCGCACTGGAGCCGGCCTGAAGTACATCGCAGATAACTTCTTCAACCCCAGAACCACCAGGGACGTGCCCAAGGTGAGCTGAGGATCGCTCTCAGAAGAAAGACGCGTTCCTTATGGCATCTCTCAAGTCTCTAATAATGTTAAAATCATAGGTTGTTTTTTCAATTGAGTATTGAAATAATAGTCTTAACCATAATTAACACAATGCATTTTTTATATGTTTTAATTATTTAAGATATTAACGATGCATTTCTTTACACGTGAAGCATTTTTGGAATTTATACTCAAGGAACAATATTATTATGAGTAATGTTATTCATAATGTTTTTGTGAATAATATGAATAATGTTCTTATTAAATAATAAGCACTGATGGAAACAATTAAAATGATACATTAATGTAATTAAGATTTATTTAATTAACATCTCTCTCTCTCTCTCATCCAAGCTTGCTATTCTTATCACAGATGGGAAATCTCAGGACAACGTTCAGGATCCTGCTCAGAAACTGCGCAACTTGGGAGTCAAGATATTTGCCGTGGGTGAGAACTGTGACTTAAATATCTCGAGATGACATGAAACATTTTTTTTTCTTTTTCAGTACTGACACTGATGTGAGTAAAAGAATTTTAGACAGTAAGAGACAGAATATGTCTCTTAAACTAGCTTTTTATTCAGTTAAAATCAAACAAAAAAAAATTAATCCAAAAACAAATAAAGTAAAAAAAGTAACAAAGTATAAAATCTCCATGTAATAAAATGAATCCTGACAAAAATCTGTTCATGTTATATTTGTTAAAAGTTCAGATTTGATCAGATCACCTCCACACGGTCACTGTAATTCTTGATTGCTTTTTTAGTTTATTCTCAGCATTATTGGCCTGGTCACTAATACTCTCGCTCTCAGGTATAAAGAGTGCGGATCAGAGGGAACTGGAGCTCATCTCGTCGTCTCCTCAGAGTGAATTCACTTCCTTCATTGACAAGTTTAAGGATCTCAGCTCTTTACTGCCCACGTTGTCTCCGCGTGTCTGCTCGGCGTCCGGTGGATCGTACGCGAGCGATGGTACTCAGAAACAGAACCGTCGTCCTATGTGCTTTTAAACACGCGTGCAGTTCTCACGTCAGTGTCTCTCTCGTCCTCAGCTGCCTTCAGCGGCCCGGCTGACCTGAAGTTCATAGATGAGACCACGAGTTCGATTCGGTTCAGGTGGACGGCCGCAGGAGGACCCGTGACCGGCTATCTGGTCCAGTACACGCCGCTGTCTGGTCTGGGGCAGCCAGTGAGAGCAGAGATGCGCGAGGTGAGAGGGGACTGGGAAGGGACCGGGGTGTTGCTGGAGGATGGGGATGGGCAGGTGGAAGATCAGTGGATAAGGCTTTGGGTTATTGATCAGAAGGTCCCAGGTTCAAACCCCAGCCAAACCGTTGGGCCCTTAATCCTCACCTCAGATGAATTTACAAAAGTTTTTAAACACGTAGTCAACATCACTGTGGATGATGATGATGATGATGATGATGATGATGATGATTATGCACTTGAACCTAAAAGTAAAGATGAGGAAAGTGCCAGTCTATGCTTTGATAAGCACAGGCGAAGATAGCTGAGGTATAAATGCTGATGTGGAATGTGTCAAGCTCTCTGTCTACACAGATTTCAGACACTGATACATGTTGATTTCTTTGTTTCTCAGGAGACGGTGCCAGCCAATCAGCAGGCCTACTTGGCACGAGATCTGCTCTCGGGCACGGACTATTTGGTGTCGGTTATCGCCCAGTACCCCAACAGCGTGGGCGAGTCCGTGTCTGCCAAGGCTCGAACTAGTGAGAGGAACCGCTCACATCTGGAGAACATGCACAGCTTTACACACATGCCCATGCTTGAACTAACAATAGAACAAATACTACTAAGAGAGATTATAAGTTATAAAAGGCATAATAAACGTTAATCCCTCGTTCTCAGGGTCTGTGCAGGGCGTGGCCACGCTGCGGTTGGTACAGGCGGGGTTCTTTACCTTAGCTCTGGCATGGGACCGTCCTTCTGGCTCTATACAGGGCTACAGGATTACATATGGACCAAGAGGTAACACACACACACACACACATACTGTATATATATTATATATATAAGAAAAAGGTAAGTTGGGTGTGTATTGTAGCGAAAGCAAGTAAAACATAAGAAAATATCAGAAATGAGAGGTTAATGTTAGTGTTATAGTCAAATACTTAAAGATGCAGATCTTCCATCACTTGTGGTTTATGTTTATGTTGCTATGGTGACAGATGGTTATGGTGAGGGAGACGCCTGGACACTATGCTTGAGTTAACTTTGCTTGATTGTGATTTTATTTCTTGCTTTTATTTTTAAAAATTCAGATTATTATGTTTGCAACTACGTATATGTCTTTCAATTCTCAAATTTTGAAATCAGTTTTTATTCGTTTTTTTTATAACTATATTCCTTGCAATGTTTACTTTTTCTAATAGTGCTAAGCTTAAATTGTCTCAATTCAAACTTTTTTTTTTGCAATTTCATCTTTATCTTAAATTCTGACCAATTTCTTGTAAATGATATTTGATTTATTTATATCTAATTCTTACATAGTCTCATTTTAGACTTTTTCTAATGATTTTGATTGTTTCACTATTTGGATTTTCAATCAGACATCTTTGTGGTAATTCTGATTTTTTTTTCCTCCCGGATGCTAATACTCCTAATATGTGTTTCCTGCAGTTTAATATTTACTGTATAATAAAACTTTCTTCTGCCCTCAGGACTTTATTCCTCCTCTCCGCCTCCTTAGCTGGAAAGATAAACACTACAGATAGAGAGCGGTTTTAGGCGGTTTCACAAACTGTGTTTTTACTGGAACTATCGCGCTGTATTATATCAAAACTCTCGGCTCTGGAGATGTTTAAATAAGACAGGTGAAGCGAGAGGCGAGGCCTCGTTCTGCACCAACAACTTCAAACTTTAGACTTACAACACGGGTATCAGTGGAGGCACCAACAATGCTGGATACCTGAGATAATTACTGGCTGAGAGGAGCTCAGTGTCTGTCTGTCAGGAAGTGGATTAGTTTCATTCCAAGGGATTCTTTTAGTTACAAAAATATGTTTTGTATAAAACCGTGTTTAAAACAGTCCATCACATCCCTTTTCATGTGTAACGTTTTCCTTTCTGCGATCGTGCTGCACAGGACCTAACTTGATGCTCGTGAATGCGCTGCAGTGTAGGTGTGAGGTGTACTGGAGTGGACTGAGTGGCAAACGCTAGGACATGTTCACGACCAAACATCTCCTTTACTCTTAACTCAGCCGCTAGAATCAGAGGGAAAGACTTTGTGCCGAGGGGGCGTGGTCACTTTGCTTGACTATGTCCCCCACCTCTTGGTCACGAATCTTCATCACAGACTCTTAACATTTCCACTTAACTCCTGTAATTAATATCTGTATACTATTAAGCTTTAATTAATAGTTATATATTATTGCTTCTACTTTGCTTTTAATTGGTTTTAAATTTTAATTAATCAGGAAAGTTCAATGTAAAAAGCATATTTTTAATGAAGTTTTCATCTTTATTATTTTGATTATTAGTTACCACATGCACAATTTTTTATTGTGTAAAGCTGCTTTGCGACAATGTCAATTGTTAAAAGCGCTATATAAATAAAATTGACTTGACTTGACTTGACAAAACAAACTTGAGCTAAATGTAGAAGCTGAGAGCTAAACAAGGGCTCTTGAATAATCATGCTAGTTACGATCCAATTAATCAATTAATCCTTTTGATAACCGATAGATCAATCGATAATCAAAATAGTCATTAGTTGCAGCCCTGGTCTACAGCTCTATTCTGATGATTTGCTGATATTCAATGATATTTAATTTTGTGTTTTTGGTTTGTAAAGATACACTAAAATGTCATTTAATGCTGCTATTAAGTACAAAAACAAAAACGTTATATTTTTTCCTACACGAGTGCTTGGTCTGATTATCCTTCATCAGTGGTCATTCAATCAACAAACACATACTGTATATATTTCCCATTCTGATAAATCAGCATACACATTATTATTATTATTATTAATATTATTATTATTATTATTGAATAGCACAGAATACTAGGATGTGCTGAATGTATAAACTATATAAGGACTTTTTATTCATGCCATGTCTTTTTTATTCCTTTTTTTTAAAGCTGCCTTTCAAACTTGAATACATTTACCCTTTCTAAATCTTGCCAAAACTTTTTTTTCCCACTCTGATCCTGACTCTATATGTGCTCCAGCTTAGATGCAAACATTTGTATTAAAAAATCCAGGAAGTGATGGAACAGTTCACAACTGAGAGAGCTTTTGTTCTGTATTGAATTGCTTAGGAACTGCTCAGGGCCATTCTCCGTCTGTTGTGTGTCTCCTGTGATTACTGTTTGATTTGGCAGACGTTACCAGGTCAGAGTAGGTGTGTCTCTATATTTAGCCAGGTCTGTGGCTTTTATATACATGTTGAGAAATGTCTGACCCGGTCCAGGTGTCTGTCTCTCGGGGTGTCTGTCTTTCTGTTGTTCTGAGTGTATGTTCTGAGTCAGTACTGTATATCTGTGTGTCATTTAGGGTGAAATCCTGTAGCCAGATTCTGGTGTCTCATGAGCCTGGAAGTGCAGGACTCGTTTTTCATGCCTGCACCTGCCTGTGTTTGCACGACTTTGATCATCTGCCACTGAAAAATGTTCAAAGATGCAAAGTTGTTGATTCTTTAACGGCTGACAGAGCTTGATGTACGCATGAAAGGTGCAAAATAGGACCAAGTGCATCAGCAAAACACACTCTGAGTGCGTCTGGGATCACGGCGTGCACCAGGGACCACCTAATGAATGCTCTGCTTGAAGTGTAACTTAAGGTGAAGTGAAAAAACAGTGAACTCAACCTGAGCAACCTGAGACGAAAAAAAAAGAAAAAGGGAAAGTGTAGTGAACAGAGAGGTGTTAATGAACAGACATGTTTTAACATAATGTTTCTCACATCCGAGAAGGAAAAGAAGGTCGAGTGCATCAATACAGCCGATGAATACTAATAAGCTTTTCAATAAAATTAGAATCACAAAGGTCCGGGTTAATGTGCCGAATTTCTTTCTTTTCAGGTCTTAATGTATTCATGACGTCTGTGCTCACTGCGGTCGCCAGATCTCTGTGACAAAAGCCTCCAACTTACGAGCAATATTAAAACACATAGTTTCCCTGAAAAGGTCTCTCACCAAGGTGCTGAAATGAACTTTCCTTTATCTCCCTCAACCATTTCTCTTCTGCTAATACTCTCAGAAGGGTGAAGAAGGGTGAAGAGTGAACAAACAAACAAAAAAACAAAACAAAAATGTTATTTGGTGACTTAGTGATTAGCACTGTTGCCTTGTACCTCCAGGTTCTGGGTTTGATTCCCACATCGGGTCTGCATGCATGGAATTTTCATGTTCTCCCTGTGCTTGGTGGGTTTCCTCCGGGTTCTCCAGTTTCCTCCCACAGTCTACAAACATGCAGATTAGGCTTATTGGTGTTTCCAAGTTGCCCGTAGTGTGAGAATGCGCTTTTAAATGTCGGACCACGGTTGTACAAATAGGAATAAATACAATATAGAGATAGAGCATGCCCCATCCACATGGCTAGGTTTAATTCCTTGGGTCACTGGCTATTGTTCCTGTCAGTGTAACCAAACACCTGGCAACCCCAAATCACAAGTTCAAACATCATGCATGGTGCAAAGTTACACCTGGTTTTAAAGGCGGGGTTTAGAGTTATCATTGAGAAATGGAAATCCTGCACCTCCGAGTGTCACATTTTGAGGAGATCTGACCTGATCATCTGTGAACTTTTCTCCTCCAGGCGATCCTGCGTCCTCGCTGCGGGAGCAGACGCTCGGGCCGGAGGCCACTTCTGTCACGCTGGACGGTCTGGAGACGGACACCGAATACGATGTCAGCCTGTATACGCTCTTCCCTCGTAACAACGTCGCTCCCACTACGCTCACAGCCAGCACACGTGAGTACACACACATGCTTGTGTACATAAAACAGTACACTCGCGCGTGAAAATCTTATCCAGTGCCGCATGCTATATGTGCAGTTAGAAAAAGAAAAAAAAATCAGAAGTCATAAATATAACAAAAAAGAAAGAAAGATGATAAGATTCAATATTGTTCATCATACATAAAGATAATGATGTCATGCTGTGTGCTGCTTTATTAATGCAAAATTTGTGTGTGTGTGTGTGTGTGTGTGTGTAGTGCGTCTACAAGGAGTGCAGCAGCTCTCTGTATCTACAACCTCAAACAGCAGTGTTGCAGTGCGCTGGCAGGGTGTGACTGGCGCCAGAGGGTACCGCCTGGTCTGGGGCCCGTTTGTAGGTGAGCATTCAGACGCACTGAGTGATGGGTTACGGGTGACGCGCTGCCGGGGGGAAGGGGGGGGCGTAACCGAGCAGCAAATTCCTCTGTGTAACTCTGAGAGTCGTCACTTCAGCCGGAACTCAGAGAGAGAGAGAGAGAGAGAGAGAGAGAGAGGACGAGTAGCTCCTTTACACTGAGGGACGATTTCACAAACTTTACAAACGTATGAATAGAAAGTCTGTGCACACATTTATACATGAGCTTCAGAAGCTCGTTCCATAAATAACTTAACACAGACAAGCCAAATTCACCAATTAAAAAGATTAAATTGATTAAACAAACATTACAGAAGAATCAAATGTTAAAAAAAAGGGTAATTTCATGAAGGTATGAGGTTATTTATTTATTTATTTATTTATTTATTTATTTATTTATTGTACAGGAAACATTAGAAAACACTGAAAAACCCAGAGATGCCTGAAAAAAGATTTTATTAATTAAGTTTTTATTTTTATTTGATTATTTTTTTTAACAATATAACTCTATAAAATGAAACATTCCCCTGTGATGCCTTTAATTATGCAGAACATTATTGCAGACGTAAGACACCTGAGAGATAATGAAAATAACCTGAAACAAGGGTGTTGCTGGGAAATATACTTATATTTATATTTATAAATATATTATATTTCTGTTACTTCAAATTTATAGTGCCGAGGAAAAGTATTTGCCCCCTTATGATTTTTTTTTGGCATATTTGTCACACTTAAATTATTCAGATCATCAAACAAATTGTAATATTACACAGAGAGAACCAAAATAAATACAAAATGCAGTTTTTAAATTAATTCATTTAAAATTGAATGAAAAACCCTTCTCCTCCCTATGTGAAAAAGTAAATGCCCCCCTAAGCCTAATAACTGGGTGTGCGACCCCGGTTACAACATTCTGCAAGCAGCCGTTTGAGAAAACAAGCAACGAGTCTTTCATCTCACTGTGCAGCAGTTATTGTTTCTTTTGGAGGGTTTTTTTAAACTGTTTTCTCATGGAGAAAGCTTACCAGAAAATTATAAATACCATTTTTCCCAGATATTAAGGAGTCACTTGCAGTTTTCATTTGCGAAGTAACAGATCAAAGTATGAAAGGAACATTCTCTCTCTTTTTTTTTCTTTGTACAGATTTGTAAAAAAAAAATATTGTATTCATTTTAGGTGCAGTAACTCAGTGTTTAGGTTGGATTAAATATATATCGTAATATGTAATATCATTTAGCAATATCGTGGGCGGTGTTGAGCTGAGTGTGTTAAAGCTCTAAGTTACTGATCAGAAGGTCAGCGGTTCGAGCTCCACCAGGTTTCCGCTGTCGGCCCCTGAGCCACCTGTCTGCTCCAGCGGCGCCGTATAACAGCTGATCCTGCGTTCTGACCCAGGGTACTTACAAAAAAACTGGGACATGTGAAGAGTAAAGAATTTCACTGTGCAGTGATGTACAGTATATGTGACAAATAAAGGCTGAACTTTATTACTATATTACAAGTCAAGCTTTATTTATTACTTCATTTTATTGCATATATATATATAGTGTTTTTGGTCTCTTTTTTGTCTCTAACACAAGAATCTCCTTCAGGATTAATAAAACTTTGTCTTATTTCAACATTTGATTATTTTTCTTCCTCTTTTCTGTCTCTCGCTTTCTCTTCTCATGCTCTCTCATCACACTCACACACACTCATCCTCTCTCCGTCTGTGTGTTGCAGGAAGTGATATAGAGACCGTGGAGGTGAGCGGTGACAGTCAGACTCACACCCTGGTGAACCTGCGACCCGACACCGAGTACATCGTTACAATCATCGCCCTGTATAACGGAGAAACAGAAGGGCCGGCAGCAAACGCGCGCTTTAAGATAGGTACACGCACACACTACACACACACACACACACTACACACACACTCAGACATAAGAGTCATCGCAGAACGAGATACAAGTTTCTCATTAGCTTGATTGCCTGCAGTAAAATGTTTGAGAGTTTAAATATTGTATTTATTATCAACAAGGTTCTTCTGCTTCTTTTGTTTTAGAGGAACACGCGGTGATGTTCCTCCCTAACGGAAATAAAAATCATGTCTCGCTTTCATTCATATGAAGAGAACACTTGTGTGTAGTTAAGATGAAAAGGCGAAGGAGAAGTCGCTTTCCGCTTTGCCACATTGCGAGTGTTTGCCACGTCGAAGCGAACATGGCTTTTGTGTACCGTTCCACAATCTCGCGCGTCTCCGTGTCTCGTTTGATTCCGAGTCTGACTCAGTGTCTGCTGATTCAGGAAACGAGACCATCATTAAACATCTGAGTCACAGGATGCGTGCGATCCTATGTCTGAAACACACACACACACACACACACTCACACACATACACACAGAGGGTAAAAAGGACTAAACTGTTTGTAATGTGTTTGGACTGTAGAGCGGGCAGAGCAGCAGGTTTTGAGAGCTGTAACAACAGGATCCTCCAGCATCCTGCTGACCTGGAACTTCATCACAGCAGCCCAGGGCTATCGTCTGGAGTGGAGGAGAGAGGGAGTGGGTGAGTCTCACACACACACACACACACACACACACACACACACACACACACACAGTGCGCTGTATATCCATCGGCAGAGTTTACATCCCCGCATTACTCGCTGACAAACAGAGACATAAATAGAAATAGCTGAGATCATTCATGGTCGAAGGTCATTACACTCCTGAGGTCGGCCAACGACGTCATACAGGACAAGGAGACGCAGCAGTCCTTCCCAGACCCCAGATTTCCCCACAACACATAGTAACAGTGTTACATTTTAAACTGATGAAGAATTGAAGTTTCATAAAGTGTCCGCGACGCTCCGATATGCAGAGAGAGACGCAGACGCCACGCGCACGACACACACAGACACAGCACACGAAGCTTTGAGTATGTGCCGTGAGATTGTCTGATGATCTCGCTGTTTATTCGACAGAGTTTATATACTGTATGTTCAGCCAAACACATGGTCTCATGTACATTTGTTATATCAAAGAACCTAAACCATTTAAACATGTCGTGGAAGTTGTATAGCTGTTTAATAGACACATGACAGAGAACAATGTGATGTGCAAGAGACAGAGGCACGAGAAAGTTCACAGCTGGTGTTATAGTGGCTGCATTACAGCATTTCACCTGCAGTGAAGCGACGCCTGAATGATCCTGCATGTTGTCTGTCCGCAGGCACCAGAGTTAATAGAGAGACCTTCCCTCAGAGTACCACAAGATACGAGATAGAAGGTCTGCAGCCGAGTACCGATTACATCATAACGCTGTACACGCTGTACGACGGACGGGAGGAGCCCACATCAGGTACAAACAAACAAACAAACAAACAAACAAACAAACAAACAAAATAAAAGGACCACTTTATGCTTTTACCCATTTAAAACCTTACATGCAAAACAATAATGTTTTATGTCTTTATTTCTATAACACATTGTTAAAGTCAATGATTATCAGTACTTTTAATGATTCTTAAATTAAGTGTAATTCATTTTCCACAACTTTAGCTTGCTAGATAGATAAAAGCTAGCTCGAGAGAAAAAAGATCAAAGGCACGAGGGTTCCAGCTATAAATTCGTAATTGTTTTGTCTGCAATCATTTTTTAAGAAATAAAGAAATTGTAACCGCTCTCAGGGTGCTGTAGTATAAAAGGAACAAATCACTACAGGATTCGCTGTTAAAGAAAAAGTAGTCTAGTAGTAGCTTCAGGGCAGTAACAGTAACTCTATTACATCACACCACAGCGTCACTACCAGAACAAGTTTTTTAGTCCTTAAATAAAACACTGCTGATTCTATTACAATATCATCTCTATATATTTAGTCTGATAAAATCTAATTGATGTCTGATAGTTAACCAGCTAGTAACCTACTAGTTAACTGGCTCACAGTCACAGGACAACAAGAGTGTTTAAGTTTAAATGAAATTATTTTGATTAGTTTTAGTTACTTTTTAATTGGTTTATTTAGTTTAGTTTTATTTATTGTTGATTATATTTTATTGTTTAATATTCTGCAGATTTGTCTCTGATAAATACTGTCTATAAATACGTATAAATGTTTGAGTAATGTCTTACAAGAGAGTTATTCATAATTAACATTGAACCTACATGGGTGCTTCAGTAGATATTCAATAGATAACCGTGATGATGATAATGATGATGATGATGATGATGAAGCAAATATAAACTGTTGCATGTGTTGCATGTCTCTATTAACTCTGGTGCATGTGTTGTATTTGGCACTGACTAGTTGACTGTGTGTGTACTGTGTGTAGCGTTGCCTTTGGTCGGTAGAGTGTCCAACCTGCGAGTGGAGGAGACGATCGGACGCACGGTGCGGCTGGCGTGGACCGGGATCGCCGGGGCAACGAAGTACAACATCGTTGTCCTCAACAAGCAGTGTAAGAAGACATTTTACAGAAGAATAATGTACATTGTATTGTATATTTACATTGTGTTGTAAATAATAATTTTGCTTTATTTTATTTTTATTTCCTATGTACCATGAAATTATTGTTCATAATGTTGATTTTTAGAAGCAGAATTTTTCAGAAATTAATAAAATGGAGTTTGGGAAAAGGCACAAAGATTTTGTCATGGATATTAAAATGCCTAAACTAAGTATAAATAAAGAATAAACATTTAAATATATCGAACTATTAATAAGAATAATGTTAGCTATTATAATATGCATCTGATTCTTTTTTTATACTCCTTACACATGTGTGTGTGTGTGTGTGTGTGTGTGTGTGTATGTGTGTGTTAATGCGATGTTGTATCTGTCTCTCCAGCTGGCTTGGAGATAAAACGGACTGCTTATGGAAATCAGACGACATTTGACCTCCGTGACCTTCTAGGAGGCGTGTCTTACTCTGTGGCTGTGACTGCCGTGGTGGGCTACAACGAGGGACCTGCAGCAACCATCATCATCACACCAGGTGTGTGTGTGTGTGTGTGTGTGTGTGTGTGTGTGTGTGTGTGTGTGTGTGTGTGTGTGTGTGTGTGTGTGTGTGTGTGTTTACTTGGGCTACAGTTCAGCGGGTAAACAGGATAAAACACCCTGCATAAATAAACATGTGGTCTTGAGATTTCCATCTTCTGCTTTTCTTTGAGGTTTAAAGCGGAAAAAGATGCCTCAGGCCAGTTCTTTGAAGTTCAGACAAAAACATCTAAATGACAAAGACTTTTTGTTATACTGTTCTTTATTTCCTTAAGGCAAGCTGTTTATTTTATTGGTTAAGGAAGTCATATAAGACTTTCCTTAGTATAGTTTTTCAAAATCAAATAGGTGTGTATATAATCAAACATCTTCCTGGAATTGGTTTCATTTTTTTTTTCATTGTCGAAATCACATTAAATGCTAAAAGTTTAAATTTGAAGTTTGAAATTCCTCACCCTGTACATGTGTAGACGTTTCCTCTGGTTTCCTCCCACACTGACATCTTAGCAAGTGACATCTTCTTAAATCTAACCAAATTTATCTCCAATTTCTTCAAATAAGTTTACAACAAACTGAATGTAAGGTTATTACGCTTATCTGTAGTCAGATGAAATGTCTCACAATAAATGTCTCGTTCTATTGGCAGATCATTTTGTTTCTTTTTTAGAAATAAATACATAAACATATCAACATTAAAATTTCCTGCCAGTAGAACAATACATTTTTTGCTTCCAGTTTCAGTAACATTTATAAACTATATTGTAGATACTTTCACTTTCTAAAGTATTTTTTTGTGGTGCATCTCCTAAAAACATGGCAGTACGGTAAGTGGATTGGCGACTTTAAATTGCCCCTAGGAAAAATGTGAGTAAGTGCGTTTGTGCGTTTGTGTGTGTGTGTGTGTGTGTGTCCTCCGACCTACTATCCAATCCAAGGTCTATCTTTTTACTTCACTCCCATAATTTCTTCGAGATTTCTTGAATATGACACACACGCACACGCACGCACACACACACACACACACACAGTCATGGGGAGTCAGATAGCTGGCACATCAACTCCTAATTGTCTACTTTATGTGATGTTGATTCTGTTGTTCATTGTTTTACTTCCATTTTTGTTTTTGTGTTTTTTTCTGTCAAGACTTAAGCTTGTACTTTTTTTTTTATTATTAACTTAACCTAGTCTTTAAAATCATCAAAAAGTCTTCTGATAGAATCCCAATTCCATCAATTGAAGGTTTTTACCTCTAGGATGAAGAATTTCTTCATGTATCGCCACACTGACTCCACGTTGGTGTTCCTCTATAACACAAGTCCTGGCATAGCTGTGTGTGTGTGTGCGTGTGTGTGTGTGTGTGTGTGTGTGTGTGTGTGTGTGTGTGTGTGTGTGTGTGTGCGGTTTGATACGAGCTCTCTGCCACACAGGACGAGTCTGAATATTTTCGGAGACCACCAGAACAGGTTCTTACTCGTTGGTTCAGCTTAAAGGATCACAAATGATCCTGAGTCCTGGCAGCTGTTGTCTTCAGGTTGTCGAGTTGATTTTTTAGAGTGTTGAAAGACAAGTTACTTCATAAAGCAATGTACTTTAGTGCATATATACACATGCTATACACAAGGTGCATTGAGAAATACAGTATAGTGATGGACCAGCGGATGAATAAGTGCATTCCTGCTGATGTGCTTCCATGAACAGAATTCGCACCACTTCCGAGCAAGGTGACGAACCTGCGTGTGGTGAACGTCAACAGTCGACGGATCAGGATCACATGGAGTGTGGTTACTGGGGCTACGGGATACAGGGTCACCTGGAGACAAGGCGACAGTAAGTATAGGAAAGTCACTGTACTGTATATATACCGCAGGGACAAGTATAAAGTGTCCCTGAAATGATTCCTCTCTCTCTCTCATTCAGATCCTGAGCAGTTCCAGGAGCTCGGTCCAGGTGTTACTTCCTACATTATAGAGCGACTGCAGCCTGACGAATCTGTCATTGTGGGCGTGGCCTCTATGATTGGCAGTCAGGTCGGGGAAGTGGTGACTCTCTCCACCAGGACAAACGGCTACATTGGGACGGTCTCAGGGCTGCGGATTAATGACGCTGGTGCCACAAGGATCCGTATCTCGTGGGATTCCGTATCCAGAGCAACGGGATACAAAATCACCTGGCGGCGTGATGACGGTGGGCAGGAAATGAGGTCATTGTGTCACATTTCTTAACCCGTTATTTTATTTAGGCCTCGATTCATCCTGAGTGTTCTGTCTCTTTTATTCTCAGGAACGGAAGACTCTCAGGTCGTATCTGCCGGTCTCACGTCCTACACGATCAGTGAGTTACAGCAAGGCTCCTCCTACAGAATATCTGTCTCTGCTCTGGTTGGCTCTCGTGAGGGACCAGGTGCCATCCTGAACACAAGCACAGGTACAAACACACACTCCTACTAATGAAACATTACAGTAGGAGATACAGTACTGTGTCCACATGTTTGGGCCATTAAAGGAGTTCCTGAGAGGCCAGACGTGAAGCATGTACTGAGATCATGTACTGAGAAAACTCTCTACCTTGATGGTGTCCAAGCACTAGTGAAACTCTGGGATACAGTAAGTGCATCAGTGTAGCAGGGGATAATATATAGAGATATAAAGGGAGGTTTTACTCTTATAGCTGTGTTCTGTTATTCTGCGCAATCAGACTCCCGCTTTGACTTAAACGTCCTTTGTAATTGTTTACATATTTGCATACATTTGAGGGAAAAAATCACATACTTGTCTAAATGTTTAAAAACACACGTGTTGCTTTTTGTAGTAAAATCTGTTTGAACACACACTCTGCTTCTTGCTTCCTTAGTTAAAGAGGAGGTTGTGGTCGGACCGGTGACTAATTTACACCACGAGTCTCGAGGGGAGGTGGTGAGGATCAGCTGGATTGGAGTTCAGGGTGCAACAGCGTACAGGGTGATATGGCGGAGATCTGATGGTGAGGCGGCATGAGCTTTTTAAAAAAAATCCAAATGAAATACAGTGGAACCTCGGATTGCGAGTAACGTGGTTTGCGAGTGTTCCGCAATATGAGCAAAGATTTGTAATAAAGTTTGACTTGGAAAATGAACAAGTCTTGGTTTACGAGTACAGAGTATCATGTAACTCGCATGCGCTTCTTGTTTTGACGCCGGGCATCACGTGATCACAACTAAGTTTCAGAAGTAGCATAACTTCTCTTCCCATGGCCCGATTGTGATGAAACTAAGTCTTTATGTGACTTCCAGCTCGGCCAAATAAACCTGTGAAAACCCCATTAAAATTTGTTCAGTAGTTCTTACGCGTTGTGTGCACAAACAAACAGACAAAAATTCCAAACATGATCTTGATTTGTTTTATTACTCATCTTATGATATTTTGCAAATATCCTCAAAGTACAGACCCGCAATCTTTACAGTTTTATTATACAGTATGTATACAATAGATTTTAGTTGTTTTTAATTCTTCAAAATTAGTTAGAAATATATCTGCGTGAGACAAATCAGACAGTGAACATTACTGCTACAGAGTTGAAAACCACAGCTGGCAAAAATCTAATCAAATCACCCATCTAACTATGATTCACCGCTCTAGTGATAAACATGTTGTTGATTTGATGCGTCTCGGGGGGGACGGGGTCGTGATGCAGGTGGACAGGAGTCGTCTCAGCTGGTTGGCGGCAATACAACATCACTGGATCTGAGGCAACTGGACGGAGGAGCTCAGTACGACGTTCAGGTCGTTGCTCTGGTCCAGAACCGAGAAGGACCTCCGGTCTCTGTCAAGGTTACCACAGGTCAGTGTGTGGACATCACGCATAAGTGCTAACAAAATGCAGTTTCTTTCTAGATGTGATCATGATCGTGTGTGTGTGTGTGTGTGTGTGTGTGTGTGTTTGCATTTTTGTTTCAGGACCCGTGCCTGAGGAACGACCACAGGGAGTGCGTGTTGAACAGTTAGCTCCAGGATCACTGCGTATCATCTGGAGAACAGTGAGAGAAGCCGAAGGATACAGAATCTACTGGAGCTCCTCACAAGGTACAAGAGGAATGACAACATTTTGACAACACATAAACATATAAAAGGTTAAAGTCATTTAAAATGTAGCATTTTTAGTTTTAGTTAGTTTTTGATCCCATCTTCAAGGTCCTGAGTACCACTTCATCCAAAAAAATGTGATGATAGCAAAGAAGAAAGAATCCCATAATATTCACTATGATGCTGAAGGTAAAGAGGTCCCAGTATGATGTAACATTAACTATTACAATTTAATAATCTGATCATATTGTTCTACATTTTTATTGTTAGACTACACTGTCAGAAAGTGTAGCTCTTTGCCTGATTCAACACCATCTCATCTGAAGTGACTTCAATGGTCTGAATTGTCCTCATCAAAAGCATGAACATGAGGCTGCTGAATACAATTTCAGGCTCTGTTAAGTTTTAATGTCCATAACTTTTTAAAATTCAAATTGTTCAATGATCTTAATGGTCATTCAGATGAAACTCGGCCAATTTAGATTTCACATGAAAAGTCATAAACCTGAAAGAGCATCCTTCTAAAATGCAAAATTGTTAAGATATTGCAACATGAATTTGACATGGTTACGGACACTACAGTTCTTTAGAGGACAAAATCCTTAATTTTACATGGAATGCTTTAATTTCAGCAACAATTTTTATAGATCATATGCTTCGAGAAGCTTACACCAATTTTAGTATCAAACCTTAATACTTGCATTTCAAATGATTATTGTTTAAAGCGAGACAGTATAAAGCTGAAAATGGCAAAAAAAAAATCTTAACCAATACTGTGTTTTGGCCGTTGTTAAGTCATTATTAAATACATCAGGTCCATTATGGCATGATTTCTGTTTTAGAACTTTTATTTTAATTTAATTAAGGCTGCTACTTCCACTCAGTCAGGAGTTTCCTCCAAACCAGGTGGCGTCCGCCGACCGCATCTTTTCGGATCGCTCGCTCACGCACCGTTGTGGGCGGAGTAACACACTTGGAGGACAGCGCTATCCGCTCCTTCCGCTTGCGTGAGCTCACAGACGCCCCTGACCGGCTGTAGAGTCGTGATTAATGTGGGAGCACTATGTACCTCTCATCCCTCCCCTGTGAGAGAGCTCGGCCAATCAGCTCTCTCTAGACCTCCGACTGCGAGAGGTTACAGCATCACCCGGGAATCGAACTCGCCATCTCCTGATGATAGGGCGAGCACTTTAACCACTGCGCCACTCGGAGGCGCCGTTTAAGGGGATTTAAAGGAAAAATAAATAAATCAGGTGAAAGATATAGCACAAGAAATATAACACGTGTTCTAGATAAATTTTACATACTCGTTCCCGTAACATGTTGGCAATTGTTGGATTTATGCAAGATTTAATATTGTCAAATAGTAATTAAATAATATTTAAAACATCAAATGTTATTTTCTTATTAATATTAAATAGACAACAAGTCAAGTCAAGTCAATTTTATTTATATAGCGCTTTTAACAATTGACATTGTCGCAAAGCAGCTTTACACAATAAAAAGAAGTAAGTTTTTATGCAATGTGTGTGAATCAAAATGATAAGATTGTCCCTGATGAGCAAGCCGAGGGCGACGGTGGCAAGGAAAAACTCACTGAGATGGTAATAGGAAGCAGACTCAACAGGGAACCCATCCTCAGAGAGAGAGGAGAGAGAGCAGAAACGGAGAGAACAGAAAATAAGGAGAGATGGCAGTTAGGTCTGGTCACAGTCAACATGTATAAGGTGAATGTATATTAGTGCAAAGTGCAAGCGGGGACTCCGGCAGGACTAACTATAACAGCATAACTAAAAGGGAGAGCCAGAAGGAAACACAGACATGAGGGGGAACTGAGATGTAAAGCAACCAATCACCTCACCGTCAACAAACCTGAGTCACATTGTCACATACGCTGTTTCTTAGGTTTATCTTCAGAGGGAATTAGAAATTTTTAAATAATTTAACTCTAATCATTGAATTTGTGTTTTTTTGTTTTTTTTTAAGCATACAGATTCACTCATATTAAATTAGACAAACATTTTAAAAGTTTCCAAGAGAAAAAAAGTACACATGCCAAAGCCTGATTGTGGTGTTTAACAGAGCGTCTCTAGTTATGTGTGTGTGGATTCTTCTTTAAAGTGCTCATGTGTTTCAGGTGAAACTGAGTCGAGTCGACTGATCGATCGAGGCGCGACCTCATACACGCTGGATGGACTCCGCCCTGGCCTGAGTTACACCATCCGACTGGCTGCTATGCTGAGTGGCAGAGAAGGTCAACCTGTCACCATCACACAGTCCACTGGTACTGAGTCAATACATACACACACACACACACACACACACACACACACACACACACACACACACACACACACACACGTCTCTCATCTCACTCACTCACTGTGTGTGTGTGTGTGTGTGTGTGTGTGTGTCACTCTCTCAGCTCCGCAGCAGTCCGTGACAGACTTCAGGGCGGTGGATATTACCCAGGATTCTGTACAGTTGGCGTGGAATCCGCTACGAGGTGCCACCGGATACATACTGCGCTGGCAGGATGAACGAGGTGCGACATGGAGAGTTTCGAGGCAAATTTAAATAGCGTTTGTGCGTTTGTGTGTAACGGGTGTGTTTTGGTTTCAGACCCAGGCGGCGTCCAGTCCCTCACTCTGCCTGACACGACCAGCTCGTTCCGTGTGACGAGTCTGAGACTGGGGCGTCGCTACCGCTTCACCGTGCAGCCCGTCTTCTATGATTACCCGGGGCCCGAGGCTGACGTGGAAGAGCGCACAGGTGGCACGGTTTTATTCTGGTCTCCTGCTGCATGTGTTAGATTAATGTCAGATTAATGCTGATTCCAACACAGAAATCCATCCTGTTACACATTTTACTTCTTACCTTTTCAATGAACTGCTTCTATGAACTGTAAAATGTATTTGGATTATCACCAGTTACAACAGTTAGACCTGATTGAATGAGACGCGTTACTTGAGTGCTGATAATAGATGGTAACAGCACTGGGACTTTAACTACACTATGTGTCTCACTTCTACTAAACAGAATGCCACTCGTCCACTTTTTATATTGGATTTGTACTTGTGTAACGTGTTTAAGAGTTAATAAGTGAGAGCCCTGTGTTATTTTCTGTCTCCCTCAGTGTGTGTGAACGGGCGTTTGGATGTGGTGTTCCTGGTCCCCGCCACTCGGGATCGCACGGCGCTAGAGGAGCCTGTTTTGTCCCTGCTCACGAGCGTCGCTGGATCCTTCACCTCCATCGGACCTCGGGACTCACAGGTGAGTCTAACAAGGTGTAACTAGGGTGTTATGATATGTTGCCTATGTAGTGAGCAGGCTGCTCCTGTCGTGGGCTCACCACAGTGGACCATGCAACCCACGTACAGTTTTCATGACGGATGCCCTTCCTGACACAACCCTCCTGCAAGTCAGGATTAGATTCAGATTCAGTGTGATGAAACAAACACATGAACAAATGTGTAACTTTTAATTTGAAAAGAAAAAATTCTATTTTGCCTTCTCATCTCATCTCATCACCTCCTGAGGTTTATATGATGCACTCACATAATTTTGTGCTATTCTTCACCCCTAGGTGGCGCAACCGGGTCATTAATATTCAGCTGCATTTTATACTTATACATTCCCCATAGTGCGTTTTTTAAAGATTTGACACCCGAGTGGTAAGATGAGCGGTAACAACAGTATGCTGCTGTGTTTGCTGCTTTACACCTATAGATGGCGGTGTTGGTCTACGGCGCAGAACCCAAAGTGCAGTTCCTCCTCAGTCGGCATAGCAACAGTGAAGCCCTTCTGAGGGAGATTCAGACCATCCCATTTACTGAGAGACCAGGAAATAATATAGGTGTGTTATGTCTAGTAATATAGGTAGTGTGTGTGTGTGTGTGTGTGTGTGTGTGTGTGTATGTGTGTGTGTATGTGTGTGTGTATGTGTGTGTGTATGTGTGTGTGTATGTGTGTGTGTATGTGTGTGTGTATGTGTGTGTGTATGTGTGTGTGTATGTGTGTGTGTATGTGTGTGTGTATGTGTGTGTGTATGTGTGTGTGTATGTGTGT
>QMIH01000018.1:912255-930680 GCA_003987875.1 Clarias batrachus | reverse complement strand
ACACCACACTACACTACACCACACCACACTACACTACACCACACCACACTACACTACACTACACTACACCACACTACACTACACCACACCCCTCCACACTACACTACACCCCTCCACACCACACCACATCACAGAACAGCACACCACACCACACCACACCACACCACACCACACCACACCACACTGTTGTTAATAATTTTCTCATAACCTCCTGACTCCCAGAGTGTTTTTTTCCTTACTTCAAGCTCAGGAACATTCCAGCACTTTACATCTCTTTATGTAATATGTTACATTTTGCACCAGTCTTCAAAGATGAATTTTTTATTTAGAGATGTGTGTTACACAGTGTGTACTGCATGTTTAACGTCTATAAATGTGTTTCTCAGCATTAGAAATGTTGTGTGTATATATTTAGATTGTTCATTTAATTTCAGGGAGAGAGTATAAAAGGCAGTCTAGGAGCCCCAGGGTTGCAAGGAGAGCCGGGTGATCGGGTTTGTCAGCACAAACACACAATCATACAAAAACACACAAATGATAATAAATGTTTTTACATGGATTTATGATTTATTGCATGTTTGCTTTTAAGTATGTAATTACAGTGGGACCTCAGTATACAAACGCCCTGCTTCACAAATATTTGTCTTAAGAACTGACATTTTCCAAGAATGTTGGTTTTTAAAGCAGCCGGTGCAAAGAGGAATCATAAATTAAGGTTAAGGGAGGTTTAATGTCCATTTAGTTAATATTTTATGACATTTATGTCTTTTCTAAATATTATGATTGTTTTAAAACGCAAAAATATGATTATAGTGTCGGAAATTGGTAATATTTTGGGGTGTCTGGGACGAATTATCTGCATTTACATTATTCCCTATGGGAAAATGTGCTTTGCAATGTGAAATTTTGCCTTAAGAACTCACCTCTGGAAAGGATTCAACTCGTATGCTGAGGTTCCAGTTAAATGTAATGAAAACTGTTTCAGTTAATATAGTGAGGTTTTAGAAGTGGGATGAAGGACAGTAAGCCATGGCACCACTTAGTTATAAGTTTTTAAATTAAAGTCCTTATAATTATATCACTTTATTCTAGGTGGGGTTTGATTGCAACACTAACAACACTGTAACAGTTAGTTAAATCAAATCAAACTTGGTCGAATAGATCTCAGAAATGCAGTTTTAAATCACACACATACTGTACACTCATCTACACTACATAAAATACATAAAGTGCTTTAAAATACTTTCTGTCTCTACGCTTAGTAAAAGCTGCATTATTATCCATGTTGTGTGTCCTAGGGTCCGAGAGGTCCTCCTGGTGAAATTGGAAGCAAGGTTATAAAACCACTTCTAGGCTACTTTATCATATTTTTATTCTGTTTTGTTAAAAAAAAAAAGTTTTTAAAAAGTCTTGTGATTCTCCTGCGTAGGGAGACCGCGGGCAGGCCGGAGAGCCCGGGCCACAGGGTGACAGGGTGAGTGAGGTCACCCTGTGCTTCACTATGGGTTGTGCATTATACTGTATACAGTATAATATATTTCTTTCAAATTAGGCATAAAATGGCTTTGTGATTTTGGCAGAGGTGGAACGTAACTAAGTTCACTTCATTACTGTACATAAGCACATGTTTCATGTATCTCTACTAGTTTTGTTACTTTTACTTCACTACATCCCACAACACATATGTGACTTAATACTACACTACATTCTTACATGCTGTCGCATTACAGCTTAGAAATGACAATTTGTTTTGTTCCTTATGTCTCAGATGTGTGACATCAGGTTCTACCACTGGTTTGTTTGAAAAACAATGTTTTATGTGAAAATGTGTATTCTATATGTGTTCTTCTCAGGGTGAAAGAGGACCACCCGGCCCAGGAGGGGATAAAGTGTGTATCTCCTATACAGTTCTGAAATTTATTTAGATATGCATTTTGTACTGTATGTTATTTTTATAAGGGTGTGTTTATGTTCTATGTGTGTTTATATGGTTTAGGGTGATATGGGTAGACCAGGACTCCAAGGATCCCCAGGACTCAGGGTACGAATTCAGAGAGATAGTGTTTCAGCTGTGTATGTGTGTCGAATGCATGCGGTGAAATTGTACGTTCATGTGTTTCCAGGGTTTGCCAGGTACCAACGGACTTCCAGGGGAAAAGGTGATGATCTTTTATTATTATTATTATTATTATTATTATTAATGCACCATATACAGATGGAATACCGTGCAGTGAGTTCATCGCTACTGTGTGTTTGTGTGCAGGGAGCTGAAGGAGCCAAAGGCGAACCGGGTGGCGTGAGTTAAAGCTTGAATGCATTACTTACAATATAAATACTTTAGAGCATCCACATTGTGGTGTACTTTAAACCCATCATGCATTGTGAAGAGGAACATAATGCGAAGTTCAAATGCAAAATACAATCTGTTACAACAGAAATCAGGAAAAAGACAGGACACGGGTCTGTCCTGTTCATCCACCACTGATGGGTGGAAGGATGAAAAAAAAAAAAACTATGCATATTGTGTATGATGATGATGATGATGATGATCACTATTGTTTTGGTTCCAGGGCTCAGGTTCATTTGGAAAAAAAGGAGACAAGGTATGAAATATAATTTGTTGCTTGCATAGTGACTAAAAGAAAGAACATTTATTTCTAAATGACTGTAACGTTTGGGTGTTTTTCAGCTAGCCCTAAAAGTACGAGGAGCGTTCAAGTCAAACCGGGACTTTTGATTGTGCAGAATAACAGAACACAGTTATGAGAGTAAAAACTGATTTTTAATCTGATTGGACATGAGACGTCCGACGAGTGGTGATAATAGACGGTAACAATACTGGGACGCTTATCTAAGACGATATAGAGGCAGATAAAAGTGACTTATTAAAGTAATTATGAATGTGAACCTTGATGACATACAAATCTGATCTGACCAAAACAAATGGAATTGAGCAATGTGGTTTATAATGTGACCGTAGCCTACTGTATATACAATATGGATCCACGTCACTGGTGTTCTAATGACCATTAATGATACTAACTGTGTGTCTCAGCGTGGGTGAGAGTCGGTCTGTACGGTGCGCAGTACTGAGGAGAGAGCAGCCGCCTGACAAAACTCACATTCACAACCAGTCATGGAAGCACTTTCAGCTACAACACATATCTGATAACGTTATGTCGTCTTAAACAACATGTGTTATGTCGTCTTAAACAACACGCCGTCTCTGCAGTAATCGCTTCTAAGTCGTTCTGAATCGCTTTCCTGTTGTTTTATTTACATCTAAAGTGAGTTACAAAGATCTAGCTGCTTCTAACACTTGGGCTGAATCCCAAACCCCTCTCTAAGCCCTGATCAAGGGCACTACTTGGTCTGTGATAAGGGATTCAACTCCTACATAGCGCACTAGCTTTCCATTTAACGCTATTTAGGATTTAACCCTGAAACCCGGGAGGTGAAAGGAGCCGATATTCTAAAGTGGAATAACTGGAAATATAAAGAGAAACTGTCCACCACCTCCATGGTTTATTCTCCTCACCTTTTGGCTAACTGTCATAATAGATGGTATTTGTGGATCTACTTTTTTTTTTACAGCAGATCCACAAACAATTTGTTGCTTTATTTCTTAATTATAATCTTGTACTTGGATGACGTCATGCTAGAAAGTTTTCTCAGTACAAGGGAGCTATGTTTTGACCATCTGATTCACCTCTGAAACGCTGGCCTTCCAGGAACTCCTTTAATGGCCCAAACATGTGGAGATGGGGNNNNGGGGGGGGGGGGGGGGGGTGATGTCAGGAAGGGCATCCGGCGTAAAACACCTGTGCCAAGTTGTTGTGCTGATTGATGGTCCGTTGTAGCGACCGCTCGACAGGAGGAGCTGAAAAAAGGTGTTAGTGAATGATTGCGTGTACGGTTTCAACGAATGTTCACGGGAAACGGCTGCAGTAATCTCCAAGCCCCCTCAGTCAGGATCATTATTCATTCAATTACAGCCTTCTTTAAAATGTTTGCACGTTCAGATATTTTCCTGCGGTTTAGCGTCTCATCACTGCATTGTGCTTGAAGTTGAAGCCCTGGTTTGACTTGAACACCCACTGTGTTACACTCTATGAAGTATTGATTTAAAAATATCACTAGTTTATTTTCTTGCTGGTATTGTTGTTTTTGATGTTTTTCTGTGGATTTCTGTGAAAGGTTTACATTAGAGATGCTAAGAGATGATTTTTCCACTAATCCTGTGTTTCCATTGTTGTTTCTCATTTCTGTTCGTCTTTCAGGGTCAGGAAGGAGCTCGGGGTTCTGATGGTCTTCCAGGTGAAAAGGGCGAGGCAGGACAGAAGGGAGAAAAGGTACATGAGTGTGTGTAATGTTGTAGTGGCTATTAACGTAGCAAACTCATAACATCACTGTTTGTTCTTGACATCTGTTAGTTTCATTAGTTAAAGTTACACGTTACAAGTTACCGGGGGTTTTTCTTGTTGAAATCACAAATGTTTTTTGTTTTTGTCTCTGTTGTTTTTTCACTCTGGTTCATCAGGGTTCACCTGGAATGGGACTGCCTGGTCTGCTTGGACCTAAAGGGGAGCAAGGTGATCGGGTCAGTATTACGGCTGAGGAATATAATAAAAAAAAAAAAACATCACGTTGAGATTATTTATACAGATTATGATTTAAACACTATTAAATGTATTTATCAGCTAATAACAGCTCACATTATATTATAATCATATTAAGGGGGTGTTTCTCAATATTTATTCAACACATCAAAAATTATTTTAAAAAATACTAAAGTTATTGACAAACTCTACATGGATTCCTGACAGTGTAAAAAGTGCACTTTTTGATAATTGTATAATTGTGCATGTTTATTTAGATTTTTATAAAATGTAATTAATTAATAAATGAATTAAATGAATTGATTTTTTTTATTTGATTAAAGGTGCAGCACTTGTCAGTATGACTAAAGATCCTAATGGGGAAAACAGTGTGTTTGCTTTTATAATTCTTTGGTCTCCTTAGTAACTGTTTACATGTTAATAAATATAATATTTATTTCATCGATCACACACTGATTTATTTCTCTAAACTGTTTTTGTTGTTCAGATACCAAAAAAAAAAATCCATTCCAATTTAATGTGCCAGAGCTTTTAGGATTCACAGAGCGCGGGTTTAGAAACAATTGCAAATATATATGGAATGAATTAAGCAAATTGAGCGATTAATGAAAACAGTCATCAATCATCCATAACATTATGACCACCCATTAATACAGAGTAGATCCAGTTTTACGGTCTTGACAAAACAGACTTGACTAGTCGAGGCATGAACTCCACTAGACCTCTGAAGGTATGATGTGGTTCAGTACCTGGCACCAAGTTGCGAGGCTCAAATGGATTGAGATCTGGAGACTTGTCGTTATCGTGTTCCTCAAACCATTCCTGATCCAGTACGCTGCAGTGCCTCTAACCCCGTTGACTCATTATCCCGCTGAAATAACTAATACTGTTTCCATCAAGGGGTGTAACTTGGTCAGCAAAAATGTTTAGGTTGTTGTTGTACGTGTCAAAGTAGATGAAGGTTTCCCAGCCGAACATCTCCCAGAGCATCACACTTCCTCCACAGGCTCACCTTCGTCCCATAGTGCATCCTGCTGTTGTCTCTTCCCCAGGAAAGCGATCCACATCCACCAGATGTCAAAGAAAACGTGATTCATCAGACCAGGATGCCGTAATCCATTGCTCTGTGGTCCAGTTCTGATGCTCACATGGCCACACGTGTACACTGTACAGTAGAAGTCAGCATGGACACCCTGATCGGTCTGCATCTACCGTATACAGCTCCATGTGTAACAAACTGTGATACACTGTGAGACCACGACAGCTTTCTATCAGAACCAGCAACAACCTTTTCCTTAATTTGAGCTACAATAGCTCTTCTATTGGACCGGACTACACGGGCCAGCCTTCGCTCCCCATTTACATCAGTGAGCCTTGACCCACCATGACCCTGTCACCGGTTAACCCTGTGCTCCTTCCTTGGACGACTTTTGGTAGCGTCCTGACGACTGCAGACTACTGTAGGAGCAGCAGTCTTGGAGTTGCTCTGACCCTGTTGTCCAGCCATCACAATTCAGCCAGTGTCAAAGTCAATATAATCCTGACGATTTTCTGCTTCCGACACAGCGACCTCACGGACAAAATGTAATGAGATGATCAGTGATGATCAATGTGACTCACTGCGGCTGTCAGTGGTCATAACGTTAGCCATCAGTGTCACAGAAATCGCTCTCTTCTGCTGCGTGCACGTTACACAACTTTCAGAATCCCTGATGCACTTCGATCCTGTCAGTCATTTGTGGGCTGTTGTTTTTGTTTTTGTCTTTGTTGTTGTTGTTGTTGTTGTTGTAGAGAAGTGCACACTGCATGCTTGAAGACACTTTATTATGTTTCACCTGGAGAGAAATCCACCCCTGAGCATGAATCATCCTCAAATCCCATTTTCCTATGAAAAAGAAATCCGAGAGCTGTCATTCTGCTTTCATACTGTTTTAGTTGCAAACAGGAAGGGTGATATTGATTAGCCGTGTTTCTGTTCTGCCTTGTTTGTATTTATTTGTGCTTTTTCATTTGTGCCCGGCATGCCTATTTATTTATTTATTTATTTATTTGTTTGTTTGTTTATTTATTTATTTCTTTTATGCTCTATGCTGAGCTTTGTCGCAGTGGGGTTTCAAACTACACCCAAAAAACAAGCATGCTTGAAAATATTGGCGCCTTTGCAATTTCTAGTGCTCAAAGGCCGAGAAAATTTCCCGATTTCTCTGGATGTTTCGCAAAACAGAGATTTCACACTGCGAGTGTGAATTTTGGTCATCGAGCACCAAAATGAGGGGATGAAGTCATGTAGTGTGCACCATGCTTAGATATTAATCTCTGCACATACTGTAGTAAATGTGCGCTGTAATGATTCATCAGTGTTATTCCACCTTCACAGGGACTTGCTGGACTCGCTGGGAGACCTGGCGCGAAGGTGAGCTCTGTCTTCTTTGAAAACTTTCATTACCGCATTTATTATCCAGCTGTACGTTCATACACTGATCATACGATTTGTGACACTGCAGGGAAACCAGGGTGACCCAGGAGAGAGAGGAGAGGCGGGAAATCCCGGGTCGGCAGGTCCGGCTGGACCCAAAGGGAAAGATGTCAGAGACCATCAGCCTTTCTAAAATACTATAGTGATCAATTTAATACTCTTTAATAAGGATGAATGCTAAGATCTGAGAAGGAACTGTAACATATTTATGATAATTTATCATCTATTTCTATGACAGTAATAACAAATATCTGACTGAAGCTGATAGACTTCTCACTCAGCTCTCTGAGACTTTACAAACCAACCATCTGCTCTGTATTTTTCATTTATTTACGTTATTTAGGGTCTTAAAGGTGACAGAGGAGAAGATGGGATTCCGGTGAGATTTATTTCTGCGTGTGCATAAGTATTCACACCCTCTTGACCTTCCCCGCATTTTTTTTTGGACCGTTACAACCTGGAAATGGCTTTATATAAAATTACATGTCACGAAAACTAAATAATTAGGAGATAAAAATTAATAATGTTTTTGCAGATTATTATGCAAAGCACTGTATGCACAACAATGTTTCCCAATGCGGTCTTAAAGCATCTTCAAAATATTTGCTTCAAAAGATTTATTGATTAAGTTTCACTTAAATTATATGTGAATAGAAATCTTTTCACAGCGACCTATAAATCATTCAAGGTGTAACACGGCCACACATGCGACAGGCGGTTGCTAGGCAACCCCGCAGCACTAAGAATTAAGGGAGACGAGCTACACCTGGCCGGTAGGATATTTAAGCTCCCAGAAACCAGCGCACGCTGTGCGAACATTAGACAGCACCAGGTACGAGAGCGTGGCTCTGGTATAGGGAGTGAAAAGAGAAAAGTGAAAGTGAAAAGAGAAAAGTGAGAAGGGGAAGTGATAAAGAGAAAAGTGAAAAGAGAAGGAGATAAGAGAAAAGAGAGAGAATTGAAAAGAGCGGAGGAGAAGACAAGAATAATAACAATAACAAACAAAATACCTGTTCGTTGTGACGAAGCACGGTGACACGCGCCGCCATAAGCGTGCCCTCCTCCCCCTTATAACACTGTGTGGTGTTCACGCGAGCCGATTATTCCTACCGAAATAAACAATCCACGGCCCATACCCCTCCAAGTCCTGCGTTGGGGCTTCCATATATGATTAAACACCGAGGGCCGCCATATTGAAGCACCCCCCTCATAACACAAGGTTTCTGTTCTATTCATTTCTTTAATGAATTTTTTCCCCTACATTATTAATTTATGTACATTATACAAATTAAATGATTATATTTATATAATTATATAAATGATCATACAGTATATATACAGTATGTTTGCTGACAGAGAGATGAGGTTATAAATGTTTAAATGTTCCGTGTTGTGTTGTGTGCCCTCAGGGGGAGGCCGGCTTGTCTGGTAAGCCAGGAGAACGCGGACTGAGGGTGAGTCCATTCCTTAGATCTGTAGAAGACGTTCCAGACCTCTCAGTTATGTTTTGTTTTTAAACTTGATAGAGTTTGACATTTTATTGATTTTATTACAGGGTGCTCCAGGACAAGCAGGTCTACCAGGAGAAAAGGGAGACATGGGTGATCCTGGAGAGCATGGACGAAATGTAAGAGACAAACACACACACATGCATGAAAGCACAGGTACTTCTTCCTCATCCTCATCCTCTGCTTTTATGAAAAGCGTTTCACTGTGCTGTAAGAGACAGTGTACAGAATCTGAAAAAGACTGAATTTTCTTTGAATTACACTCTTTGTAGACAAAGCTCTGTTTATAGGCATAAAGATCCAAAGTTACTCTGAAATGTACAGTAGAGCGAGTTTTAGTATCAATGTGGGCAACATGTTTAGCTTACCGTCTGATTATGATTATGAATGGGGAATGCATTATGAATTAGACTGTATGCAAACATTGTGAGAACATTGAGAACAATTAGGATGATTGAAATATTTATAATAATAAAATAAAAATAAAATGGGCTCTTGTCAAGAAGACGATGAGAAACACCTGACCCAACAACACAGAGGAGCGGAAGGCTGATATCAAAGCAACCTGGTCTTCAATAAGTTCAATAAGCCTATGTCATGTCTATGGCTATGTCATGTCACTCTGACGCAGTAATTCATGCTAAAGCAGCCCTGACCAAATACTGAGCGCATAAAGTAACATACTACTCAGAAGTTGAACATTTTTGTATTGTAAATCCTATTTTTATTCATCTTAAAAAATATTCTGATATACTGAGATTTTTTCTTTCATGTCTTGTATTTGTATTTGAGTTTTATGAAAATGTCTAAGAATTATAATACAGGATAGTATGTGTTGCTATGTAAAGCACACATACAGTATTACATTTATGGCATTATTCTGTACAGCTGTAGTATTTCTAGTGTGTGTTTACCTTATAGGGTTCTCCAGGGCCTGTGGGACCACGGGGACAAAAGGGAGATCAGGTATCACATCATGCACACACTTCCTCTTTATAAACACATACGTATGAGGTGGTATCGACAAGTTTCAAGACTAGTTTTGTGACACACCACCAGATGGCAGCACAAGGCTGCACACACAGTCAGTCACAGGGAGCACCGACCTTCATAAGTCAGTGTGCCAAAAGACATCGTCCTGCTATTCTGACCATGTGTGTTATCATGTCTGTTATTTCATCATGGACAGCGAGTTAGAACAAAGAGCAAACGTACAATTCTGTGTGAACCACGGTAAATCTGCCGCAGAGACATTTGACATGATTTGATAAGTTCACGGCGATGCTGCAACGAGTCGTTCGAGGTGTATATTTGAGTGTTACGCGTGCTCTAAGAGCGGAAGAACATCACTGGAAGACGACGAGAGATCAGGAAGACCTTCAACGAGTGTTCATGTCGAGGATCATTACAGGATGTAACTTGAGATGAAGCAGCAGTCGATGAGCTCATCATCTCCACGACTAGAATGGAGACGCAGGTTGACCAAGTCTCTTTTGACATTTGAGAATTCATTCACAGAGGCCAGATCGTCAGTAGCGAAATCTAGTGCCAGGTTTTAAGGCGTGTGAGGAAGGGCATACGGCGGAAAAACAGAGCTGATCTCAAACGTTTTTGATGCACCTTCAGTAATCTCTGTACACATACAGTATACATATAATATACACACACACACACACACACAAACACACAGAGCGAAACAACAGTGTGCTTTTATTCCAGGGAATCCAAGGTCCCCCAGGGCCCCCCGGAGACGCGGTAAGTACCTAGATTTGCTTTACATCGTTTTAATACAAAGGATGCACATTTTGACGGCTTAAGTATATGATGATAAGTTTTCAGTGCATGGGAAAAAGAAAGTACGCCCTCCTTCAGTTCCATTCCACCTTCAGGGTGTAAAGAATGATGACGTGGTCCTTAACAACGTCTAGAAACAATCATACAGTAATCCAAAAGCCTATAATTCAGTTACATGTAGAATCAGATCTAACAACAAACACCATGCTGTTTTTCCTCCATAACTGTAACTTATCATCAGCTTTGCTACTGTAGCATTGACAATATGTTTTGTCTTCAAAACTATCGTTTCTGTTTACATTGATTTCCTGACTCTGTAATTATGTAATAAAAGCCAATTTGCACATTTTTGGTGAAGTTCTTTTAAATGTCTTCATGATTGTTATTGTTTTTCTTTTATGTTCTACTTTTTTATCTTATTTTATCTTTTGTATTTCAGGTAGAAGGGCAAATTCATCTAAAGGGCGATAAAGGAGACAAGGCACAGTACAGCATCCATGTTGCACTCACACACTCACACACACACATGCAGTTTTTGCACATTATCTTTTACATAACATTGTATTTACAACATGTCCGTGTGCTTTAATGCTCATAATGTGGCTGTTTCTGTTTCCAGGGTGAAGCCGGCGACCCTGGGGAACATGGGAGTAAAGGTCAACATGGAGAAGCAGGAACACCGGGCGCTCCAGGGTTACGGGTGAACACAGCACTAGTACTTAATGCTGTACATATTGATACAGGACTACAGTACTATTATTAACATTGCACATGTCTGTTGTGTGCTTTCAGGGAGCTGAGGGTCAGCGTGGACCAGTAGGAGCCAGAGTAAGTTAGTCACCATACAGTCCATGTTAAAGTGTGTATTTCAGAGCCTTCATCCTAAACTGCGTTACAGACCAGTGTCGTGTTCTCGCTTCCTCACTGAGGTTAAATATTTTTGAGAAGTTCCTTGTTTCTTTAAACATAGTGTGCTTCATGATAATCCACCACATATCCTACTCATTAATAATCACACTCTTTAAAGTTTTTATGATAAACATTTATTAGCAGGTCGACACAGAGATATCCAAACTAGTGGCTGTGATTCATTTATAAATGAAGTTTATATAAATTTACCGGATACAATTGACATTCTAAGTACTGCTATAGCCGTTTTGGGTGATGCTACGTCTGGGTTAAAGACGTCATGAGTTTGTGCGACCGCTCATTTGTTTCAAACATTCGATGTGATGTTAATGAAATCTGTTTGGGATTTTGCTCTGGAGGACGGCGAGCAGTGGGAGGGAAGAACGCCAAATTCCTTGCTTTAGCTGTTTAGCACCTGTTGCTAGCACTTAAGGCCAAAATTCCAATCTGCCTGTTCTCATTATATATCTCTCATAATGTTTTCTAATTATAGTGAAACAAAGTAGTTTCGTACAGAATTTGGATACAGTATGAGTTTCAGTACAGATGTTACGAATGAGAATGCAGGTTTTAACATGGCATTGAGGGAGTTATCTGTGTGATCTGGCAACCCTGGTGGCCGCATCGCATCGCATCCAAGATCAAATGAGGGTATAATTTGTGCATTTGCAAAATGAAATAAGTAAGTGAATTTCTATATCAAGCTTTGATAGTTAAATGTTGCAATTAATCCCAGTAATGAACAGATTTCTCCATCAATCCGCCTCTACTAGGAACAAATGTTCATTAAGCGAACATAACAGTTTGGTTAAACATTTGTTGAATAAGGCTTTACACACTTTGATGGCGAAAAAGGGGAGGAGCCAAGTATCCAGATACCGTATGTCTTGGGAAGTTTCTAGTTCCCTATAGATTTGCTAACATATAAAATGTAAACAAGGGAAAATCTGGAGTGAAACAATGCTTGGCGTCATAAAAAATACATAAAGTGCTATTTCAGGTCACTTGCTCAAAAGGTCTGGAAACTTTTCTGCTAGAATATTAAAAATATTGACTGGAAAGTGACATGAACCCAAAACTCATCGCTGAAATTCTGTTGTGTCCTGGACACAAGCATTCTGCGCTCCTTAATCATAAACTCCTTTTAAAACTGTTTCATTTCCTCTGCATTAAAGCACTTTATTACTATAAAGCTATTTGTTTATTTATAGTAGTTAGATATTTCATTGTGTTCACTCTTGAAAGAGCAGACAGTGTAACGGTACTCTGTAAACCTGCGTCCTTGTGACTGTAGCAGTAAAACAAACCACAGCTCTGCTTTCCCTGTAGGGAGATCCAGGGGAGAGAGGAAGTCCAGGAGAGAAGGTAAGAGAAGATTTATTCAAATTAAATTTCAGGCTTGTTTGCATAATAGCTTTGCCTGATTACATGGTAATTTCTCGCGCACCTGCTGGGTCCTGTGTATTACCATTTAAACGCCTGTTAAGCAGCTATACATCTGCATCGTTTTCAGGGAGAGAGAGGAGCTGCTGGACTGGATGGACGTTCCGGTCAGGATGGGAAACCCGGACCACCTGGACCCCCTGGTTTACGGGTCAGACCACAAAAATCTCTAAAAGTGAAATACTGTACACAGCAAGCAGCTTTATTAATTCCTCCTGAACAAACTATATACTGAACATGAATATTCAAACCAATCTGTGTTGTTAGATTTTGGAGAGAAGTGTTACAGGCAGCCTCAAAAGTGCCTGAATACAGCGTATAGATGAGCTCTATTATAGCTCCATGCGGAAAGATGCAATCTCTTCAGACTGTTTCATTCTCAAAGTCTGTAATTCTAAAAACCTTCCTTAAAACCGCATACGCCTGGGTGCTGAAGGTTATTACAGATAAATACCATAGCAACCCATAGCAACGGGATTCTTCTGTCTGTGAAGCATACAAAAGGAGTTCATGGAGGAGAGCAAACTTGCTGAATAAAAATAATCAGTAAATAGTGTAATCCTTGGCTAGGACTGAAGTTCTGAACGCATTACAAGGTGTGTGTGTACTGACAAAATGATTATATTAAAAAAAGATTAGATGGTATTAAAATGATATAAGTATGTAATGATGATGAATACAAGATATAATAATGAGTAGATTGTGCACTTATTGTTAATGACTCTATGTGGCTATTAAGTCTAGACTTGACCTGTTCCTGTTCCACGGTTTCCAACCTGCGTCCCAGACCCCCCTCAAGGGGGCGCCAAAGATGATAGGGGGTGCACGAGTTTCTCTGAGGATGTGAGGTGGACTTGGAGTTAGATATGCAGATGTTAAATAAGATCACACCTACAGTATGATTAAAAGTAGGCATAGAAAATGATTTAAAAGGATTATTCTGCTGTTGTTTTGTGTATATGGCCGGGGCTGGGCTTTTCCAAGGGAAAAAAATTGGGGACCGCTGGTCTAGACTAAGCCAAACCAAAGTAAACCTGCAGTTATATGTCCAGTGGATGTTTCTACATCATGAGTATGAATGTACTGTACAATATGTATGAATCACAAACTTGCTTTATGATAAAAAAAAAACTGCATGGTGTAAATGCTATATTTTTATAGCTTTAATTTTAATCAAAGTAAACATTATGTCTAATTCATTTCAGGGTGATCCTGGGAAAACAGGGGAACCTGGCAGAGACGTAAGTGCTTTAGTTTCATCTCCAGTTTTTCAAGAAATGACCTTCCCATTATTATTCTTGACAAAAATAAATTACAGTGTACATTTAGCTTCTTTTGTTTGTTTGTTTGTTTGTTTTTCCACGCCTTGTTTTTAGGGCTTAGCAGGACTCCGAGGACCTCAGGGCCCCCCAGGAGCTGTAGGGCCTCCAGGAGCCGCTGGCACACCGGTAAGAGATGACCCACACTCACACACATGCTCAAGGTCGATTAGTTAAAACACATGCAAAACACACATTACTATCTTCATCATATCTGTACAGGATCTACTTGTTTAGATATTTTACTGTACGTAGAGATCAGCTGTGTAGTACAGTGCAGTGTGTGCAGGCAGACGTTCAGACACAAACACTGTCACTTTTTTGGGGTTATTTCAGGGCAAACCAGGAGATGATGGAAAACCTGGATCTCCAGGAAAATCTGTAAGTCACAACACAAACAACTAAAACTTTTTTTTTTTTTTACCTGAATATACTAAATAACTCTCTGGATATTGACTTGAGCTCACAGAATATTCCTATAGTGTATTATAATGAAAATCATGTACAGTTAGTATACAAGTTTTTGAATTCTCTGACATTGTGTAAGCAGTATTACAAGAGAGTGAGTGCTGTTGTGGCGGTTATCGGCACGGCTGTGATGGTTTTATACGACAGTTCCACAAACACCGTTTATTATCAACACATTATGATTTGCTTATGTATTTAATCAGTTCTTTTGCACCACCAACACTTATCCTTCCATGACTGGCAGACCTAAATAACCGTGACTAGCAGAGCAGGTGACAGAGAGTTATGGAGATTAACAGGGCTGAAGGTAGTTTTAAATTCTTAGCCCTACAATGAAGCCAATGGGTGAGGAGAATAAACCGTGGAGGTGGTGGACAGTCTTTTAAATCTTGTAATCTTCTCTTTATATTTAAACCTATTGCACTTTAGAATATCAGCTTCGTTAACTTTCTACAGGTTCTAGGGTTCGATCCCGAATAGCGTTAAATGGAAAGCTAATGTGTTATGTAAGGGCTACCATCCCGTGTTGGAGAGCAATTTGATATTCAGTCTAGCAATTAATTGAGAAGCAACATTAATCCAAATTAAACAAAAAACAAAACACAAACAAACAAACAAACAAACAAACAATCCCTCTCGTACCAGCTGAGCTTTGAGCAGTTTTCTGGGAGTCTAAAAGGTCCGGGTGAACTTGACTGAAGTGCTCATGATGTGGCTACAGGAGATCAGCACAATTAAAAAATTAAGCTTTTTTACTCATTAATATTAATACTTTCACACTAATGTCGCTCACTCACTCACCCATCATCTATACCACTTTATCCTGTATTCAGGGTCCTAGGCACATTTAGCCACAAGTGAAGTTTTTTGCACTGACCTCTTTGCTCTACATGGTGTCCAAAAGGTCTCTCTACATAAAAAAAATGAACTCTTTCATATACATATTTGAGGACTGAACCAGAAGTAATGCAAAAGTTGGCACACCCTTTTTCCTAACTGAAGACACTGGCTCATGCCGTGCATCTGCGCCCTCGATGAAGCCGACTCTCATATCCACTTTGAAAATCCCCTTTTTCGCAGTTGATGGTCTCCCATTAAGTGTGTTGTTCTCAACGCTGGTTTCCTCTTCATCCATCTGTGCACATCGCTCTCATCAATGCTGTCATCTCCGTAAATATGCAGTAGCACAGTGGGGGACCATCAAGTGCGACAAATGGGATTCGGGGTTTGACGATGGTGCGAATGCATTGCTTGTGATTGAGACACACACACACACACACACACACACACACTGGAATCATTCTGATGCCTGGATTGTGTAAATTTTCACTACAGCACGTATGGGGACTTGTGCCACACCCTGTATGGCCTGTGGAACAACAGGCTCAGACTTTCATATTCATTTACAGTCCACACGACGAATTCGATTCATAATCTGGATTCTGAATTCATTTGCTAGACCCATATGTCCTTGACACCTGAGATTTAGAGCTTTAAATGTCATGAGCAGGATTTCCTCGTCGCTGTGGAGCTCAACAGCCAGCCAGCGCATCATGAATACGATGGTGTTATAAGAATGTCAGGACATGCGAGGTCTTTTCCTTTAATGTGATTTGGATTCTAAATGAAGGATTTGTATTTTTGGAACAAACACAGGGTGAGGACGGCGTCCCCGGTGAGGACGGCAGAAAGGTAACACCAACTTCAGTCTTCTATTATAAAGTACGGAGGAAAGTCTCAGACTTTGATTGATCTTTGGCTCTGTTTTATTGCACAGGGTGAAAAAGGAGAATCAGGACCGCCGGGGAGAAATGTAAGCGAGTCACAGTAGATCAGGCTACATGTCCTTTTCATTCTCTCAGCGTCTCTCTTTCTTTATCTTCTGTTCTCATCTCTGAAGAGCAGGAGCTACTGTAGGAGGTGTGTCTTTTTATAAAGAAGGTTTTTGAAGTGTTTGTCTTTTAGTCATATACAGGAGCTGGAGTCATATATGAGGTGCATTGGCTGGGACAGGGGACAGAGGACATTTTTAAAGTCCTCCTCCTCCGGGTGGATTTCCTGTACAGAGATTGCACCGTCATTGCATATATCAGAGTGTTTCACACAAATACCAAGCAGACTGCTTTTGGATTAGGGATATAACCGAGACCACCACTGTCCAAGATGAGGACAAGGTAGAGCGAGTCAAGTCACAGTTGAGACAAAGTTAAAGTGCGACTGAGGTCCCATTCAAACTTGGCATTACTGAGGTCCTGAGTGATCGACCTTGTAAGTGCTACGTACAGCTGAGAGCGAGGTCCAGACTGCAGTAGCCCACTCTAGTGCTGTCTGTGAGCAGAGACACCATAAATGCAACCTTCGCCTTTCAGTTCTGCCCCTCGTGAGACCCGCGTCGTTACAGAACAGAGACATTGTGTTTCCTTTTAACCAACCTTCGCTCAACAGTGAGCACGAGCCCGAGTGTTCCCTGGACAGATGTTGCCCAGTCAATTTATTTCACAACAAACAGACTCCATTTGAGTTGGTAACGAAAACTAAAGCAAAAAAACGATGCACCTGACCCAGCAAAAGGGCTGAATAGATCTTTTAGTTTTTCTTTATTTGTAAATCTTTTTGGTAACTCATGAGCGATTAACTGTAATTTGAGGGTTAATGCTGTCAGTTATATCTATTGAGGATCTGCATAAATACACTATAAGGTGTGCAACAAGGTGTGATTTAAAAAAAAAAAAAAAACCCTTTTCCTCTTTATGCATTTTCTTAATTGTCTGCACTCTAGACAATTAAGCGAAGATGATAAGGTACAGTTGTGTAAGCCGGGCTTTCTATTCTAAATGAGCCATCCTAAGTGTTATTAATGGATTATCAGGCTGCATTGTACCATAACAAATGCTTCGGGCTCCACTTCATTTATTTTCTTTAGTGACTTTAATGATTTTTCTTTCACGCTTCATAGCGCAGCTATTTGTGTGGCCTAAAATGTCAGACACATTTATGCAGACGTAAAAAAAAAAAACCTTAGTGTATGGACTGATTAACTATAATATAATAATACAAATAATTCTGTTTGAAAGAATCCCGTAGGTCTATTTTATACATATAATTTAAAAACATTATTTGTTCCTTCTCTCTCTCTCTCTCAGGGACAAGATGGACTAAAAGGAGATCGGGGCTCTGTAGGACCCACTGGACCAGTCGGTCCTCCTGGATCACCAGGGGTTCCTGGGAATATTGGACCTCCAGGACAGGTGCGTGATTGTTTGCATAGTGCTGGTGGCAAATTTTTGTAGAAAGTTAAGTTGATATGCCTAATGATGCCACTTTTGGCGCTGGTACCACTAAATATGTGAAAGTCTGTGCCGTTGAATTTTCCATGTGAGTGAGTGACCGAGCCACAGTGTGTAAATGGAGGACGGTAGTCCCTGGACAGCGGGGGTGAAGTGAAATATTTAATAGCACTTTGGGAGGGTGACTCAGTTCAGGCAAAGCTATAGGGAACGTACAGAAGCACGGGATATACAGTATTAATAAGTATCACACTGCAGTGCAGCTACAGCAGGTCCACAGTGTGTCAGATTTGAGCCGCAGCCGATCTGATCGCTTTCAAATAACAGAAATCCGAAACTGATTTGCTTGCAGTCGAAACAAGGCCTTACTCTCACGCGCTGTCTGTTTTTCTCTCGCTCCCTTTCTCACAGGTGATATATGTGAAAGGGGCTGACGTGTCGCCGATACCAGGACCACGAGGACCTCCAGGAGCTCCGGTGAGAAACAACAACTTCATTCACACATAAGAAAAAACATCTAATTATTGTAAAGTTGTTGTGATGTTTAGGGAATAAATCTGAATAAAACCCCTCTGAGATTTTATAAAGTTGTTTTATAGAGT
>QMIH01000018.1:884167-908697 GCA_003987875.1 Clarias batrachus | reverse complement strand
GGGACCAAAACGTTGAAATTTTGGGTCCATGGCCTGGAAACTCCCCAGATCTTAATCCCATTGCGAACTTGTGGTCAATCCTCAAGAGGTGGGTGGACAAACAAAAACCCACTAATTCTGACAAACTCCAAGAAGTGATTATGAAAGAATGGGTTGCTATCAGTCAGGATTTGGCCCAGAAGGTGATTGAGAGCAGCCCAGTTGAATTGCAGAGGTCCTGAAAAAGAAGCGCCAACACTGCAAATACTGACTCTTTGCATAAATGACATGTAATTGTCGATAAAAGCCTTTGAAACATATGAAGTGTAATTATATTTCAGTACATCACAGAAACAACCGAAATAAAGATCTAAAAGCAGTTTAGCAGCAAACTTTCTGAAATGTGAAAACTAATATTTGTGTCATTCTCAAAATATATATTCTACCATAATACCACATATTCTTCTTGACTCCACCCTCCAGTCCACTGTGTCACTCACTCATCGTCTATAGAGATTTATCCTGTATACAGGGTCGCGGATGGCCTGGAGCCCATCCCAGGAGACTTGAGGCACATGGCAGGGTACGCCCTGGACGGGATGCCAATCTGACCACTCATTCACACACTATGGGCAATTTGGGAACAGTAGTTAGCCTAATGTCTTTTGACTATGGGAGGAAACCGGAGTAACTCCACAGGGAGAACATGCAAACTACATCAACACAGCGGAAATCAAACTCAGATCCTGTAGGTGCAAGATGACGGTGTTAACCACTAAACTCTGCCTATGGTTTAGGTTCCCCTTGTGACTTTGGCAGTGCATCCTTTGTGTGCTGTGGATTGCAGGATGGGACGTCTATAGATCAGACTTGTTCATCTGGTGGTCGGATTTAGATCTGGGGAATTTGGAGGCCGGGTCGCTCGCTGTGGTGTAAGAGGAATAAAACACAAGAGGTCTTTGCCTTGTAAGAAAAGAAATTCATCACATAACCAAAGAGTCATAATGAGGCAAAAATCTGCACCATGACAAAACCAACATTTTGGTTTGTAATTATAGCCATATTAAACAACTAAAGCAAACTAAATTAGTTGCAATTACAGTTTATGTTATCAGGAAACTAAGTGCTTCTTGTTTTTTCTTGGTTAATGCTGCATTTGCGCTGTTGCCATGTTAAAGAAAGTCACGTAAGTATGAAGCAAAACAGCACACTGTTGCGTCAGATGGCACAAACATCTACTATTTGATTTTAGTTTTTTACTTTTGCTTTGCTGAATTTCTAAAGGGTGCTCGAGGGTTTCCAGGGGAGCGAGGACAAAAAGGTGATCAAGGTGAGAAGGGGTCTCCTGGGCCACAGGGTCCTACAGGCAGAGCCATCGGAGAGAGAGGCCCCGAGGGCCCTCCAGGACAGGCAGGAGAACCTGGCAAACCGGGCATACCTGGAGTACCAGGACGAGCTGGAGAACTTGGAGAGGTTGGCAAACCTGGTGAAAAGGTAGGAACATGAAGGAGTTTTAAAATCTTTGAATAACAGTGTCTGAATTTTTTTCCTGTCTGAATAGTTCTTTATCAATAGAGTACCAATAAAAACTTTCTTAAATTATGTATTGTGTCCTTCAAACTACATATAATCTACCTTGAGTAAATGCTAATAGCAGGGTATTTCCTTTATATAAAGCTTTAAACTTAACGTCTGGTTAAACTCAGAAGGTCTGGATAACTAGCTGATCAAATGGAAGCTCCTGCAGTGTAGCGATTTCAATTAGTCTCAATTTACATTTTTCAGGGCGACAGAGGCGAGAAAGGAGATAAAGGGGAGGCGGTGAGCACTTATACTTTTAAAGTTGTCAGACTCTTTACTAATGAATACCTGTATATGCATTAACATTTTACCTGTCGGCCTTCAGGGTAAACCTGGGGTTAATGGTGTGGCCGGACCGGCAGGACCCAAGGTAAGTTAAAGAAGGTGCGAAACCAAAGGATTCTATCTGTGCCACTTCAGCCTTCATGCTACATCTGAATGTGCTGTGTGTTCTAGGGCGACTCGATAGTTCAGTCTGTTCCTGGTCCACGGGGTCTGCCAGGCCCTCAGGGTGTTAAAGGAGAGGATGGTGCTCAAGGACCCACTGGATCTAAAGGAGAGCGGGTTAGTGTTTTGTGCTTTCTCTTGTTTATGTGCAACATGTTTTGTTATCTGTATGAGCTCAATATTGATACATTTATATTGATACAAATGCTGTATATTGTGTAATATTTAATTTCACTAAATATTATGTTACTTAAAATACACAAGAATGTGTTGCTTTGGGTAGTGTTGGGACTATTGGGAATGAGGTGTGCCTGAGGTTAGGTTTTGGAATTACTGATTACTGGTGATTGAGAGTGGATGGTTACTGAGGTTATGGTTGGGGATGTTGAGAGTATGGTTAGGGGTTGTGCAATTAGGTTTGGTGTTACTTTGTTAAGTTGTCATGGTTGAGTTTATGAGGTTGGGGTTGTTGGGAGTACAGGTCCGTTGCAGAGGGAGTTCCGCAGGTCAGGGTTGGGGTTATTGGCGAAAGATTTAAAAGTCATTGATTTTAAGCTTGAGGTTGTTCAGATTAGGGATCCTGAGGTTGTCAGCTGGGGCTCCTGAGTTTGTGTTTAGGGTTGTTGAGAATAAAGGTGCTGCAGGTGAGGTTCCTGAGTGCAGGGTTGAGATTTTTGGGATTAAGGTCAAGTTTACTAAGGGTGGAAATGGGATTTTTGGTAGTAGGCGTAGTGAGTTTGGGACTCCTGAGGGTAGGATTCAAGTTTTTGGGAATACGGGTACTACAGTTGGAGCAGGTAGGGGCAATTGCTCCTGAGGGTAGTGTTTTTTTATTTATTTATTTTTTCAATATAGGTGCTGCAGTTGGGGTTCCTGAATGTATAGTTGTGAGTTTGGGGATTAAGGTTAGGGTTACTAAGGATAGGAATGGGAGTTTTGGGAGTAGGGGTAGTGAGGTCAGGGCTTCTAAGTGTAGGTTTGGGTTTTAGGGAGTAGAAATTCTGCGGTTGGGGTTCCAGAGTGTAGGGTTGGGATTTTGGGGATTAGGGTTAGGTTAACCAAGGGTACAAACAGTGTTTTTGGGAGTAGAGGTAGTGAGGTTGGGGCTCTTGAGGGTAGGGTTGAGGTTTTAGGCAACAAGGTTTGGTTAACAAAAGATAGGAATATCAAAGGCAAAAAAATTCCTAATGCTAAGTGTGTGTGTGTGTGTGTGTGTGTGTGTGTGTGTGTTTCATCTACCATGTAGGGAGTCGCAGGTTTCCGTGGAGAGAAAGGTGATAGAGGAGAAGTAGGAGAAAAGGGCAGAGATGGTCTCCCTGTAAGTGTAACTTTTCTTAGTTCCACTACGAGGCTCATTTAATTCAGACTTTACAGTATATTAACAAGACTGTCCATTTTTAGGGTTTGGCTGGAGAACCTGGAAAAACTGGACAGGATGGAAAGCCGGTGAGAACGCAGCTGCTGCTGTAATGTTTAAAACTCTGATCATTTACACTGTCTATTTATAGCCTCGGTGAAGAGATACTGTACGTTTCTGACAAGCGCGACAGTAGCTGAGTGTTTTTCTTTTCTTGGTACAGTGTTAAGTGTTTTGTGATAAAAATAGCACATGCATAAATAATAGAGTACGCAGTCTGACCTTCGCTGTAGTAAGAGGACCTGAAATATTGATAGTTTTATCATGGAAATCTACATTTTAAAAGTGAAGGGGTTTCAGTGCCTCACCGAGTTTGCTTCATTTACACACTATTATTTCTGACAGCATATAAAGTACACTACATTAAGAGGGCGTATGAGGAGGAAGATGTGAGGTGTGTTTAATGCTGTGTAATTACTTATGAACTAGTTTTGTCGTAGATATAAGCTGTTCACCCTCAGGTATGTAAAACTGATTTGAGAAAGAAAACAAATGCAGATGGGTAAAGACTCAGACTCACGCCTTTATTTATTCCCCTCTGGAGCAGGGTTTAAAGGGCTCATCTGGTCTCCCAGGCCCACCTGTGAGTACCCTTAGCCCACGGTGACAGCCCCTCGCGCTGGGGATTGGCTGTGAGAGCTGCACTAGGCTGCTGGTGCTCTTTCTCTTTGGCTGAGACAGAACAAACTGTAGAAAGTAACCAATGCAGCAGCGCTATTAACAGCTCACCTTCCTGTCTCTTCTTCTTCTTCTTCTTCTTCCCCAACCACATGTCTGACCTCTTTTTACACTTCACTGGACTGTCACATCTCCTCTCTCTTCTCTCTCCTACTGTATATCCTTTTCTCTCATCCTCCTTCCTTTAGGGCTTGCCTGGGTTCCCGGGAGTGTTGGGCAGACCGGTAGGTGTCCTGTGGCTGTGAATGTTGGCTGCGATGCTTTGTGATGGGAGATGTGGGGGGTTGGTGGAGGGATGATGTCCTGGTCTTGATGTCTTGTTCATGTGTCTGTCCCTTTGTGTTGCTTCACTGTGGTCTCGTATTGTCTACCTCACGGGTGTCAAACTCAATTTCTCAATTTATGTCCGACATTCATAAATGTAGCACTAGTATATAATCAACACTGCATTCTGGTTATCTTAATACACTTTTCCTTTTATATCATTTCTACAGTAACGTTGAGGTATTATGAATATTCAGAAGACTATATAAAGCAGAATTTAGGGCATCTCTAAGAAAAACAACTAACAAGAAAGAACAAGAACGTTCAATCCTGATTCATTCAATTCTGCATGAATCAGGATTGAGCTTTTTACTTCATTTGAAATAGTTTAGTTCAATCCCGATTCATGCAGGATTTACCTACAAAATTCAATCCTGATTCATGCAGGATTTTTCATCTATCAGACATCAGTAGCATTTAAATCAAAGTCACAGTGACTTACAGTATCTATAAGAACTACAGTATCTTCTGCTGTGATCAAAACTCTCTGTGCTACAGTAGCTGTCTTCACAGTCACGCTAATGAGTTTGGGACAAAACTACTTTAACATACTCTGAGTTTGACACCTGGGTGTTTTCATGTTAATGAGTGTGTTACAATTACTTAAACAAATGTTATATATAGATGTGTATTATGTACAGTATGTACTGACTGTGTGTGTCTGTGTGTGACTGTGTATATACAGTTAATGTGTGCATGCATCTGTATGTACTGTAGATGTGTGTGTGTGTGTTAGTTCTGTTTGTGTGTGTTGGTGTGTGTTGGTGTGTGTTGGTGTGGGGCTGAGAGCTTCTGCTGTGTGTTAGTGATGTCAAATGTCTGATGTGCAGGGAAACCCTGGAGAGCCTGGCATTCGAGGACCACCTGTAAGTATGAGCTTCGTATATAAAAAGATACACAAGATATCAAAGACTTCGCTTTTTCTTATCTGTAAGATAATTTATTTTTTAATAATTTAATTATGCCAAAAGAAATGGCGCTGTACACACAAAGGATTGACTTGCGCAGAGCCGCGAGGTGCGAGGCGACAGTGCTGAGCCAACATGCCACTCCTCGCTATTTATTATTATTATTATTATTATTATTATTATTATTACATTTTACTTGTTTGTGGTTTAGAAGTGATTTATAATTATTTTCATCAAGTGTTTAAATGGGATTCAGCAGGTGGAGGAACCATAAAAACCCAGTCTAGCGGTGCAGTGGGACAAAGCAACTTTTTTTTGTATTTATTCCTTTGTTGGAGGAGCTGGAACGCCTTTTTAGACTGTTTCAGCTTCCAGCTTTAGTAAAAGATTGATAAATGAGGCTAACTGCTACCTCATTAATCCGAAATGAAGTCCACTTTGGTTGTTTATTTTATTTAGTTCAAACCTGGTACAATTCATTTTGCTGCTTTTATATAAACATATCCAAACACACAGAGTCTGATTCTGGGTTTCATTACAGGGACCAATGGGTCCAAACGGACCTCCGGGACCACTGGGTGTGAAGGTTAGTTCTACTGCAAAGATGTTGTTCTATCACGGTTCATACTAGTGACTGTTTGATTACAGTTCAAAATAATGTGTGTGTGTGTGTGTGACCTGTAGGGTGACCAAGGAGAGGCAGGGATAGGCGTTCAAGTAAGTATAATTAATACATCAAGCGTATCCTGTTGAACCGTTGTTAAGAGGTGATAACAGAGTGTATTGTTGAGTTACACGGCTAAGTCTTAATGTTTTATTGTTGACAGGGACCTCCAGGACCACAGGGCATCCGAGGGTTGCCCGGACTTACAGGCACACCAGGAGCCATTGTGAGATAAATCCTGCATGTTCTCAGTATATCATACTGTACCGTACTGTACATGCCAATGATATATATATAGTGATTGTAAAGGCTAAATAATGTTCTGCTTTCATGCAAGTTTAATTAAAGCCCCCATTGGCGTACACTGAGAGATATTCACCTGATTTCACATTGACAGGTGTGAAACTTTCGCGTTAAAGACTATGGTAGCACATACTGTAGTAACTACTGTATACTGGCACTGTGGTCTGTAATGGTGTTCAGTTCATGTGTGAAAATGATTCCTCGTGCTCCCAGAAGCACTTTCACACTCTGAGTCCTGGAATATGGCTGTAAAGAAGAAAAACTCCATAGATGTGATGTCCTGGTGATTCAGTGCATTCAGGTGGTCAGCTGACTGAATTTTATTGCCACATAACGTTGCTGAGTCTCGACCTGAGCGACTGAAGCGACCCCAGATCATAACACTGTCTCCAGAGGCTTGTACAGTGGACACTATGCATGATGGGAGCATCGCTTCATGCCCTTCCCTTCTTACTCTGACACGCCCATCACTCTGGAATAGGCTCATCAGATCACATGACCTTTTTCCATCGCTCCAAAGTCCAGGCTTTATGCTCCTTAACAAACAATTTTTCTGATGAGTCTCACTCACAGGTGGTTTTCTCATGGACAGACAGCTGTTTAGTCCCAGTCCTGTGAGCTCTAGTCATAATGTCTAGTCAAGTCAAGTCAAATAGGAGTTTAATGTCTCTAGATTAACAAAACCATGCAACTTCGCCACGTGTTTAAGTGATCCCCATTCATTCGACCGCGTTTCTTCACAAAGTTGACGGTTCAGGACTGTCCTTCCAGTTTTGCTAATGTGTTGAAGGTTTCTTAACCCAGTTCCGTCAATTTAATATTTCCTAAGTTGTTTTCTTTGCTTGATGCAGCCCAATAATTTGACCCTTCTGACTGTGACTTAGATGGGTAATGGTTTAATCTGCTGTGAAGGTTTTAAAAAGCCCTTTACTGCCATTTTATTGCACACGTAATTTCACTATGGGAGTCTGAGTAGCGTTTTTGTTTCTCTTGTTGAAGGGTTCAAATGGTGGTGAGAAAAATATACAGCGTAGCAAATGAAATGAAAAGTTTTCTTTTGCGAACATTGCATGGTTACGAATGTTAAAGCTTGTATAGCATTTCAGAAATCTGTGATATAAGGAATATCATCACGAGTGCTGCTTACTCACATGCACTTTCACTTATTCCCTACTGTTGCAGGAAAGAGGTTAATTGTCTAACAAGGCAGTCTGTAACTGGCAGTTCAAAGAATTAGAGGTTTGAAAAACCATTAGCAAAACCCAGCTTTACACCCATTTAATTGGAAGGGACAGATCGGACATTTGCTCATCTGCTTCTGCTGCAAACCACATTTATGCAGCTGTTCTTCATCCTGAGACCCGAGCAGGTTATATAAAGTGTATATAACCTCTCACTGTATCTATTCTGCTATCACGCTTGCTAGTTTGTGTATGATGTCTCCATTAACACCAGGTGATCACCAAATGCGGTCAAATTTGATCACTGTCAATTTACTGCGGTTATTAATATGATTTCAGATGCTTGTTGTCTGAGTGAAGATTATTAACCGCACTCTGATCCCGTGAAGGAAATTTTCTTCATCCAGATATTTTATCCGCTTGGCCCCTGATCCGATTTTTCCACACATTTGTCATAGCTCAAGATGATAAAACCCCAACTCCAGCACAATCTCCTGCACCACCGCCAGCAGAACATACGCAGCCTCGGCGTGTTATATGATTAGACTTACCCTCATCGAATTCTATTCAGAGAGCAGCCTAATAAACTGGATAAGGCTGAGAACGCGTACGGCTCCTGATTCAGCTATTCGCTTATTGACGTTTCTGGCTGTACTGTATTATAATTGATGGCCTTTGTCACACAAATGACTGGTGTTATCTGTCAGCCAGCTCTTTTTAATCCAGCGTGTGTGGGATGTGCTGCCTCTTGCTGCCTCTTGCACACTGTGGCTCTTTTTTCGAGGTTTCTTTATAGTCATAATGTAAAGAATAAATTCTAATACCAAAACAACTGCAGTGTGTTTCCAACAGTTTCCTGATAAAGGAACGAGACAGCATACATGCACTCACTGGCCACTTTATTAGGTACGCATGCTAATGCAAATATCTCATCAGCCAATCACATGGCAGCAAATCAATGAACTTGGGCATGCAGACATGGTCGAGACGAGCTACTGAAGTTCAAACCGAGCATGAGAATAAAAAAAATCTAAGGAATGTTTTTAGCACCTTGTTGAAGCTCTGCCATGAAGAATTGAGGCAGTTCTCAAGGCAAAAGCGGGTCTAACACAGTACTTGCTAGGTGTACCTAATGAAGTGGCCGGTAAGACATCCATAGTTTTATGGTAAAATGAATGTACACACCAAATGCGTTACCTTAGTATAGCAAGTAACCTGGGACCCTCCTGCGTCCTTATACGGAGACATTACGTTTTGGGTTCGCCGCACCTTATACTTGATTCTGTCTAATTTGGACCTGTTGTCCTCGCTTTACAGCATCATCGAACGGTAGCAAAAATGAAGTACATAATTAGTAGAAACACAAGAGGGTGTGAAACTCAGTTTCATGTTTAAAGGCAATGCTTAGATTTTACACTTATCAGGTCCAGGTATATCAGAAAAAATTACAAATGCATGCAAAATTAAGAGGGTGAGACTATACATTATTAATACTTTTCTTCATTGGCTTTAACATCAACAGCAGCAGACCGAGGTATGGAAAGGAAAGGTTGTTTTTAACAGATCTTCCACAAGCACAAAGACATCTTTCGGAAACCACCAAGTCGACCAGGTCGTGACTCTGCTGGTGTTTTACACTTAAAAAAAAAAAAAAAAATTTTATCTGTCTGTTTCTGGGACAGTCCTCACTCGGGTTGACCAACAATCCAGACACTTGTTAATAAAAGCTGAAATTTCTTTGGCGTTCTCACTTCTAGTCATGCTTAAAGACAGGTCTATTCCATTACAACAAGGAAGAAACAATAAGTACTCGTCATAATATCAACAGATCTTTGGTGTTACATTTTATTATAAAGCCCAGGATGTCCATGTGTGTGCATAAAGTCCCGTCTCTGTGTTGCTAACTGGTGTGTGGACATACTGGACGGGTCAAAGATTGTCATCGCAGTGTCAAGGCAGGTGAAGAGATGGGTGAAGATTATTATTTAATTATTCAATAATAAGGGCTTAGAGCAAATGTTTAGTGAACTGCTTTAGTATGGATTTTTAATGTATGTTGATGAATGTACAGTCACTGGGTGCTGGCAGCGTTATGTATAGTGTAATCTCTCAAAAAATAATCTTTACATTCAAATGGGTGCAAAGTAGGGATGGGAATCACCAGGGACCACCTGATATGATACCTACTGTAGGTGCTGATTCGAATTGTATTGCAGTTCTGTAAATATCACGATTTTATAAATATCTCAATCTAATATTACATTTTATTCAGATTGTTACGATCCCAAACGAACCTAACAAATAACTTGCTCCTGCCACACGGGATGCTGTGCTGCCTGCCAAGGTGGGAATTGTGTAGAGTTTTTGTAAGATTATAGAGGAACTGCAGTATTTCAGCACATGCAAACATACAGTATATGAATGAGAAATTATTGAATTTTGGAGTCAGTGTGGCGATATATGAAGCGCCATACAAAAGAATCGCAATAAATAAACCAAATAGATTTTTCCCCCGTCATTGGATACATTGGATTGATAAGGAATGATTATTGTGGCCAGCTAATGAACTGATTAGATTTTGTAAATTGATTAAGACAGGGTCAAGGTCATGGCAAGGTCAAATATATACTGAAAAACAATAACAATGTCTAGACTAGTCAGTGGCGAAATTGTCAATAGTGAAAAGAAAAAAAAACAAACCTGTGGAAAGTTCTTGAGTTGTTTGAAGTTGTGCCGAGAGCAGAGGACATGTGCTGTGTCTGCTACATGGAGTTGAATGCAGAAGCATTTCCTTCACTTCAGTGATGACGAATAAGAAGGTCACCATATTCAGCTCCAAAGATTAGAGATGTAACGTTAGTGCCGAGCTCTCATTCATGTCTCCACAAGACCTTAAAGAAAACCTGTCCCTGCACTTATCTCCAGCAGAGCAGATTACAGTAATGGCCTCTTTACTGGGCTGATCATCAGAATACTTACAGGATGAAAAGACATGAACACATTACGGTATTACTCTGTGTCCCAGCCAGATACCAGACTGATTTCGGAGTGCACAGAAAAGAAAATCACTAAACAGCCTTGGACTTTAATATATCCTGCTCTATCAGCTTCAAAAGACCTTATAGTATGTCCCTGGTGTGTGCGGAGGAAAAGCTACACACACGTATATAATATAGTGTACTGTATATCATTCTGAGAGTTCTTAATTTTTACGTCATTCCCATATTCCGCTAGTGGTAGAACTTACACGGTATCAAAGTAATGAAAGCTTTTGGTTCCTACCTGACATATGCAACAACCCAAATACACAGTTTGAAGTCTGGGAATTCATTGTAAAAGCGTTCTGAATGACCTTGGACTATTTACGTGAACTCACCTAGTCTGTGCTGTCTACATTACTAACCAGGAAGTGTCTCTTAATGCAGGTTTTTAGTTCAAAATAATATCCTGATGAAGAAATTTCTTGGCTTTGCCCGTAATGTGTGTGTGTGTGTGTGTGTGTGTGTCTGTGTGTGCGTACACACTGTGCACTCATCTGGGTCTTGTTAATGGCCACTCAATGCAGAGACGGGAGACTCAGCTGTCCCATTAGGACCTAATTATGTTTCTTTTTTAGAAAGTGTTAATAGATCGCTGGAACATTTTCTTCTGAATGTGTTCTTCTGGCCGAGCTTTATAAGCTTATGTTCATTAATTATTTCAGGAGGTGAATGCTCGATATGTTCATCGTATAGATTAACCAGCAGTTAATATTTCAGAGAACCGAACCAAGTGCTTGACAGAATAGCTGATGAAGGGATGAAAAAAGGAATGGCTGAAGTTTTGAAGGCTAAAGTGTTTTATACATGAATAATCAGGGCTCCTGTAGCAGATGCTTTGATTTACATATACATTTATGTAAATTATTTAGCTGAAAGCCTTTCCTCGGGCCAGAGATGAGCAGCAAGACTGGAGACGTCACCTCTGAGGAACGTCCTGACTACATGGCTTTAAAAAAAAGATGGCAGTGCACTCCTCTGTGCACTGCACGTTTAAAACGCTTTAGGTGTAGTTTAGAAGTGTGCATTTTCCTCACACCTTCTTACAAAGTCAGCAGATTGAAACGCGACCATGCAATGAGACACATCCACTTCTGAGTGTCTTATACTGTATCCGACCATGACTCAATCACCAGAGGCTTGGTATTCAAGTTGAATTTTCATGTTACTTCTCACATTAAAGCTTTGTAATTCTGATCTGCTGAACTTATTTAAGTTGTGTGTGTGTGTGTGTGTGTGTTTGTGTTTTATAGGGACCACAAGGACCTCCAGGCCTCCCAGGACAAACAGTGAGACTTGTATAACACTTACAGTAGCTCATCCCCAGGACTGTACAGATTAATGCATTGAGATGTCTTTATCCCTCTCACACAGGGAGAAGGAGGAAAGCCTGGGGTTCCCGGCAGGGACGGAATACCTGGAAAGGAAGGAACACCTGGCTTACCAGGAAAACAGGCAGGAAGATCACTCACTCACTCACTCACTCACTCATTGTCTATACCGCTTTATCCTGTGTACAGGGTCACAGGGGGCCTGGAGACTATCCCAGGAGACCTAGGGCACGCACACACACACACACACACACACACACACACACACACACACACACACACACACACACACAATCATTCACACACTATGGGCAATTTGGGAACACCAATTAGTCCGATCTGCATGACTTTGGACTGTGGGAGGAAACCGGAGTACCCAGAGGAAACCCACCAAGCACAGAGAGAACATGCAAACTCCATACACACAGAGACGGGAATCAAACCTGGACCTTAGAGCTGCAAGGCGACAGTACTAACACCTATACCACCATGCAGCCGGCAGGAATATCATTCAACTCAATATCATGTCTCTTATGTCTTTAAAGTTGTCTCTGTTTTTATACTTGTGATTTATTTCACTCCTTCTCTAACTCCCTACATACAGGGCATCGCGGGACCAGCGGGACCCCCAGGGCCAAAAGGCGAGCAAGGGGACAGCGGACCACCTGGAAAAGTGCGTACAGATATCTGATCATGTAAAGCCAGCGTTATATTTGATGCTTACTGTAGCTTCTTTACACCAACTACAATGCTGATCACATTCCTGCCTGTTTACATAGTGTACTGTACATCTGAAGGATTAAAAGTGATGCCTCATCAGGTTTTAGACCACAATAATTCATTAGTGATTATTCAATAATTCAATATTATTCAATAATTCATTAATGACAGATTAGTAACTGTTGCTTAGGAAAGCAATTTTTATGAAAATGCACGTGCTGTAAAGTGTACAGTCGGGTATAATAGTGAATACAGAACGTGTGAATTCAGGGCACAGCTTCGGTTTATTCTGTCTTCTGCTCAAGTCATCTTTAATACGCAGTGAAATACGAGTATAACATCCCACGTACACACGTACGTCATATCCTTATGCTCTTAAAGATCCTTATTACTCCTGTTCCTTAATCAAGTTCTCGGCTTTTTATTTCTCCGTCTCTCTGCAGTCGGTTGCTGGACCCCCTGGAGTGAAGGGTGAACCGGTGAGTCACAGCTCAGGATATGAGAAGTCATCTGTGTTACGTGATTGTGTAACGGATGCAGAGTGAATTGCAGATGTTTTTGACTGCTTGACTAACTATTTTCTTTGAATATAATATCAAAGGGTCCTGTGGGTGAAACACTGCCTGGTGTAGCAGGGGAGAGAGGCTTCCCCGGATTGCAGGTCAATCTCAATCTATTCATCTATTGATATGAATATTTAACATTGCATCACTTGTTATACAGTGACAAGATTAAAAAAAAAACTGAAGAATAATAAAGATTAGAAATGCTGTGAGGTTTGATTCTAAATCTTGGAGTGGATCAGGACTGTTTACAACCTTAAACACCATCAATCCTGCAATAAATCTTAAATTTCAAATAAAATGTCATTAAGGAAACACACAAACAACCACCGGCACCAGCACAGCTTATTAGCACTCTAGAAATATTCAAATAAGAAATGATTTCTGTGCTGCACACATTGCCTACTTACTCATCTTGGGCTTAATTTGCATACTGAAAGGTGATAGGCTCTTGTATTTTGTGATGTAATAATCCGTGCCAGTGGGGTGTTTAAAGCACAGGGAAGCTTTCCAATCCTGTTTCCTGAAAGGTTTTTACACACTGACCATCTGCAGACTCAAATAAAACTCCCTGAAAGAAAACAAAATCTCCAGACTTATAAGGTTTAAGAAGCTGACGTTACAGCATTAAACTCACAATAAACTCCAACATATAAACTTATTTTCTTCCTTGCAGGGTGTTAAAGGAGATAGAGGACCAGCTGGAATCAAAGGTGAAAGGGTGAGTATAAAAACCGCGCATAAGTAAACTCTCGCATCTCTTGTCCACAAACACACACACACACACACACACACACACACACATACCCACTCACACACACATACCCACTCACACACACTATACTGATTTCTTTATGTCATGTGTTGGCCCTGTAGGGTGCATCTGGTGACGCGGGGGAGCCTGGTGAAAATGTGAGTATCTGTTTATTTAGACAAGCGACAGATCTATTGTTCACCTGGTGTGATTTTAACAAGTCTTTCTTTCGATTTAGGGACAAAGAGGACCACTCGGGCCGAAAGGAGCCAAAGTAGGGCCCTAATTCTGATTCTGCCACTGAGACGGATCATTTCAGCCGTGTCTGTGGGCTGATTTTGTTGGGTTTCTGTTTGTATGTTATTAGGGTGAAGCGGGTGTTGGAATGGTTGGTCCTCCAGGACAGCCTGGACCTGCAGGCTTAAAGGTATTAAACTTAAGTTATGTTCACTTTTCAAGCCCGCTCACTCACTCACTCATCATCTCACTCACTCACTCACTCGCTCATCATCTCACTCACTCACTCACTCACTCACTCGCTCATCATCTCACTCACTCACGCACTCATCATCTATACCGCTTAATTCTGTATTCAGGGTCACAGGTGCCTGGAGCCTCCCAGGAGACTTGGGGAGACTTTTTTTTGTCAGATCAGATTTGCATGTAATTCATAATTACAAGTCCGAGTGCGAGTACTTGTTTATGTCAAACTGTGGAGCATTTGATTTTAGCAGAAATCTGCTTGGAGTTTTGCTATAGTGGACGGCAAGCAGTTAGTCGGCTGTATTTGTTGAGGGTCTAGTTTTAGCTATTTTGGCAGCTGTTTGCTAGCACTGCTATGAAATTCCTTGCGCTGTTTGTGCTGAATAATGATGAGCGATCTACACATGTGAATAATACTATTGTTAGATTTAAACACTAATGCAAAAACTGTACATTTTAAGAAATGTTAAACAAATAAAAAAAATAAACAAATAAATAAAACAAACAAATAAAGATGAGATGACATTTTTATAAAACAGAATATGTCGTTTGTTCTTTAGAACTTTTTTTGATAGTTTTAAATATTTAAAAATGTAATATGTAAGGTTAGCCCTGAGTCCACACGTATGTCTTAAATAAGATTGTTACAAAACAAACAAAAACCACTCACAGTATCATCAGATTGCGTCACTTTACAGTTTTCTCCCACTGCAGCACTCGTCCTCTCAAAGTGATGGTGAAAATCTACGGCGAACACGAACATCTGCGGTTAAATGCCAGCGTTGTCACGAGTCGCCTTGTAAAATGTTAACAAGCGTGAAGGACTCGGTTTTGCACAGTTTTATGTGCGTCTTTTTTAAAGAAGAGGTCAGAGAATATAGCTGCCGATGCCGTTGTTCGGTTAGTGCCGCTCCAATTACTTGGATCTTTTCATGACCTTTCTTTCTTTTCAGTGAAAACCTAATTTGACGTTTGATTCAAACATGTTAAATCACCCGCTCACTGCCTGAACACAGTGTGCACCATACGAGCACGGTTACTGAGCGTCCACGCCATGCTAGTCATAGCAAAGGCTTCGATAATACTGAACGACGCCACGTGATTCTCAGACCACCGTATGATTATGTTTTCTAACACATCATTCTCAAATTGATTCTGTTGAGCTCGAGTGCGCGGTCCATTGCCTGGATGATTCCCATCCCTAGTAACTACGATTAAATCTTTTGGCACTGTGAGTTTAAAACCTTAAAGTTTTAAGACTTTCTCCACTCTCATACTGTAGCTATACAACTTTCTTCTAAGTTTATTATAATTAACAAATGATTTAACAATAAGAAAAACATTAATAATGATGTATATTCTTAGCATTATGAAGCCTTCCTGTCTGCACAAACAGATAAATACTGTATAAATACTGATAAATACTGTAGATAATATTTTCTTTTAAAACTAAAATATCTCAGATTTGCTGTATAATATGAACACGACTTGTGTTTTGTCTAAGGGGGATCCTGGTCTCCCAGGCCCTCCAGGCCCACCTGGACCTCAAGGTACATCAGGAACACCAGGACTCGCTGGTCAAAGAGGGGAAGCGGGTCAGCCGGGTAATCCAGGACCTCCGGGAGACAGGGTCAGTGTGGAGTTTCACATTAATGACTGTGGTGAAGTTTTACTGCAATGGAAATTCAGCTGCACATGAACATGAACTCCTGGAGAGAGCAGGAATAGTATCTTTATTCGTAAATGTAGTTTAATTGCATGTATCTCATAATGTTAAGCTACAGTCTGGTGGCTCTTACTAGCACTTTAATCCCTCTGTATGTACAGTAGATGCTCAGATGTGCACAAGGTGATGATGAAAGTTCTGATTACATAAGATTCTAATATCGCTACATTTTCATTATCTAAAGTGTGATTTGGGTAATAATTTGGTGACCGCATGGATGATGAAGTCGTCCTGTATTGGTTTGAGACTTCTGCTTTGTGTTTAAGGGGCTGCAAGGCTTCATAGGCAAAGCAGGAAACCCAGGAACGCCTGGTAATCCTGGACCACCTGGACCACCGGTGAGTGTGAACCGAATGCATGAGCTTGAGTTTTTAATAAAGGTGAAAGAAATGTTGTTGTTTTTTACTCTCTCTCTCTCCTTATCAGGGTAGTGCAGGGACTCCTGGGCTTAAAGGTGATAAAGTAAGTGTCGTTTTCTTTCATTGCATGATTACAGAATAATCATGTGCATTGTGTGCTGGAGAGTTTCTTTCAGTAGAAAGATAAAATATTTGATGAATAACCGTCTCTCTCTCTCTCTCTCTCTCTCTCTCTTTCTTTCTCTCTATCTCAGGGTGAGGTTGCTGTAGGAGTAACAGGACTGAGAGGAGAGAGAGGAGATCCTGGACCTCGAGTAAGAACCTCACGACCTATAAGATTCTGTTATTGCCACTGCACATATAATAACATTTTTAAGCATGTATAAATATAAGAAGTTATATATGATATACATTTAGTTATACATTTAGTTAACTCAATATTAGTCAGGTGGTAATAGGAGTACAGTGGAACCTTGGATTACGAGCATAATTCGTTCCGGAAGGCTCGTATTCCAAAACACTCATAAACCAAATCAAACCTTCTCATAAGAAATAATGAAAACTCAAATAAATACAGAAAAATAATTAATACAATATATAAAGTAAAAATAAAACAAATTAACCTGCACTTTACCTTTAAAAAAAGTTAAAATAAATCCCACCAGATAAGTGTTTCCATTTGGGTGTGCAGGTGGCGTGTATTTGTGTGTGTGTGTGTATGTGTGTGTGTATGTGTATGTGTGTGTGTGTGTGTGTGTGTGTGTGCCTTGTCTTACACAGTAAAACTCCTCCTCCCTCCCCCCACCCCTCGCTTTTTAAGTTTCACAACAAGCACACACACTACGGAAACACTGTTTTAACGGAAAAAAAAGAAATCTCTCTAATGACACTCGCGTTAGCGCTGCTTTATCACTGTTGTAAAGTAAAAAACAAACAAATGAACCAGCACCATACCTTTTAAAAGAATAGCGACAGAGCAGAGTTTCTCTCTAGAGCAGAGTGTGTGTGTCTGTGTGAAGCCGGGGAGGGGGGGAGTAAAGGCGAGAGAGTGTGTGTGTGTCGGTGTCAAAAAACTCGGCACTCGTAAACCAAGACATGCTCGTTTTTCAAGTCAAAATTTATTACAAATCTTTGCTCGTCTTGCGGAACACTCGTAATCCGAGGTTCCACTGTATAAGCTTTTAAACTACTTGTGTGTTTCTAACTTTTACTTTTAACTTTGCATTTATATGATTAAGTTATAACGGTACATGGATACATTATGATATTAAATAACAGCACAGGAACATTTGCGTTGCGTTTAACAACAACCTTTGCTTGTTGTGTGCGTGTAGGGAGAAGAAGGACGGCCTGGAGCAGACGGAGACAGAGGTCCTCCGGTAATTCTCCTTTCTCCTCCTGTCTACGTTACCTGTTTATCGTATATACTCTCTGCTCATCCGTTGCATCTCTCTGGCACCGGTGTCCCTGGGTGTTGCTCTGTCCTATTCATCTTCATCACACCGCACATGCACAGAAAAAAAAACAAACAAGTCCTATCAGTTGTGTCCATGTCTCCATCACGATGACTAATCACGCCTCACAGACACGGAGCTCGGTATCTCAGTGTGTTTAAGGGAGCGAGCAGCAGATTGAGGCAGAGGGGAATCACACTGCTTTTATATTTATATAAACACACTCGCCTCTCCCACTCACTGTCATGTTCTTAAATTATTAATACAGTGTGAATGAATTAAAAATACACAGATATACAAACCTGGTGGCTTACTGTATATACTGTACACAGATACGAGTGTACATCAATCAGTTGCGCTATTACTTCAGCTTTTTGCTACCATATATTTTGTCTTGTCACATTTATTTGAATTGATTTGATTACAAACTTACTTAATATCTCAAGCTAATACTTATTATTTATGGATCACTTGCCTAATAATTCTCAGGTTCAGCCATAATACTGCGACAGAGTTACTGTAACTGTACATTACATCATGTAAGAGAAATCTCTCGAATACTGACTATATCACACACGTTAACGTTTCGTCCGACCGCCTTTCCTTTGATCACACACTCACAGAGTGGTGTCGAGCTCATGTGTGTAAATGATTCCTCATACTTCCAGAATCACTCTTTTAAATTCTGAGTCCTGGAACACGACCGCCATCAGGGAAGAAAAACTCCATAGCTGTGACACTCTGCTGATTCAGTACATTCAGGTGGTCAGCTGACTTCATTTTACTGCCACATAACGTTACTGAGTCTCGACCTGAGCGACGGAAGCAACCCCAGATGCATGATGGGAGCATCGCTTCATGCACTTCCCTTCTCACCCTGACATGTCCAGGCTTAATTAAAGTGTTGGACAGTTATCACCATCCTAGTCATTTCAAATCATTGACATAATCAAGTAATTTCATAATTAATGAATTAATTTGCCATGCAGGGTAATATTATATNTTTTTTTTTAATTGAACTGCACTTATGTCATTTTAAAGAACTTCAGTAAACGTTACTGTAGTTTTGGCTAATAATTTTTTCCAATGAGAATTGAACGTTTTTTTCAATTTTTGAAATTGAAATTGAAATTTTATGTAACAACACATTGTAGCCTTTATGACAGGATTTCCTTTCATGTTACACTTGTTTGTAATTTATGTTTACTCTTTTAAAACATATTATACTCTATTTTAATGCATCATAACCAATGACATCTATTTTTTATTGTTATCATTTTATTTTTTATCTATCTATCTATCTATCTATCTATCTATCCTGTATGGCATTCACTCACTAGTTTTTTATGTAGTTAACTTTCGTTTATAAATGAAACATTTTTGTTTTCTGTTAGAAGTGTGAGGTTCAATTGTGTATGCGTGTGATTTTTTTTTTTTATATATATATACAGTGTGTATATACGTTTTGTAAATAAATTCATAGGACAAATGTTCTAACCGCAACCCTAGCCCCGCCCAYAACCCTCACCTTAACCTTCACCTTGACCCTAACTGTATTTCATCCACATGAGTCATTTACATGAACTGTTACAAATCTACAGGCTTGGAAGCAGGTTAGAAAACCTTGAACAAAACGTTCGGACTTATATTCTATATTATCAGATACTGTCCCTTTTCCCTTTTGTTTCATTTCAACTTTTAGTTGTTTTTTTTTTTATTGTCAGCTTTTTTTTTCAACACACACACAAATAAATAAATAAAGCTCATCTGAAAAAGATAAACATTATTATATTATATTATATTATATTCCATTATATTATATTTGCCCCATTCTTTTTTTCTTATTTGTCTCACTTAAATAATTAAGATCTATCTAATTTTATATTTATATTATATTATATTATATTCCATATATATTCCTATATTAAGTTATATTCCATCCATCTGAATGTCTGTAGTCCAACTAGGGTGGCGGTTTATGGTGATCATTGTATTTATTCCCATTTTTATGACACACTACGGAAAATTTGGGAACGCCAGTTAGTCTAATCTGCATGTTTTTGGACTCTGGGAGGAGACCTGAGTTCTCTGAGGGAAACCCACCAAGCACAAGGGGAACATGCAAACTCCATGCACTCAGACCCTGAGGTGGGAATCAGACACGGACTCAGGCAGTGCAAGGCCGCAGTGCTAACCGCTAAACCACCGCACCGTGCCGTTGTACTGTTATATTACTCTTATAATATTCTATATCGACAGTACAGTAGTAAGTCTAAGACGAGTTTGTAATATTGCACTATTCGTAATGTGTATCATGTATAGACTGGGTGCGTCGAGATAAACAAGGATGTTTCTCTTTCAAGAAAATTAAAAATAAAACTTTATGCTTCTCATGTGAACTTTCGCATTAATCCAGAATGCAGAGAAGGCGGACCTGAGCATGTGATCGCGAGCTTGCTCATTAACTGAGAGCACACTCGGAGCTATACGAGCGTGCAGAGCAGTAATCCGGTCATGCAGAGATGCTCCTGAGTGCTGAGCGCTGTGAAATACACACAATTTCACATTTCCTCACTTGTAGAAGCTGCAATGTGCTCATAAGTCAAGTTTAATTCTGCGGCTTTGGGCCGATAAACAAGACTAATGTTCCCACTGCTCCTATCCATCACTCTTAACCAGTCTTCTATTGTTTATATAAATATATATCGCTGTAATACATAATATAATATATTGACAAACACAGCTCTGATGTGTGCAGGGTTTTCCTGGTGGCAAAGGAGGCAGAGGAGAAAAGGTAACTCACAAACATTTTTAAAGGATTCAGTTGTGATTAATGTTCAGGAGGTGTAATGTAGCTAACATTTTATCATCATAACTCTAGGGGGAATCCGGACCTCAAGGAGAGAAAGGAGAGAAGGTAAGTGTCTTAGTACTCATTTTCAAACGCTTACAAAATTTCAGCAAATGCTTTAATTTAACTTTTCCATTTTGTCTTTTTTAGGGAGAAACTCTGTTGGTTGGCGGGCCTCCTGGAGAGAAAGGAAATAAGGGTGAAACGGTAAGTTAGTGTCACTTAACACAAGGGAACAAGACAGCCAGCATTCATTTAGACTTCATTTATACAACGGAATGGTATTGAAATATGGAATACCATGGTATAAATCGAGTCAGCTTTTGTATTTAAAATAAGTAGTTTTAGTTTTCTATCCCTAAGTTTGTATAAAAAAAGGGGAAGCGGGTCAACCGGGTAATCCAGGACCTCCAGTACGTTGTACGTTACAACAGATAGTTCAGACCAAGCAATCTGATTGGATGTTAGACATTCCACAAGGAGAGATAATAGGTAGTAACAGCACTGACACATTTAATTATATCTATCGCTCCACATCACAGGTGTTCTAACAACCGTTAATGACACTGACTGTGTGTCTCAGCGTGGGACACACAGTCAGAGTGGGTCTGTACGGTCCGCGGTACTGAGGAGAGAGCAGCTGCCTGACCACACCCACATTCACACCCAGTCACAGAAGCACTTTCAACAACAACACACATCTGATAACGTTATGCCGTCTTACACAACACCCTCTGTCCTTAATAATCGCTTCTAAGCAGTTCAGTTGTTATTCATGTGGCTTCTAACACACGGCTGAATCCCAAATAGCTCTCCAACCCCAGTAAGATTGTACACCCTAGCATACTAGCTTTTCATTTAATGATATTTGAGAGTTAACCCTGGAACATGCTAGGAGCTGATATTCTAACGTGGAAACAGTGGAAATATCAGGAGAGAATATGAGGGAGATTTACAGGACTGTCCACCACCTCCATGGGTTATTCTCCTCATATTTAGGTTGCACAAGCTCGTCTGGTCAAATAAACAATCGCAATCTGTTGACGATTAAATGGTGCTTGTGGAACTGTTATATAAAAGCAATATCACACTCGAGGTCGTGCTGTTGCACTGAATATCAGCATGGCTGTGATATCTTCTGGACTCGTGCTTTACCTTTGTGTACAAGCACGTAGGATTATTTCGAGAGGAATCTTGACATTAATTAATTAGAGTTTTTGTAATAAATATTGCATACTACAATGATTAGACCGTGTAGTTTATTTTCTTACTGACGTCCTAAATTAGCTAAACTTTCTTCCATTATTAAGGGGAAATCAGTTTCACTAATCTTCATCACGTCACATTGGAAATGTGTTTTTGCCCGTTGGACTTTAAGTCAAAGTATATATTAATTACTTTAAGCAAAGTAAAATAAATGTTTTAAAGTTGTAAATAGACTCCGAAAATGCACGGTCAGTGGTGTAGACATAACTATTTCTATACCGTATATTTCCTAGTATAAAGGCGCCAAGCTGATGAACTTCCTAAGTAGAAAATTCAAGCTTGATTTTTGAATTTAATTAAATTACATTTTTACTCTTTGGAAGTCTGTGAATGCAGGACTGAAGATAGGGAATGTTGAGGACTTCATGCATCACTTTCTCACACACCATCACACATGCACATGAATATTCAGGATGGTTCACAGCTTCACGGTGTTTCCACAGGGAGATCGAGGAGCTAAAGGACTACAAGGTGAAAAGGGTGTTAAAGGTCAAGAAGGGCCACCAGGGGTACAGGTGAGACACATGTGTGTACAGATATGCTTATAAAAGCAGTGTGTACATTCGTCTATAAGATTTCTTCTCTCCCTGTGTGTGTGTGTGTGTGTGTGTGTGTGTGTGGGTGTGTGTAGGGTCTGCGTGGAGAGGCTGGAGAGAGGGGCGCGGCTGGGTTCCAGGGGGCTCGTGGTCCAGGAGGACAGAAGGTATGTCCTGGAGATGTGCAGAATAGGAATATATACAGTAGCTGCGTCTCAGGTGGTGTATTTCACACGGTTTTGTTCACATTGGGAAGTTATTCATCATCATCATCATCATCATCATTATTATTATGATTATTATTGTGTGCTTGTTGTGACATCACATGATGTGTTATCACAATACAAAAAAAATCTGTTCTGTAAGCAGTTAACTGTATTCCACTGAGTCTAACACAATGCACAGAGCTCTTCATTATTTTCCTTATTTAGGAAAATTAATTTTAAAAAATCATCATAAGTATGATATACTAAAGAGGCATGATTTGCTTGAGTTTACAATACCAGTATTTCTGATATAAATAGACAAAACCAGTGCAGTACTGTTTAATTTCCTCATTCTATAATCAATATGATATTATATTATATTATATATATACAGTATATACATTTTTTAAAAATCCAATTAAGCAGTTCATGTTTGTTTATATCGTTTTGCTTAAACAAATAATAAATAAAAAACTTATACTGTCTGTTTTTTTTTTATTTATTTTTTTTATTTATAATTATTTTAAGCAAAAAAACATTTTAAAATTGGTTTAAATTTTAAATTTGGTCTAAAAAAAGGGTCTTTATAGGGCATATCGCCCAGCTCTAGAATATGGTGTATATCTTGTAAGGTTACTAGAATATTTTTTTTAAAAAGGTTTCTAAAAAAAAAAAAAACTTCAGTCGCCAATTACCATAAGCATCGGGACATGAATTTGATTACAAAAAAATTATTTTCATAAGTTTTTTTTGTGGTAACATCAAATTTACAAGCTATAAAGTTAAATTATTAAGGTTTATTTGCATAATATTTGCACTTTTTGTTTGTAAAATTATGGTTATTTTCTATATCTTTGGTTGTTAAATTACAGTTTATTGTTGTAATATTTTTTAATACGTTTTGGTTAGAAAAAACATCATGTTTATTTTCAGAATATTTAGGCTTTTTTCATTGCAACTTTATTTTTGTCTAATTTAGAAATGTTTTGTGCAATAATTTAATCTTTAATCTCATAATATTTTGGGGTTTTGGTAGTGAAACGCAAGTTTATTTTCATAATTTCAACCTTTTTTACGTGTAAAATTACAAATTGATTTCTGTGATATTTAGACTTTTTTTAGTTGCACAAAAAGTTAGTCATATAATTTTGACTCATTAAAAAACGTTCATAAAATTACAAAATTAAACTAAAATAATATAGTTAAAATAAATCTTTATTTTTTAAATGTTTTAATTTTGTCTTTAAGCTTCTTTGTACAACTGTTGAACTACAGTAAATAACTCAGGGAGAAAAAAAACATGTGAAACTTTATTTAATAGGTTTAATGTCCAATTCTGCAAAATTGGTTTAGTCTACAGCAGACATCTACAGCACGTAGAGTACAGTAACGCCGCCCACATGGAGACAGGATGCAGTGGTGAGAAGTTAATGAGTTCATGTGAGGCAGAGATAAACGTGTGCTCGTGTCTATTAGAAACGATTTCTACTAATAGATCTGAAATAATGATAAATTCATTAGAACGACACTGACAGGTCTGGACTTTTTTATGAATACGTGTGAGTCACAGTTATTACAGTGAGTGTACAGTATAATACGCAGTGTGTAAACGTTATGGCCTGATACAGTGCTGATGTGTTCAGGGGGAGCCCGGCCTGCCAGGAGTTCCAGGAGAAGCTGTAAGTACTTCCCATTCTGCAGTTTATTCTCCATTGTAGGCATGATCCCAATTGTGTCCTCTATTTGATTGTATGTATGTGT
>QMIH01000018.1:865778-883797 GCA_003987875.1 Clarias batrachus | reverse complement strand
GTGTGTGTGTGTGTGTGTAAGGGAATTGATTGGCTGGCTTAACTGGGGTTATGACAAATCTTCAGCAGCGTATGAATCACTCGAGTCCATATGGAAGCAGATCACACCGTTCTCATTTCACTGACACACACACACACACACACACACACACACACACACACACACACACACACACACACAGGACATCACCACATTCAGTAATTAAATGTAGTTGAATTGCAAAGTTATTCTCGCACTGAGAGAACCTTCACTGTGTGTGTGTGTGTCTGTGATGCATAAATTACAGATCTGTGAAAGATTTTAAAAGCATTTTATTTCATTCCTCTCTCTATCTGATGAGTTTGCCGTCCCTCTCTCACTGCGCTGCGTCTCTCCTCCATAAATACTCGTCTCTGATTCTCAAAGAACTGACGAACACTCAGGATCCTGACTGAACATGTCTCAATGGTTTAAAGTCTCACAGACACACACGCGCACACACACACACACACAGACAGAGAGTGATGTAGGTGTATATGAGTTATTATAAGTGTGCGCGTGTGAGACTGACAGATGAAGCGTGCCGTAGTCCACGGAGACGTTTGTATCTCTGTCCTGCGGCGCTGCTTCATCACGTCCTGTCACACTGAGGTACTGACGACCTGCTGCCTTCACAGGGAGACCGCGGAGCCAAGGGGGCGTGTGGACCAGAGGGACAGAAAGGAGAAAGAGTGAGTGTGTGTCTGTGTGTGTGTCTGTCTGCGTGTGTATATGTGTGTGTATGAAAGAACTTGAGGGTGTGTGTATGTGAGAGTGTGTATGATAATGAGTTTGTGTGTGTGTGTGTGTGCGTGTGTGCGTGTGTGTGTGTGTGTGTGTGTGTGTGTGTGTGAGAAGAACACACCAGTGAGTCTCTTTAATGACAGACGATGTGATTTCTGTTTTTAGGGCGACGCCGGGATGAACGGCCGATCTGGTTTACCTGGAAGAAAAGGAGAGGGGGTACTGACTATTGTGTTCACGCATGCACCCACACACACTCACACACTCACACACATACACACACACACACACACACACATACACACACACACACACACACACACACAATTTATGCTGTAATCTTAAATCAGAGGACACTGTGTTACAGGGTGATGTGGGATCTCCAGGCGCCACCGGAGCACCGGGGAAAGAGGGGCTCGTCGGACCCAAAGTACGTAGACTAAAACACAGTACGGGGCGTTCAAGTCAAACCGGGACTTTGGATTTTGTAAGTGATGTTGGTGAATGATCGTGTGTATAGTTCACACAGACAGAGGCGTCACGGATCAGGTGTTCCACTCGCTGACTCCACTTGTTGGTTCTGGGACCTGAGGATTCAGGTTCGAGCTCCGCCCTCGTTGGGTTGCCACACCCTTTACCACCCAGCCACTCGATGCAGTGCCGGTCCCTCGCCCGAATAAAATGGAAGGGTTGTGTCAGGAAAGGCATCCGGCGTAATCCCGCAACCCCTCGACCGGAGCAGCCGGAAAAAGACGTTCCACTCGCTGAACGTTCACGGGAACGACTACAGTTAGCTCGAATCCCGGTTTGACTCGAACGCTCCTCGTGTAATGTAACAGGATAACCTTTGACACGTCCCAAAGCATGTTTATACCTTCTGATCAAGGGTTTAATTGAGTGTGTGTGTTCTTACTCAGGGTGACCGAGGTTTTGATGGCCTAATGGGACCGAAAGGAGAACAAGGAGAAAAAGGTGAACGGGTAAGTTATTACTTTTTCTATACTGTTGATAAATGTCTTAAAAACAGAGCACTAATAATAGAGCACTCTCTCTCTCTCTCTCTCTTTTAAAGGGTCCTCCTGGCATTCCTGGCCCACCAGGTCCCCGAGGTGTTGATGGGCCCGCGGGGCTGACGGGTCCTCAAGGACTTGCTGGAGTTAAAGGTCCTGAAGGACTGCAGGGACAGAAGGTTTGCACAACAAGATGCATCAACACCTTTATAATCGATTGTCTGATGCAGCACGGGGGCTTAGTGGTTAGCAGTGTTGCCTCGCACCTGCAGGATCCAGGTTCGATTCCCGCCACATGTTCTCCCTGTGCTTGGTGGGTTTCCTCTGGGTTCTCCAGTTTCCTCCCACAGTCCAAAGACATGCAGATTAGCAGAACCGACGTTCCCAAATCGCCCGTAGTGTATGAGTGTGGACCGGAGGTTCCACCACGGTCGTGAAAAATGGGAATATATACAAATGGTCACCACTGGCCTCCACGGTCCCTAGGTGGTCTACAGAGGGATCTAGATGGATTGTTTGTTGAAACACAAACATGGCAATGTCCTGTTAAAACAGCATGAATCTGACCTGTACACACACTTAGTCTCGTTTTCCTAACAAAAAACATTACACTTCACTATTAATGCTTATTATTTATTAATGTCATTGTTTAATAACCAGACAAACCCCAGTGCTACCACACACACACACACACACACACACACACACACGCACACACACACACACACACATATTTCATCCAACACCTAGTTGAAATTTTCAGCGAGTACACACACACATCAGCTCCACTGTGAGCCTCTTCAAGCTAAATTTTCCCCGTAACCCCCGTCTCAGTGTCTCAGCAGACGCCTTTACCTTCATCTCCTCAGGAATATAAATCACGGCCGACTCGGAAACGACTGTCCATCATCTGTGAAGCGTCTGTAGACTGCATAATAAACCCTATAACCACTATTTTTAGGAGTGCGGCTCACAGTCGTCACAATCACCATCATCCATTTCTCATAACATGTTAGGATTCCTTATAATAATAATAATAATATTATTATTATTATTATAATTATTATTAAGTCTTTCCTGCTTATGCCTTGTCTCTGATACACTTGTGTGAGAATAATTTTGTTAATGAACAATGCTGTGTGTTTCAGGGTGAGCGTGGTCCTCCAGGTCCTGCTTCGGTCGGCCCGCGTGGTATCCCAGGAATCCCAGGAGAGAGAGGAGTGCAGGTCCGCGTGCAGCCGCGTCTCTCTCTGTGCTCTTATATATCAAGTTATTTTTCTTATATTTATTTAATGATGTTTTTCTCTCTCTCATATCTCGCTCTGTGTGTGTGTGTGCGTGTGTGTGTGTGTGTGGTAGGGAGAAATCGGTCTCGATGGAGCGAAAGGAGAGATGGGGGAGCCGGGCATGACGGTCTGAGCACACAATTTCACACACACATGCACACACGACGAGTGGCTTAGCCTGGAGTTAATTTCAAGAGGCGACGAGGAAGTTTGCTAAATAAAGTCACTGCGTGATCTGTGTACCGAGGAGCGCAGTGTGTGCGAGTGCTTTAGGTGGATGTGGGGTGACGGTCAGAGCAGAGAGAAGATGACATGTAGTTATTATTAAATTCTTTCAAATGTAAGATCTATGTACTGTCATCCACAAACAAACAAAGAGAGTTCGAGTCAAACCGGGACTTTTGATTGCGCAGGATAACAGAACACAGTGATGAGAGTAAAAACAAACTTTATTTGTCCATACAATCACCTGTAACACCTGTGTCACTTGTGCTTGGACACCATCAAGGTAGAAAGGTTTGTCTGATTCATGGTGTGACTCAGTGGTTAAGGCATTGGACTAGTGATCGGAAGATTCAACCCCGTCTGCCAAAACAAGTCTGCCAAATGCCATAATGTAAATGTGAATGGCTGAAACTCTGGCCTCCCAGGAACTCCTGGAGGTGAAGCGAGGTCAAGGACTTTTAAGTATCAGGCGTTCCACTCTCTGAATGTTCACGGGAACGACTGCAGTGGGCTCTGAACCACCTCGGCCGCGATTGTCCTACATGGACGTACGAGATCCTTAAAATGTTTTCACCCTTCAGATGTTTTACTAAGAGCCTCATCGCCGTACAGTACTGAAGTCTTCTGTAGGTGTCAATCGTTTTTTTACGCCTTCATTCCCCAGGAAGTTTATCACAACCCTTACGGAAAAAATATATGGCAATATATTGTAAAATAGTCGATGTAAAATGTGCAGTATATTAAATAATATATTAATGCTGTATTTTAAATAATACATTTCCATGTATAGGAAACTAATGCTTATATTTATTAATATACTGCAATATATGAACAGATGTATATATATATATATATATATATATATATATATTGCAATGAAAACAAAAAAGCATTACATTTCTACTTATAATTGTTCTATTGAAACATTATTGAAACTTTATGCATGTTTATAAACATTCGTATTCCTCCGTACAAGGACAAAGATTTAATTCTAATGAAGACGTGAAGACAGCAGTGCATTCGTGGTTCACAGCTCAGCCAAAAACATTATTATGAAAGCTTGTTGATGGACAAAGTGTATTGAAAAGATGATGTATTTACTTTGTCGGTGCTCCGTTTAATACCTATAAAGTCCATTTTGTTCAAACTACATTAACATATAGGAATATTTAGAAAAAAATATAAAGAAATAGACATAATAAATCAAGTTCACTAAATTATATAGTATATTGTTAAATATAAAATTTGAGTATATTTTAATATATTTCTCAATATATGAAAATCGGCAATTCCTTATGCATTTTTCAATCTATTGTAATTTATTATTCTGTATATTGTGAATATATTTTTGAATATGCATATGTCGTTTATTAACATTATAAAATCTTTTCACTTTACCAGTAGATCAGAAGACCAAATCATTTAATATATATATATATATGTTTATATATTATATTTAAGAGAGAGAGAGATTTTTTTTTATTTTCCAATGAGAATTATTGAAATAACATGCTGGTAATCGGATGGAAAATGAGGCTTTAGCTCCTAAAATCAGATCAGAGTTTATTTTTCCCACAGGTAAACCACCTGTAACTCATTAAAAGTCACTACGATATCTCTAAACCCCGAGTATAGAAACGGGATAAAGTTACACGAACCTGTTTCTCACATTAGCAGCTGGTAGCTAATAAAATCTGACGAAATAAGCGACAGACGTTTGGGATCTGTGTTTCATTATGAAATGATCACCATCATTTAACTGGTTTAAATACTCATAATAATGCTAATAATTTCACACCCGAAATCCACCTGTGCACACAACACCTGTTCAGCCCAGAGTGCTCTTATCTCATCAGTCCGTGTCATGTTGTGTGCAGGAGGAAGAGATTCGAGCTTATGTTCGATCGGAGATGAGCCAGCACTGCGGTGAGTACCAGCACGTCCACCTTATACTTAATTATAATGTCCTTCCATTCACTAAAGACATTAACATGTGGAATATAACATCGCAACTTATATTCTTCCATCTTGTTCTCTTTCTCCATCCGGCTGTTGTTCCTCTACTGAAGCCTGTGGAGGTAAGTGACCTTAAAACACGACGCCACCATCATTAACCTTTGTTTAGCACCAGCTCGGTATTGAAAAGGTTATGGAGTGTCACTACGCACCCAGAGCATCATGGGTCATAGGATCATTACTGCATGCTTTAATGACTATATTGCATTTTAGAAAAGCTGGCCTGACCTTTTCAAAACACCAGTCGCATTCTCCATTGAGAAACGGGAATTTTAAAACTTCCTTAGTGTTGAATTAACACCCGAGTGTTTAGATACTGTAGGTCCACTGAAAGGGTTAAACCAACACTGGGGATTTTACTGTTCGCCTTAAAGTTCTGAAAGATGATACATATTTTCTGTGTACTGTACACAAGGGTGAGTCCGCACTCCGGGTGTATTAAAACTTCTTATCAGCGCTTTCCGTTCAAGACTCCCGTCTCCACCGACACCTCTGTGCAGGTGTGATCGTGTTACATCCGCTCATCTGTAACTGCCGTGCGAGCAAAAGTGGATCATGAGATGAGGGTGTAGCTGGTGCCATTATTTATCAAAGACTTTGCACACAGTATAGAGAACGTGGCTTGCTGTAAAGAAGTGTGCATAAATGGATAGAGATGGTCAAGGCAGGTTGCACAAGTGTTAGCCATCGAGAAGGATCTGGACGACTGATGACAAACACACATACACTCCCACCCACACAGTGGACACTTCACACCAGAAATGTGATCAAAACACCATGACACAACATCACCAGTGCAACATCTCAGTTAGTGATGGGAAGTTTGAATCATTTTAGTGACTCGGTTCTTTGAATCTCGTTCCTCAAAATGAACGAATCTTATTTTGAGTCATTTAGTTCATTTCGTTCTTTTGATCAGAAATAAAATAAAATGTTAAATTTTCAATAAACAGACCCCCAACACGTCTACATACACAAATTCTGGTTATAGTTCCAGTAAGGAAAATATATTACAATGAGGCTAAGGAGATATTATGAGAAACAGAATGAGCAGCTCACCATCTGTCACGGAAACGCCAGGCTCCACCTCCAATCTACGTTCACAGTCACCAGAGTTCTAATCACACGCACACCTGATCCTCATTCACAACTCACCATAAATACACCTCACTTCCGCTCACTCGCTGTCTGACTTCGTCAATGGACAAACAGACTCCGCCACGTACCTGCGTCACGTCTCGTCTCGTCTCGTCTCGTCACGTCTCCTGGTTTGTGCTTCTCCTGTGTTCCGTGTTCTGTGTGCCACTCAACCTTCACCAGCTCTTTCATCTCCATTTCAGTTAAGACTCTCCGGTTTCCTTATTTACTGTCATCTCTCCAACAAACTGACAATAAATCGCCCGCTCGGGTTTTCTAACGTTGACTGCCTGTTTGAGTCTGTTTTCCGTAACACCATCATATCTTCTAGTCCGAGTCGTTTGTTCTTTTGAATCTATTGCACTTCAAAGCGTCTATGGGAGTCACATGACGAAAGAACGAACAACCGTTCAATACTGTTTCCTGTACACAACCTACGGAGGTGATTTGCACATGCGCGCCCAGTAGAAAATAAACAAATCACTCTACGAGACTACTCGTTCTTCTGAATCATGTTAAAGAATCGTTCATGAACGACCCATAATCTCAATAGTTTCTGAGCCACAGGCCAGGATTCCTGATTTACCCAGATGTTCATCTCTCTGCTCATTATCTGTGTTGAACCAGAATCAGCCCTTTTTTAGCACCATAATACCAGATAATGTATTGAGGTGCTTTTTTGGTGGAACAGAAAAGTTTTTTTCCTGCTACAGCGAGGAGTCTCGAAGGCCGTGCTTACAGGCAGGAATGGTTATTATACTTGCATTCTTACTACAGTCTCAGTCGTCAGTGACGACAGCGTGAGATCTGGAATATTAGAGACAACAAATTCTAAGTCGATGAATTTAATGCATAAGCATCTGGCAGCATGAAGACCTGAGGGAATTCGACTAGGGAGAAATCATTATACCCAAAGGTCAGCTGTATGCCAGGGAACAAACTACAAACACGGACACTGAGGACGCCGACTCCCAACACCAGGCTGTGTTCCAATCAGCTAGTAGTTCCCTGTGAAGTGCACTGCTTCAGCCACGTCACATCTCAGAAAGAAGGAAATGAAACTGCTCAGTTCAAAAAAGGAACCAGGAGCAAGTGGACAGTGCTTCATCTCTCTGCCACACAGGACAAGCAGGATTACCCATAAAGCACTGCTTCATACACCATCTACTATTATCAAGGACGACGGAATAATGTTACAAAAATATATATATTTACTCTACACATACACAGTGTAAATTTAATTCATACATTATTAATAGTGCATAGACAATTAATCTCCATAATAATCATTCAATCCTGTAACTTAAAGTGACATGAAGTTATATATTGTAACATGTTTTGTAACATGTTAGTTTTTGTTTATATATATTTATATACTTTATATATACTTTATTTATCCAGTATTTTATTTTATTTTGGTAATGTTGATATTCCAGATATCCTAAATGTTTTTATGTCACTCACCAGGGTAACGCGTGGAGAAAGTGATGTCGGCACTGGTCACATTGCAGGGACTTTGAAATGTTCATAGAATCTTATATAACAACTTTACCAGAGTCTAGAAATAAACTGTGGTTCTTAAATAGTATAGAAACCTTGTTGAAACATTCACAGAATCTGTTCCCCAAAATGCTATACAAAATGTTATGGTTATTGGTTCCTAGAAAGTTAAACTGGACTTTCTATGAACCAAAATCCGTAATGTTCAAAGATCATTCCTAATGGTGTTCCTAATGGAGGATTCTTTTTGAGGGTTGTTCTCTAAACCGCTGCACTTATGTACACTGTGGAACAGAACGCTGCGTACAATATGTACAGTATGTACAGTACTGATCACCTACACCTGAACACTAGTAACTAAGTATATACTGCACACACACACACACACACACACACACACACACACACACAAACATTAAAAGTCACTTACCTACAAGGTGTTAATAAAACGGTGTTAGTAAATATATAAATTATTCTACACATTCAATCCTTTACAAAGTCAGGAGCTAAATATCGAGTGTCATGAATCAGAATTAAAAAATATTACTTGAATTATTTTCTTTGCATTGCTGTGAAGATCATTTTTACTGCATCTGTGACCTACTGACTTTACCAATCTACTCTACTCTACTGATCTACAATGTGAGCTGGGATCTATATGTGTGTGTTTGTTTGTGTAACAGTATTATACGCATGTTTTCAGGTGTTGGAGAAACCCGGTCAGCGGTGCAGACTTTCCGAAGTCGTTCCCCCGTGTCCCCTGAGCTCGCTTTAACCCAAGAGGATGCGGAGAGTGAGTGTGTCGATCTTTTCCTCACATGTCCTATTAACTTTACTGTCTGCTGCGTGTGTGTGTGTGTGTGTGTGGACTCAAGCATAGTTAATCAACTAAAACTTATGAAATCTAATTCAGTGTGGATATGAAGAATGCGAGGAATATAATCAGTGACAGGATGGGGTCGTTATACATTTTTAGTTAGACTTACTCGAGTCGTTCCTGTTCTCATTAATATATTTCACAGTTGTGGCTACAGTATGAGCAGTCTCTCCCTCACCAGCCTCCTCTTAAAATTAATAAAACTATTACAATAATAACAGCATAAACTCATGAACTCTAGACTGGAGACGTCTCCTTTAAATAATCATGTAATTACAAAAGGCCACAGTTTTGTCTTAAATGAAAACACTTTTTTTTTTTTTTTACTAAAAATGATTATTAGGTTTAGTTCTTAAGTCCCTGCGAATTAACCGTTGCTATAGAAACAGTAGTGCATAAATTTAAGCTTGCGATTGGCAGCTTACAGTAGTGTGGTGTAAGAATACGGTGACCTCCACAATTATTGGCACCCAGGGTAAGGATTAATATATAGTGTTAGGTACCCCCCAGTTAAAGGAGAAACATAAACATGCGTGATTTTGAGCTTTGTTTGTTTGTTTGTTTTTGTTTGTTTGTGTTCATACATTTGTCTGATTTGCACTGCAGCTTTATAGCTCTTTAAATTTCAACCGTCGCTAATGTTCACATTCATAGTTTTAGTTATTCTGTAAGCTCACTACAATGTTGCCTTTAAAATGCTTTCAGTAATTACAGTAATGTTAATTATTAAGTGATATTAATTACTTTTATCCTCTCATCTGTCACCTCACCTTTAATCTCCTCTCATTAAAGGAAATCATTAAAGGAAATCATTAAAGGAAATCTCCAGCACTTTTATCTTAATCCTTGTCCACATTGTGTGTGTGTGTGAGTGTGTGTGTGTGTGTGTGAGTGAGTGTTTGTAATTGTGTGTGTGAGAGAGAGAGATTATCACATGCAATTTCAACAGGTTTCCACTCTGAGGAATGAACAAAGCCTTAAACTATTTAAAATGATTTATAATAGAAGTCTAAGAGCAGATGTTTAAATTGTCATTAAACACTTACAATGTAATAATAATAATAATAATAATAAAAATACAATTGCAAATAAAGCACCCATATAAATCTTTCCAAAGCTTTTCCTATTTGAAGTTTTTGTTTAACTATACAGTGGAACCTTGGATTAAGAGCATAATTCGTTCCAGAAACGGGCTTGTATTCCAAAACACTCATAAACCAAATCAAACCTTCCCATAAGAAATAATGAAAACTCAAATAATTCGTTCCATAGCCCCAAAAAAAATAATTCAGAAAAATAATTAATACAATATATAAAGTAAAAATAAAACAAATTAACCTGCACTTTACCTTTAAAAAAAGTTAAAATAATAGTGTTTCCGTTTGTGCGCGCAGGTGCCGTGTATTCCGTGACACTCGTGTGAGCGCAGACTAACGGAATCACTGCTGTAAAGTAAAAAACAAAACAAAAACAAACAAAAAAGCCGGGGAGGGGGGGGGGTGTAAAGGCGAGAGAGAGTGTGTGTGTCGGTGTCAAAAAACTCGGCACTCGTAAACCAAGACATACTCGTTTTTCAAGTCAAAACTTACTAAAAATCTTTGCTTGTCCTGTGGAACACTCGTAAACCGAGTTACTCACAATCCGAGGTTCCACTGTAGTTCTTTTCTTAGCAGAACATTAGAATAAACATAAAATGTGGGTTTTAAATGATGAGGTTTTGAAATAACCAGTCCTTTATTTAATTAATCATTTTATGTTGTACATTTGAAGTGACTTTTTCAGCTAAAGAGAAAGTTTTGACTTTTAAAGTCGGTCTTAAATGATAATTGAGGTGCATGTAAGTAGATTATGCCGCTGGCACAGTGCCCGTCCCAAGCCATGGTAAAATGGGAGGACGGCATCAGGAAGGGAATCCGGTTGAAGCAAGCTGTGTGTGGATCGGATGGTTCTCTGTGGCGACGCCTTCGATGGGAGGAGCCGAGAGTCCAATGATGACGTTAAATGGATTTACTTAGATTTAGACTGGGGACTGAATGATATACAGGTTTTATTTCTAATGTTTTAAGTTAATTATTCAAAAGATATGCATACACGTATACTTTGTGTTCATCATTAATTTACTTTAATTGCATATTTAGAAGTGTAACATTAGTGACACACAAATGGTGTAAAAAGGATTTTTGTTCATTCGTAAAGTGTGAATGTGTCGAAATTTAGGTTTACAAATGATTACGTATTTACTTTCAAAAAGTAACAGTTTAAAGTAACAGTGTAACAATTTTTCTATCAGCTAATCCAGTTAATAGGTTTAATAAAATGCATTTTGCATGTGGTAAATAAAGGCGTATTTAAGAATGAAAGCAAGAACCTTGAAGAAGCCGTTCATACCACAGACCTCCGTCAAGATAAACACAAACGCCTTCTTCAGCGCACTTTCAGGAACATGGAGAATAGTGCGATCAGTGTGTCCTGTCCAGTGATTAGAGGGAAACTGAAGTCTGCAGCAGAAGAAGAGAGAACGCTGCGAAAATCAGTCTCGCCGCTCCGTGTCTCGTGCGCTGGTGAAGCCGATGCCTTATTACAGCTCTGATCTGGCAACAAGCGACTGTCGCGCCTTCGATCTACTTAACGAGGCTCAATGTGGTCTCAGGTTTATTTTTGATGAAGAGGATAAGGATGAGGTAGAGCCCTGGATTCAGCCGAAAGAAATCAATGAACACTGATATAAGAGGTGCAGTGAGCTGCAGGGAGACCATGTGGGGACGCGCTATCGCTATTGTGTTCAGTTTCTCACAGTTAACATTAGAATAGTATGTTGCCTTTACTGTTCCATTCTTCCTCCTGATAGATGTGACTTTAATGTGCTACGATTAAAAAATATGATGTAGGTTTGTTTTGTTGTTTCTTTAAGATAATAATGTGTGTGTGTGTGTGTGTGTGTGTGTTTCAGGTGGTGAGCTGCATGTGGTGGTGAACACAAACGACCCAGATTACGAGCCTGTTTACTATGATGACGAGCATGAGAGCTACGATTATCCCATGGAGGAAACCGACGACCTCACGCCTCCAGTCAATCAGAGCGAAGGTACGAAGGTTTCTACTAAAATCTATGAATATTAATGAGAAACGTCATGCTAGTTGAGGGGGGGAGGGTGGGGGGGTGCATTCTATTCATATCTCAGTCTGATCCTTACGCACATGGAATAACACAATATTAATACTTTTAAATTTGCAGCGAAAGGAAAAAGAAAGAAAAGAGAGGTTAAAGGTGAAGGTAAGGCCTGATTTTTTTCAGACCCGTGTGAATATCCAAAAATGATCAAAAAGTGAACCTCTAAGGAGTGTACAGTACATTAAGTTCAAATTCACAGTTTATTGGTCACATACAGAACCATACACAGTATGACATGCAGTGAAATGCTACTAGAAATACCATAAATATACCAGAAGAATTTAAAATGTAAAATCTCCAAATATACAATTACAGTAAAACTACATTTATAGAAAAATATATAAAATGTATAATGCAAAAAGTTAAAAAAAGAAATGATCATTTTATAGATTATTAATTAAAAATAGAAGTAATTAAGTAACTATAAGTAATTAAAAAGAAAGAAATAAGACATGACACTTGGTGCCTTACAGTAAGTGTTACTGCACAAACTCTCACATCTAATATACTGTATATAATACACTAGATATATTAAAGGTTGATGTTATTAAACTGCAGCTTCTCCCTGGCGCTTATCTCCTGCACTTATACGACAGCTAAACAAAATCTAAATCAGCAATTGAAAGCAAATACAAATCAGCTATTCTGGTGCAATGTTTGTTTTTATCTACAGAATGTTTATGATTTTATAGATTTGAAGTTTACAGGTCACACCTTCTAATTTAATGTTTTTTTTCTATTTAGTGATTTCTTTTCTACATTCCAGAACAACACTGGATTTCTTTTAGAAAGACTATGAAATAACATGTTTTTAATTATGTAACAACAACACGAACCACGAACAGTCAGTTATTATTTTAAGAAACGAAGGGCAGCTATTTTGGAACCCTTCATACAAGAACAGTGTTGTGTGTCGAATGTGTTCGTGATGAAACTGTCTCTCATGAAGACCTTCCCAGGAAAGCGAGACCAGAACTTACTGTCGCTCTGCTGCAGAGGAGAAGTTCATTTAGAGTCACCAGCCTCAGAAATCACCAATTAACCTCAAGCAGCACCTCAGATTAAAGCCGTTATGAAGCTTTACAGAGCAGAAGTAGCAGATATACATCTCAATATCACCTGTTCAGAGGAGATTATTGTGGATTTTGGATAAACACCTTCAGTATTGTTTGATAGTGTAGAGAGAAATAACAATCAGAAAAGACCCCGGAGTTAAAAGGGGTGTACAAACTTTTGACTGGTAGTGTATGTAAGGTATTTAGATATTTTATTGTTATGTTTATGATTTGCTGATTTGACTCAATCTTCTGATTGTGTGTGTGTGTGCGTGTTAGATCGGTGTGTCTTGTCTCTGGATGAGGGCGGCTGCTCCAGATACACTCTGCGCTGGTACTTTAACTCTCAGGTGGGAGAGTGTCGACCCTTTATTTACAGCGGCTGCGGAGGAAATGCTAACCGCTACACACACAAAGAGGAGTGTGAACAACATTGCCTACGACAGAGCAAAGGTTTACACATGCGCACACACACACACACACACACACACACACACCAAACATTTTTGCATTCTTACACTGATTGAGAATTATTTATGAATTCTCAATTAATTAAAAAAAAAAACATATAAATTTTCTTCTCATGTGTGTTACAGATGCTCCGGGGCCAAACAGTGGGCGGTAATGACAGGACCAGTATACACACACACACACACACACACACACACACACACACACACACACACACACACACACACGCGCACACACACTCTCTCCAGCACAGCACCAGGGTTCAGTGATCTCATCCGATTAGTCTCCTCCTCGTTGTGCCATTTTTATCATCGTTTATAATCCACGTCTGCTTTTAAGTTTGTTTGTTTTTATTTATTTTGTTTAGCAAGTTGAAACATATTTGATATCACATTTCGTTAATTAATAATTCAGTATTTCCAGCACAATTCAGAACTTTTTTTAATTGTCTTTTAAATTTTTGATTGTCTTCATGTCCACACAAAAATACAGTTTTGGCTCAAGACACAAAGGAGAGACTTTTTTTAAAAAAAAAATTTTTTAAGCAGAATGAAAAATGTGTTTTTGAGATTATCACGACCCTGCGCATGTCTGCGATCGCATGCCAGGACTCCGTCTATCACTTCATAGTGCAATTTCACTTTGTTTTATTGTTACGACGTGTACTGTACTGTCCTGCTCCTAAACCCATCACTGGTGCTACAAACTGAACTGACAGCTTAGAAAAGATGTACATAATTCACTCTATACTTGTAGACATGGGCTTATACGCAGTGACGCTCAAACACATTTTAAAAAGAAGCAAAGCAAATATCTAATATGTTCAAGATTTTACATCAACCCATTAATCAGTCATTGTTTTAGTATTGAATGCGTGTACAGTACTGTACAAAACCTCTGTCATTTCTTCATATTTTGCTTCCAAAGCTCCAGACTTTCTAATAGTTTTAAAAGAATAGTTCTCCAGACGTCCTGAAAGACTCAGTCCAGTCCCTGCACCTGAGCAGTTTCAGAGGAATGTGTTTTGTTTGTTATTAAGCCACACAGCGACCTGTGAATCATTCAAGCATTCAAGCATCATCAAGATGCAGATGATGACAGAAGATCAGGCCGGTGGTTAGTACAGTGTACTGCTGAGGCATCCTGACACAATAAAACATTCGTTCTCGTTCTCTTTAATTCATCTAATAATCTAAATCTTCAAGTAAATGTAATATGAAGAAACGGGGGCTCAAGACTTTTGCACAGTACTGTAAGTAGGCTCCACTCCTCATGTGAACCCCAGGCTGACCTGCTCCAGGCTCTCATCATGGATTCCTCCTTTACTGTCTGAAAAAGAAACATGCCTTATTATTATTGTTCTTATTTAAATCTGTCCACTAAATGTGAACTTGAACTTGTGTTACCATTCAAGTATGTTAGCGAGACATAAATAGCTGGATAGCTGCAATAAATAAATAAATAAATAAATAAATAAGGTACAGCTAGCTGGTGAGAGTTACTCTGTGGATTTTTAGCATTTCCTGTTGAGATCGTCAAACAATATGGCCAAGAAATGCCCACTTTTGCTGTTCACTTTAATGTCCACAAACAACCCAGAAAGGTTCAGTTCCCACTTTCATGATTTTTGCTTCGGTGCCTCCTGAGGCTCGGAGACGTGAAAATGAAAAGCTGATGATTTGATGCAGTAGCTTCATGGATAACAGTGATTACTTATGAAAAGTTCTAAGACACGCATTGAGGATCTCCAGGTATCTATGATAACTGATGAAGTGCTACTGGTGCTATTAAGCATATGTCTTTGCTTTGGTTTCATTAAATCATTAATCATTCTCTGCATCACATGACCGCTGTCGGCTCATGATAGAAAGACAGAAATTAAAACAGATCGGCCAACGGGAAAATACGATGGATCTACAACCTGAAAATAATCCGTAGCCCGTGTTGGCGAGCTGCGAAACATCGACTCATCACGACTTTTAACAATCTGCATCAGTCCGCAGCAACAAATTGTAAAAGTGAGAGTGAATTTTTTAAGTTTTAAACTGTTTAATTTTTTTTTTGAAAGATTCCTGATACTGCTTAGGGGATATTTTGCAGACAATTCAACATCGTGTATAAAGGGATGTTTTAAGGGCCAATCAGCAGCATCGAAGATCTTAAAGCATGTAGCCAGAAAAAGTACAAACATATATATATTTAAAAAACACACACACACACACACACACACATGCATAGACAGACAGACAGACACCCCATGGCCACCCGGGTCAAACTAACTTTTTTTTTTCTTTTTAAAGAATGAAAAAAATGACAATACATTACAATGTTAGTATTGATTAATTAAAACAAACAAACAGATTTATAAATATATGAAATACTTTAAATAAAAAAAAATGCTCAGCAGCCTGGGTGTCCGCAACATGGGGTATGTGTGAGACTTTTGGTACTTCTCTGTAAAACTTTTTACCGTAATGATGAGTCCAATATTTATTCGACGCATGATGATACACATCCAGTTTTTCCCACTAAAATCACACACTTAAGGTTAAACTTTTTTTTCTGTTCTGTTCTGTTTGTTGTTATTTTGGTGCTAACACAAGGCAGGACCTGTGGTCAGGGTTCTGCGCCTCTATCACATCCATCGCCTGCTTTACGGTAATCCATGCGCATTAGCTCATTGTACACAGAGGTGCTGGTGTGTTTTGTCAGCGTGGGCTGAGTACGGACTATAAATGTTCCAGCCGGGTTGTGTATCTCTAGTTGTGATGACATTACAAAAGCGATGATACGCCTGCTTACATGCGCAGAATGACGGCCATATTCGCAGCTGCTATTTTTAGTACGCAGTCAGTCTCTGCTGTATAGAGAAGCCCTTGCTGTAAATATAGAACTGTATGATTTTTTTTTTTTTTCCACTGTGGAATCCGAAAGGAATGTTTCTTGAAATGCATGCTCACTTTGATTAAAAAATAATAAAGAGAAATGGTGCTATTTTTCAGAAATATTTATAACGTGGATTACACTTGATTGTCATTTTGTACGTGGTAAAACAATGATTAAAATTTCGATTTGTTGACTTTTTCTTGGCGGTTTATTCAGGCTTCAGTTTGCTGACAGAGTGCACACACTGAAAATAACCCTTTATAACGAGCAGAATGAAAGCGGAATTAAATATATGTGTTTATTTGTTGGATTCAAATCGGTTTATTTCATTATGTAAGGAATAAACCACTTCGTACGTGTTATGAAGAAGCAGAGTTACTATCAGTGCCTCTGAAAGTCATTATTTCTCTCATTACAGCCTCTCCTGCAGGGTTTTATTTCCCTTAAACCACTCCAAATCATTTCCAAATCCAATGATTACACATTTTGTATTTGTTTAAATGCTTATCTATCCTTACAGTAGCACACCTTACCCTGTGTAGGGTCGCTGAACTCGCGGCACAAGACAGGGTACATATTACCGTCTTATTGTGGGGTACAAGGGCATACTACCAGTCACACACACACACTACGGGCAATTTGAAAACACTGATCAGCTCACACATCATGTCTTTGGTCTGGATAAGGAAGCGGAGAACCTGAAGGAAACCCACGTAGTACGAGGGGAACATGCAAACTCCATGCACACAGAGGGAAGGTGAGATCCCGACCCATAACCCAGGAGGTGTAAATCAACAGTGTTGACCACTAATCCACCAGGCTGCCGGTCAATCATATGATTTTTAATTTACAGTTACATTTAATGTTCTGAGTAATGTAGTTCCTGGTATCACTGATGTTATAGCAGCTATAAACAGTCTTCACCTTGCCATGGTGACATTTTCCCCTTTAGAAGTTAAATAATCATAACAGGGCATTTTACTTAAAATGGTGATTTGAGATAAAAAGAATTCTGGTGAATAAAGTTGTATAAGCAATTGAAAAATTAATTACAGATGACATTAAGGACAGCACGGTGATGTGACTCCTAGCTGCAGTAAAACATTTGAATGGTGCAAAAAATTTTAAAGAACATCGTACATCTGATGTGGCTCGGAGCCCACTGCTGTCGTTCTCGTGAAAATTCAGAGAGTGAAACGCCTGGTCCTTGTAAATCAATGGATATCTTGTTGCCAACTTGAGGAAGAAACGCATCTGTCTGTGTGAACTGTACACACAATCATTCACCAACACCACTTACACATTACTCGGCTGGGAGTTATTGTCACATCCTCCATACAGTCCTGATCTCGCTCCAAGTCATTTCCACATGTAAAGGAGTTCCTAGGAGACCAGTGTTTCAAACATGAAACGGCAATTTTTCTGCCTCAGTTAAGTTAAGCCAGATAAGCCATTATTTGTCACTTAAAAATTCTTTCTTCACATATGCCAGCATAACTGGGGCCAGAGCGCAGGATCAGCCATGATATGGGCAGGTAGGGTTAAGGGCCTTGCTCAAGGGCCCAACAGTGGAGCTGGGGATCAAACCCAACCTTCCTATCAGTAACTCAGTGCCTTGGCCC
>QMIH01000018.1:846382-865405 GCA_003987875.1 Clarias batrachus | reverse complement strand
TATATCTTCTGACCAATCAGAATGGAGAATTCTGCAGCGCTGTAGTGTGGTGGGGAATACTGCACAGGATCCCATCAAACCTGACTGTTTCTAAAATGTTTATTTGCTCTGATACGCAATTCCTGTTAATGTAATCTGAGACAATTCTACCTACAATCTGCTTCTAATATGAAGTTCTGAATGTGTGTGAGTGTGTGTGTGTGTGTGTGTGTGTGTGTGTGTGTGTGTGTGTGTGTGTGTGTGTGTTTTCCACTCTGCCTTCGGCTATGTCACAAATCACTTTGCCACATCTCCCTGCAATGCACTAAACGTAATTAGGCCAACACCCCAGATCTGTCACTCAGGTCTCATTTTCTCATTCAGAATCGCTCATCTATATTCATATATTTATATTCCACTGCATTCCACACTCTCACGATTATTTCACTATGTTATTATTATTATTATTATTATTACAGTCTCTGTATTCTATTTTTGATGCTTAAAATCAAAATCTTTTTTTTTTCACTGTGGATGTCTCAAACTTATATGTCTAACTTAAATAACTAAAATAACCTATTAAAAAATAACTGCCTGTGAGAATTGTCTGGGAAATGTAGGACAGAAAGTTAAAGAAATACTTTCCTGCTTTTTAAACCCCTGTCCACTCTGTCTCATTATCATCATTGGTGTAATTAATTCATTCTTTGTACCACTTATCCTGGACAGGGTCATGGGAACCCTGCAGCCGATCCCAGGAGTCTTTGGGCACGAGGCAGGGTACACCCTGGACATGGTGCCAACGTATCACAGTGCACACACACACACACACACTATGGGAAACCCCCCAAGAACGAGGAGAACATGACACACCGGGACACACCGACCCGAGGCAGGAATCGATTCTGTAATTATGACAGACAAAATGATCAACATGGTGATAAAGACAGGTTTAATAATGAAACAAATCAGGGACGGAACACTAGACAGGTGAAGACAGGATGGAGACAGACCTGTGAGGAGACGGGATAGAGACAGACCTGGTCTATTTTGATTTTGTTCAACAAAGAAAAAATATCCAAGTGAAGTGTAATGCATGAATGCAAATCAGGTGAGGATGCAGATGCAGGAGGAAGTTCTGTGTTCTGTACTGGTGGATATTCCTGTGGAAGACGTTTGCTTTGCAGCATGGAGAATTTGCTCATAACTGTGGTTAGGGTCATGTCTGGGCGATAGAGCAAAAAAGAAGCAAAGTCGATGAAACAAGGCAGGCTGATGAAACAAGTCTGATGAAACAAGGCAGGCTCAAAAACACCCAAAGCTTAAATATCCACTGCAGACGGTGCCAAAGTTCAATGTCTTGTCCAGGAGCTTGTCAATCAGGAACTGCTGAAATCATATTCAGGTTTCCCAAAAATGTCATTTTCATCAAATGAAGTTGAAATATTTATTTTTGTGTCTATTCAACAACCCATACTCACTTTACTCTGCTAGTTTTACTTTAAACCAAAACCATAAAAGCATGCAGAGAAACTCAAATTGGTTATAAAATGCACAAGAGAAAGAACATGGTGGTTGTTGATGTTATTTATGTTTTTGTCCATACAGGTCTTTGTTATTAACGACATTGATGAAAAATAAATAAGCTCTTCGGTCAATAGGTAGCTAGGATGACGCAAATTGGTCACCATTACGCAGATGACATTTGTAATTTGTTTAAAGTACTCCATGGTTAATGCAATGGGCTACTTATCAGAAGGGCTTGAGTTTAAATCCCAACATCACCAAGTGGCTCGTTTAGTTCCTTTGAGCAAGACCTTAACCCTCAACTGTTTGGAGTGTCCTGTCTCATTGTAAGTCATCTTGTATATAGAGATAAATTTAAAGTAAAAACCCGTCCATCTTTCTTCAAGCATCCACACCTGACCTTCTCACCACTTGCTCTTCTACACTCACGCACATGTTCTTTACGGAAGAATGGTGATAAAATTAAACCTGATGTTATTGTGTTTAATTAACATACAGTTGTGTTGTGTGTTTTCACTGTAGTCACGTTGTTCTGCTGTTCCAACAAAACCTAAATGAAAATATAAAGCACCCCAAAGTATTTTTTTTTACTTCTGTATTGCTTCTGATTGCATGCTGACTGAAACGCCAGAGGAAGAGCTCTGGTAAGGTTTTCTCTCTCACCCTTCTTGACATTCACATCGAGTTTCTGGAAACTGAGAGCAAATCAAAAAGCATTGATTTTTTTTCATCAATGCAAATGTTAGGCATTTTTTCCCCAAAAAAAATCATGAGAATGGTTGCTTGAGTGGAAACTGGAAATCATGCTGTGCTGTGTTTATTTTATATTTGCTAATTCAGGCAGTGAGGTGACGCAGTGGGTTCGATCCTGAGCTCAGGTTACACACTGCAAGTTTTCCCATGTGGGTTTCTTCAGATTTCTCTGGTTTTCTCCTACTTCATAATCACACACCAGTGGATGGACTGGCGACTCTGAACTTCCCCATATGTACAGCTGTGGCCAAATGTTTTAAGAACGACAAATATAAATGTTCACAAAGTTGGCTGCCTCAGTGTTTTTAGATCGTTTTGTCAGATGTTACTGTCGTATAATTACAAGCATTTCATAAGTGTTAAAAGCTTTTATTGACAATTACATTAAGTTTATGCAAAGAGTCAAGTTTGCAGTGTTACCCTTCTTTATCAAGAACTCTTTGACAAAATGTCAATCAATCATGGCAATGTGCCCCATCATGCTGGTATTTTTGTACCATTCTTTATTCATGGCTGTGTTCTTAGACAAAATTGTGTGTGAGCCCACTCCCTTGGCTGAATAGCGAGAGCATGCAGGAATGGTCTCAGGATTCTCCAAACGTTTGGCCACGGATGTATATGAGTGTGAGTGTGTGTGTATTTGTGTGTGTATATGCATCTGTATATTAGTGTGTGTATATATATATATATATATATATATATATGTGTGTGTGTGTGTGTGTGTGTGTGTGTGTGTGAGTGCATGAGTGTGAGAGAATGAGAATAACTTTGCAATTTAACTACATTTAATGACTCAATCTGGTGATGTCCTGTGAGTGCTGGAGTGATTTGATTATGAGTGTGTGTGTGTGTGTGTGTGTGTGTGTTCCCAGGACAGGCTCTGCAATCACTGGACAAGGACAAAGCTGAAAGACTGAAGGAACATTACCTGTGTTGCAGGTTGATGGTGAGTGCTTTTCTGTGTGTATTTCTGTTTTTTTTTTTAGGCTTAGCGCATTGATTCTCCCTGTGTGTGTGTGTGTGTGTGTGTGTGTGTGTGATTGAAACCCTGGTTAGAGACGGAGGAGGGAAGAACATAATAAAGAGAGCGCGCGTGCAGGCGCAGACGGGACGCACGAGCCCGAGCGCGCGCGCGCGCGCGCTTCAGATGCCGTAGGCTCCCCGCTGTTGTACTCGAGCGTGTGATGCGCGAGACCATGACATGATGGCCGGAGCGCGGAGAGGCGCGAGGAGGAGCGCGAGGATGAGCGCGAGACGGAGCGCGGTGCGCCGCAGTGCCATGTAGTGCCACGCGGATCCCAAGGACAAGGTGAGGAAATAACAATCACTCTTTGATCTAAAGCCAGGGTTTTACGCGGACCTGTTCGCTTTTTGCATTACATTAAAGCGATGCTGTGAATCCTGACGCGTTACACTCCATCGGTGCGCACTATTAACCCCGGCGCGCGGCTCTGTTACATCCTCGTGCTGCATGACTGGAGTAAAGACGAGACTTGAAGACATGGGTTCATGGGTTTTTATTTATTTATTTTAATCATACTTATATAAATCTACCCAGTAACTGGATGTGCATTACAGTGTGTCCCGTTACAGAGTGACACTAACGACTTTGCTTTCTTCTTCTTCTGCTCTCTTAACGGGTTGGTTTTAAGACAATAATGTCCCAGATTTTTTTTTTGTTAATGTATTTATTTGTTGGACCGATCCAAAGACTATTATATAATAGATATAATCACAATGCATCATCATCATCATCATGCACAACCTAAATGATGCATCCTATACAAACAAGCACGTGACTGGTGTTCATTTCATTGTGACTAAATTGTTGATTTTGTTGTTATTATTGTTTTCATATCATTCTGATTTGTGTGATGTTCAAAAAGGCTCCTTAAGCTCTTAAAGTGCCTTGCAAAAGTATTTATTCCCCTTCGAACCTTTTACACTTTTTGTCCCTTACAACCACAAACGTAAATGTATTTTACTGGGATTTTATGTGACAGACCAACACAAAGTGGCACATAATTGTGAAATGAAAGATAAATGATAAATGGTTTTCAAACTTTTGTACAAACAAAAAAATATTCAGCATTTGTATTCAGCCCCATTTACTCTGACATCTCAGTATAAATACAGCTGTTCTGTGAAGCCCTCAGAGGTTTGTTAGAGAACATTAGTGAACAAACAGCATCATGAAGGAACAGACAGGTCAAGGATAAAGTGATGGAGAAGTTTAACGCAGGGTTAGGTTAGAAAACAAATATCCCAAGCTTTGAACATTTCACAGAGTGCGCGGTTCAATCCATCATCCAAAAATAGAAATCGTATGGCACAAGTTTCAAACCTACGAAGACAAAGCTGTCCTCCTAAACTGACAGGCCAGGAAAGGAGAGCATTAATCAAAGACGCAGCCAAGAGGCCCATGGTAACCCTGGAGGAGCTGCAGAGATCCAGCTCAGGTTAGAAAGTCTGCCCACATTTGTCTATAAATAACTATTATTTGTCAACAGCTATTATCTATAAATCTGGTCTTTATGGAAGAGTGGCAAGAAGAAAGCCATTTGGGGAACACAGCAAACATGTGAAAGAAGGTGCTCTGAACTTTTTGGCCTAAACGCACCTAAACAAACACTGCACATCACCCTGAACACACCATACCCACCAAGAAACATGAAAGATGGTGTTGGTAGCATCATGTTGTGTGGATACGTATCTGCAGCAGGGACAGTGAGCCAGTCAGTGCTGATGGGAAGATGGATGGAGCCAAATAAAGGGCATTAGTGTTACCTAGGGACCTCTAGTTATTTGTAATAAGGTTGAGGTTGTCTGCAACATTAATCGCTTACGAATCAGCCATATCAGTATAATATTTGTAAAGTAAAAATTTCCCTGCAAATGTCCTATCATATTTCGGTGAACACCGAGGTCCTGTGATAATATTAGTTCTGTGTGAATCAGCGTGTCTGTGATTTGGCCAGGATTTGGTGGTGTGGTATATCATTTCTTTTCATGGTTTTTGTTCCCTGTGTGCCTTTTTATCCGTTTTATCCATTCCGTGAAGAATGAAGGCTGCTTTGGAGTGCTCTGAAAGTATTTTGGGTACTAGGTCACCATTCAACAATACAATGTGCAGAAAGAGAAAATTGAAAACCATCAGAAGAGTGAAAGCAAAAAGGATTTGAATGACATGTATGTAGCAGCATGTGGTAAGGAACACTCTTCTGGTTATATCATTTAGCTAGACCTATAATGACAAGGGTGGGGGGGGGGCGGGGGGGTTGGTGGTAATTGCTAATTCACCAGAGGTTCCCAGATGATGCTAAAAATAAAGACTTGAGACTGAGGCAAAGGTTCACCTTCCAGCAGGACAACGACCCTAAACATACAGCCAGAGCTACAATGGAAATGTTTAGATGAAAAATTATTCATGTGTAAGAATGATCCAGACCTAAATCCAAATCAGAATCTGTGGCAGGACTTGAAAATTGTTGTTCACAGACGCTCATTTATCCAATCTGACTGATCTTAAGAATAGGCAAAGCCCCAGATGTGCAGCGCTGATAGAGACCTTTCTCTGTATTGACTCAGGGGGGCTGAATACAAATGCACGCTGCAAAAAAATATTTAAAACATTTATCATTTTCTTACCACTTCAAAATTGTGTGCCACTTTGTGATGGTCTATCACATAAAATCCCAATAAAAATACATTTACATTTGTGGCTGTAACGTGGCTAAAAGTGATAAAAGCTTAAGAGCATGAATACGTTTGCGAGGCCCTGTATGTTCCATCACTATTCCCCCACTTACGGTTTACTATCTGGTAACCTCATTAAGATAAAATTCAGTTAAAAAAATGTAATTTTGTAAATCATATACAGTTCTAAGTAAATTTATTATGATTAATATTTGGAAATTATAAGAGGATGTGCCTTACACCTCAGCTGTATGCAGCAGGTTGTCTACATCACCCAAAACCATGCTAGTAGGCTATGCTAAAGTAAACAAGTGTGTGTGTGTGTGTGTGTGTGTGTGTGTGTGTGTGTGTGTGGTATCCCATCCAGCGTGTATTTCCGCCTCATGCCCCAGAATAGGCTTCAGTAAATCCAATAAAAAAATTAACCTGCAGAATGTAGTAATGCCTACAATAATATTGCACAATCTGATTCACAGCACTGTGTTAGGAGTTGGGGGTCTGAATTAAATGCAGTAAATGTGTGTGCCTGCATTGTATTCAATCACAGATATGTCAAAAAAATCACACGGATTGATCGATGAGATGTGTGTAGAGCGCGCTCAAAATATTAATGGCAGAGCTCGGACTTGTCCGTCTTCCCTGGTTCTCTCGGGCTTATAAGCATGTGGTCATTGGTGTCCTTTTGTAGACAATTGTAGACATTCAGAACTGCAGTTAGCTGCAACAAATAATGTGGCATCAAGGAGTTTATAAGCGGCAGATTATAACAGTTGATTTGTAAGTTATGATACATATGATAAGTTATGATAGACCTTCATAGTACTTCATAGAGCTGTCGTAAGTAATTATCGATAAACATAGCCTTACCACGGCTAATCATCGCCTTTTCCATGCCTTTACATAATTCCACTTAGCTCTGCTTTCGTGCTTTGTAAGTGACCCATAATTAATGACATCAGAGTGTGTCGCAGCCACACGGGGAGCTGGGCATTACCCAGGCGTCCTCAAAACCTCTATGTAATATTCAGGAGACCAGTGTAACACTTGGGCTGCGTCCCAGTCTGCACACTACCATGCTATATCATATCTCCAGCACATCACCAGCGCCATTATTTTTAGTGGTACTCCATATGCGTTATGTGGTTTGGGATGCCCCCATGATTTCTCTGAGCGTTTAATCCTTCGCACGAAATGAAATTATGTTCCACAAGCAATTGAAAAAAAAAACTCCAACATGCTTAAAAACCTCCAAATCTAGCTTAAAAAAAAGTGAATGCAGGGATGACGAGAGAGGAGCGAGATGTGCAGAATAGCCATTTAGTCAAAAGATGACGGATGAAAAGACGGAGACGTAAGCATATGCCTCCTGTGAATTTACAACTCGACACGTTCCTGCACCTTCTGCTTTCCTCCAGCTCCTGCCCATTTCATCCTCATTCTGCCTTGTGTATCAGTCATCCATCAGAACGGTCCATCTGTGGAGCATTTTCACTTCATCACGCTGTGTTCCTGTGCAAACTCTACATTAGAGATATATTTTAAAAAACACACAACATACTGTATACACACGTACAAGCACCAAATGATCAGAAGTTTTACTGTTTCCATCTGTTTCTCTCACAAAGCTCTCACGCTCGAGCATACAGATGGACTCATTTCTCTCTCTTTTTTTTCCCTCCCCTTAAACACTTTTTTGATTGCACAGTTAAACCTGCAGACCAGTTGCCATAGAAACAGCCATCATAAAAATGGGATCAGCCCCCAGTCAAACTTATTTATTTATTTATTTGTTTATTTATTTGCTAAAAGATACATTTTGGAATGGAGGCCTGACCTGATGTGACTTAAAAAAAAATCCAGAATGTTTTCTTACAATTCCAGCTGGTTTCGTTTATCATTTTAACTTTCTGCAGTTATATCATTTTTATGATGCGGCTTCACGGGATCAGCGCTCTGCGATATTTAACAGCGTAAAAATCCCTTCATGTCATGGTTTCGTATCAATATGTCAGTCTGGTGAATGTAAATAATAGCCAGGTCAATAGATTTACAGCAGACACACGTGTCTCTTAACTACACAGGCTGCTGAATAGAGTTCGGACAAAGCAGCTGTCATGGTCATGAACTGGTCTTGTACAATGGCTCCCTTTATGCTACTGAGATTTATATTGTTGCTTTCAGTGCCAAATCAATATCTAACCGCCACGGACAGGATGAAATTTTTGCTAATTGTTCCTGGAGATCCATCCATCCATCCGGTTATTGAAAGTGTGTCTTTAGGTGTGTGTGTGTGTGTGTGTGTGTGTGTGTGTGTGTGTGTGTGTGTGTGTGTGTGTGTGTGCACATCTAGAAAATCAATATATATATATTAAGTAAATTGTGGACTCATACCTCCAGGGCTGAGGGTGCAATTCCTGCTTGGTGGGTTTCCTCTGGGTAATCTGGTTTCCTTCCACAGTACAAAGACTTACAGAGTTGACTAACTGACATTTTCAATTGGTATCAATCACAAGCATACAAGCCTAAAGCCCTGAGTCCCTGGGGTAGGCTCCACGCCTCCTGAAACACTGTACAGTACAAGTGCTATGGATGGATGGATGGATGGATGGATGGATGGATGGATGGATGGATGGATGGATAGATAAATAGATAGATAGATAGATAGATAGATAGATAGATAGATAGATAGATAGATAGATAGATAGATAGATACTGTAGATAGATAGATAGATAGATAGATAGATAGATAGATAGATAGATAGATAGATAGATAGATACTTTATTGATCCTGAATGAAATTGCCCATTTAGCTTGGCACCTCATATCCGCTCTTTAATTCAGGGAACACAGTGGCTGCGTGACTCTTTTGTCTAAGACCAAGAAGTTGTTCTCTTGAATAAATAAGAGGATTGCAGCTGAACTGAGCAGTAGTGAATTCCCTATCCATAAGATATACTATTTAAAGCTTAGAAATGAGAAAAAAAAAGTAAAGGCAAACAAGAGATGACTAAAGTAATGACACACAGCTGGAGCTCCTGAATGAGCTGCCCTCACATCGGTGCCCAGAAGTGTTAGAGATCTACAGAGAAGGTGTGATTGAGCGAGTAATTAACTGAATGAATTTGTAATAGACAACAGGAATAAAAAGTTTTTTTGGATTAACGGATTATGTAAAAAAAAAAAAAAAAATCTTATCTAAAACATGAGTTAAAAAATCCAGCCTGTTAAAAGAATGAATTATTATATCTGCTCAACTCAAACATTATGCATAAGAATCTCAGACCATTTACGTGTTATACATTTTTTTATACGTATATATATTTCCCATTTGATTGTTTTTCAATTTTACTTTCAAGTAGAGCATTTTATACACCATTGTAAGATTCACTTTGTTTAATGATCTGTTACAAATAACTGTGACATTTATCACTTTAGCGAAACTCATTATTGTTGCCAGCTTTTGAAAAGTCACGAACCGTAACATTCATGCAAGAAAAGCTTTATTAACGCCAGTGTCACACTCTGTGTGATCACAATTGGTGTTTTGTGAATCATGTTATAATACCTATTATTTTCTCTCTCTTTTCCCTAGGCCTGTCAATCACTTCGTGCTATAAGTGGGTGGAGCATGACAGATGGGCGTGGCTGGTAATGTGTGTGACCGCGCATGATTGTTTCCATGGATACAGATGGCAGCTTTTCTGAGAGCCCCACACTTACGCTCCTGCAGCCGAATGAGGCTGTGGGGGCGGGGCTTGTCGTGTCAGAGGAGGCGTGGCTTGGATTCCGGGCCACAGTGAGTGCTGTGTTGCTGTTGGAGTTGCTGCTGGGCGTGGGTGGGAACCTGACGGTGTTGGTGTTGTACTGCGGCCACTGCAGCCTTCTCGAGTCAGTCAGCCATGCTGTCACACTCAGCCTGCACACGCTTGACCTGTTGCTCTGTCTGCTCTGCCTGCCCGCCACTGCGATGCTCCTCCTTCTGGGCGGAGCCTCCAGCCCTCACCACGTCCTGCTGTGCTGTCTCCACGAATCAGCAGCCACCTTCGCCAGTGTAGGAACCGCACTCAACCTGCTGCTCATTAGCCTTGACCGCTACGACATCAGTGTTCGACCAGCCAATCGTCTGCTTACGCCACGGAGAGCTGCGTTTTTGCTCACTGCAGTATGGGTGGTGTCTTTAACCTTGCCAGTTTTGCCATTTGTGGAGGCAGGGCTTGGATCTGGCCCAATAGATAGTGCGCCTGTTTACTCAAATAGCACTTTGTTGTGTTCCCAACTGCAAGGGAGTCTGCAAGCTCATCTCTTTCTGCAGGCACCTATCTTTCTGTGTTCACTGGTTGTAATGCTGTTTACTTACTCGCGCATCCTGCAGGCCTTGCGCATTCGCATCGGGCATCCGGCGAGAGCACAAAGAGGTGCCACACAACTTGTCCAGCGTCCCTGGCAGCGTCGTAAGAAGTCTTCGCGGTCACCAGATCCCATGACAAAGACTGTATCTGTCTCTCCTCCTCCCCTTTCCACAGGGCCACTTGTAGCCTCTGATACCATCACCACAGTTACGATGAACACAGAGACCAACACACCATCAATTAACACTCCATTGAGTCCACCCTCCACTGAGGCCACCGCAACCACACCCTTTGCACTGTCCCCAAATGTCAGCTTATCACTGGCAGCAGCGCCTTTAACTCCTTTGCCTCCACTGTTCACCACAGCCACACCTCCAAACCATAACCCAAATGCTTCCACAATCAACACTCCTCCACATCCTAGCATATCCACCATAAGCATGCCACTAAACTCTAACCCAACTACACCCACCATAACCACTAATCTAAACCCTAACTCTAATACATCCACCATATCCAGACTTTTAAATCCTAACCCTAATACATCCACCGTATCCTCCCCTCAAAACCATAACCCAATAACTTCCGCCATATCCATACCATTAAACTCTAACCCCACTACATCTGCCATATGCTTCCCTGAAACCCCTAACTCAACTCCATCGACCATAACCACAAATCTAAACCCTAACACACCAACGTCCACCAGATCCGTCCCTTTAAACCCAAATCCAACCATATCCACCATATTTGTCTCTCCAAACCCCAGCCCATCTGCTTCCACAGCAACCATACTTCCAAGCTGTATCCCAGCATCATCCATCCTAACCATCCCTCTAAACCCCATCCCCTCTATGTCCACTATAAGCACACCTCTTAAACATACCGTGTCATCTACAGCCGTGCCAATTAATCCCAGTCCAACCATCCCCACCACACTCTTAAGTCCCACTGCTACTCCTGCTCCAGCCAGTGTTGGGGTGGGGGCCTCAGTGTCTGCCATCTTGGCTCTGCGTCGTGCTGTTAGACGTCACAGAGACCGAAGGGAACGTCAGAAACGTGTCTTCCGCATGTCCGTCATCATCGTCCTCTCTTTCCTGCTGTGCTGGGCTCCTCTGTCCGTTACACCCCTCCTACATCTGGCCATCGGACCCTCTGATTGGCTGGAGCGCCTCAGGGTCTGCTTCCTAGTGCTTGCCTACTGGACAGTGGTGCTTCATCCACTGCTGTATGCGTTCACCCGGCAGAAACTGCGCAAAGTCCTGCACACACGTCTGCGCAGGCTACGCAACAACAACAACAACAACACACACACCATGGCGAAGGTGAAGCTGAGGAACCAGCGTAAGCACAGGGCAGACTGCAGCGATGCTACTGACCGCTGCTTGATGGAGGCTGTCCGTGAGTGAAAGTGTGTGTGTGTGTGTGTGTACGTGAACCGCAGGGAACAAGCGGAAACATCACCTCGTATTGCATGTCAACAGTTCTGTAATTTATCCTGTACAGCGATAATAAGAAGCACACGTTCCAAAGCACACTGAGCTCAGAGAGAACCACAGGGCAATTTCTAATTAAACGCAGTCACAGATTAGATCGAACCGTTGCGGTGCTAGAAAACAAGTGTGTCAGCGAGCGCGCAAGAGATCAGGGGCAATAATTTCAATAACCAGGGCATGCATGGAAGCATTTTCATGCAGAGTAAATCTTCAAACACTGGCATTATATAAGATGAAGTGAAGCATTTATTCACAATAGATTCACACCTGCGTATACGTCACGCATCTAGTACCTTCATTACAGATAGAGTGCAATAGATTCATTATCCATGTTCATGATCAGGGATGTAAATATAAACTATAATTAAATTATTATAAATAACTTCAAGCGGAATATGGAAACCAAACGCAACAGGGTCTATGTTTGTGTACTTGTGTATCTGTATGCATAGCTATATGATTTGTGATCATTGTGTATTTTGCAGTAGAACAGCAATAACATTGACTTCTATTAATAAAGTTCTAAAAAAAATACAGTATAGTGCCTTTGTTTCTCTTCATATTTTAATATCTTGGGCTGCTTTTCACACTCGGGTATAAAACACGCATTACAGGAAAGTCTGCATGTTTTTTCATGTAGTTGCTAATGTTTATTTATGACATCCGTAACACATGTGGGAGCTCTTCAACTCCATTAGCATATCATAAATGAATCACCACACACACACACACACACACACACACACAAACTGAGGAAGTGGAACAGGCTTCCTGATTGGTGGTTTGTGTTGGTATTGCAGGGTTTTCAAAAAAAACTGGTAGAAATGTTCATGTCATTTTGAGTTTAATGTCAACGGTATAAAGTGGAGTGAAAACAGCGTCTGTTTCTTTTTAGAATCTTAAGCACTTTTTTTAACATGCTTTTAGGACAGCAATAAATGACCACCGAATAAGCAGATTTCCGGCAAATTGAAGCGTCTACAAACACAGACATCTGCGTCACATGCTCCTCTGATCAGGCTCCATTCACAGCACGGCTGATATTGTGCTTATAAGCCATATACTGTGCGTTTCTTCAACAACATCTGCATATAAATCATTTCAGACAAATGTCTCTAATTCAGTCAAGATTATCAGACGCCTGCTGAGATTGAAAATAAAAAAAAACAAACATATTCAGTCATTTTCCCTATAAAGAACGGAGAAAACACTGACATGGCTGATCAGACAGAAATAAAATCAAATAGGAAAATAGGAAAATCGCCCAGGACAATACATTCTATCAGAATATTGCCATCCCTTTGTTTTTTAATGTCTTCAGACCCCAGTGTCTTCCAATGAGGACATGATGTTTTCTATGAATGCATATGAAGTGCTGCGTATTATTCTGTGGCAAACATTCTTCCTGATTAAGTACATAGTTATCAGGTGCTAATGAGAAACACAACAGTAGAGTCGGGTCTCAGGAGGTTGATAGAAGCATGCACTTGAGCTGGCACAAGCTCCAGTACAGGTATGTGTAAAACTAATATAAAAGACGGCCTGCTTACAGCTCATGAAAATCAACAAAAATCCAGTATATCAAAACACTTTTGTTTCAAATTTGAATTAATGACATTTTCTACAGAATAAATAGCATGTGTCTCTTAGCCTGGTTCAGTACACATCTGAACGTCCTGCCAACTCCAGTAAATCATCCATGAATAGACTGCAATACAGAGCACCTTCTGTGGTGTTTCCTCTCTACATTTTCTCCATTTCTCTTGAGGCTCAATGACTTTGTTCGCACATGGCATTTGAACACATAAAATAAATTAGGAAAATTTTGATAAAACTTTGTGTGTTTTATGCAACTTTTCTACACGCATGGTGTTCCCGGTCAAAACCAACAGCAATGATAAAAAGCAACATCGATGACCGCAGTATTAAGAAGACTGTTAAACCCAATGCAGGAACTTTGGAGAACTCCACAAGGAGTCAGTGCATCAACAGCCTCACACACAGACGTCTTCAGAAAACGGTCTACAAACGTTACATTCCTAGTATCAAGCTACACCTGGACACCAAGGACAACATCAGAAATGTCTTACCTGGGAGAAAGAGAGAAGGAACTGGACGGGTGATCAGTGGTCCAAAGTCCAGTTTTCATATGGAAGTAAATTTTACATTTCATTTGAAATTCAAGCTCCCAGTGGCAAAAGAAAGAGTGGAGAAGTCCAGTGAGATTTTAGAGGACTTCATGCTTCTGTCTGCTGAAGTTTCTCTGAGTTTCTGGTTTCCTTTTCCTGGAGGAATTAGCATCTGGCCACAGTGGCCACTAACTACCACTAACTGGTTTGCTGACAGTGATATTACCAGAGAGATTGGGCAGCTACCTCACCTGAGCTGAACTCACTAAAGAAACTATGGGATATTTATAGGGGGTACATGAGAAATACCCGACCCAACAATACAGATGAGCTGAAGGTTGCCGTCAAAGCTACCTGGTCTTCCATAACACCTCCGCAGTGCCACGGGCTGATCGCCTCCATGCCATGAAACACTGATGCAGTAACTCCTGCTACAGAGCCTCAACCAAGTATTGAGTGCATAAACAAACATACCTCTTAGAATTTGGATATTTACATTTAGGCATTTGGCAGAGGCCTTATCCAGAGCGACTTACATTTATATTCCATTATACATCAGAGTCATGGGATTTGAACCTGGGACTTTCCGAACCCGTAGTCCAATGCCTTAACCACTGAGCTACCCCTCATCTTTTTATGAGCTGTAAACCACAATCATCAAAATTAAAAACGCTTGAAAAATGTTTGTTTACATGTAATAAATCTAGACTGCATGAAAGTTTCACTTTCAAAATAAAATGTTCACAATATTCTAATTTTTCGAGATGCGCTGTATATGGACGATGGTGCACAGTGTTTTTTCTGCTCTGTGAGGATGTGAAAAATGCATTTAACTGGCTTCACATCTTACGGATCACTGATAAACCACATGTTTGGCTAACGAACAAATTGGGGAGAGAAGCAGGCCAAAAAAAACATTGTGTCCTCTGAACACCTGAGCTGGCAAAAGAGTCCGACTCAGGAAAAATCTGATGCTGCCAGGTATTTTTAGGAGGCAGAATATGAACGCAGACATCTGTACTGAGAGCAAATATTTAAAAATAAATAAAATAAAATTAAGGCTTAACCTTAGCACGAGCACAAAAGACAAAAGAAAACCAAGTGTGTAGTAACATGGAAAACAAACATTACAGTAGAAACAAAACCAAAGAAACATGGAAGAAAAGAGGATTAAATAATGACACGACTCAAACTCAGCACTAAACACCTGCATAAACCAGTACTAAGTAAAAGAGTAAAAATAGTTTTTATAAAAAAGTTTTTAAAAAACTTTGTTCATTTTCCAATAAAAATTCCAAGATTTTCAATACCAGCTCAAATCTATTTTACAGACGGAGTCCTTTTGGAGGATCTTTTAATGCTAATGCTAACAAAGAACAATTACAAATGGCTGTTTAAAGACATCATGATATTAATTTGAATTCAAATTTTATTTGTCACATTTAATTATGATATGCAGTGCATAGTTTTGCTATTTATAACAAATGCTTTCTTTTTACTGCGTTATTACACATAGGCAAATAATTTACTATAACTGCTCTATTATATAAAGACAATATTTAGAACTTTACAATAGCTTTTAATTCGGCTCAGCTAATCAGATGTAACGACTGAAACGTAAAAGAAAAATCTTTTTTTTTTTTTTTGTCTTTTTGTTTCATTAAGAGAGTAACTGCATACATTCTACACTAAATGTTTTGACATTGCCAGAGTTTGTCATAAACTTCTGTTACAAAATCTGTGTACAGTGTCTTTAATACACATAACCAGGAAACAATATACTGTATCTCTGATTCCAACCATGCACTAAACCACCTCGGATGTACTCGGCCTCATTTAAGTGAACAGCGTTATAGTTCAGGAAGGAAACGCTGGCATTATTTTGCGTCACAGCAGCTCAAGTGCAGCTTCAAGCTCTTCTGGATTCTTTCACATAATTACCGTTAACTTCCATTCCATTCATTTGAACTAAAAAGTCAATGAAATTCCTCTTGTGTTGCTCTTAACATCAACTCTTCCACAAAGACGATCGAATCTCGTGTCTGAGCCACTCAGTCAGGTGTCTCTTTAATTAGTAAAATGGTCAGCTCTCAGATCTCTTTGTTCCAGGTGTGTATTAATCTTGAAAGAGTTATCGGCCACTGGTGTGACTGTAAGGCAGGAGGACTCGCGGCCCCTCGGATATCCTCATTATTAGTGATGATAGTGGCGCTCCGGAGGTGCACTTTAATAACCTTAACATATATGAATGTTTGATGACACACATTGACATTTACAGGAGATTCGTTTGAGGTGCAGTAATGTATAAAGACTCAAGTTCAGCTCTCAGAAGCTCAGAGGTGTTAAATCTATCTGAAGACATCATTAAAGCAGGTCTGGCCTATTTTCCTATTCTTCTTCTTCTTTTTTTTGTATGGACATCCATCAATTATAAACCTGCGCATTTGCACAAAGCAGCACATGAAGGTACAGTAAATTGTAGCTGAATAAATATGCATTGTATAAAGCAGACATCACTAAATGGTGGACTGCGGTTTGGATCCAGATTGCGTGACAGTTCTAGCCGGACCCTAATGTTTATTCTAATAAATGAGAATAATTCATATACCAGTAATATAGCGCTTTTTTCAGAAATGAACGTACAACACAGTATGATTTACTCCAAGAAAAGGAAAGTAGACTATGAAACGTGAACCTTCACAGATGAATGGACAGAGCAATATATGTTTACGGAAGTTTAAAATCAGTTTGTCGCATATGTTCTGAAACTGTGGCACCGATAAAAAGCAGTAATGTGAAGCACCACTAGAGACAAAACACAGGGCTCTAGAGCAAACACCAACAGCAGCCCGAGGTGGAGGCGTGTACCATTCCTGAACTGAGAGCGAAGTGTGAACGAGCAACCAGGCACATTCACATTCATTTACAGCTCAGTGGTGTGCAAATGAAGATTCACTAAAGATTGATTAAAGATTGTTGTTTGGATTTTATACAAATACAAGGAAATATACTCAGCAAATAAAAAAGTAATATATCATATAAACATAATTTTATAATAGCAGTTTAGATTCTAATCACTTTTATACTCTATTAATATACATTTGCGTGTGTGAGTCTAGTACACAGTGTTCTGATCTGCTGTGTGTGTGTGTGTGCGTGTGTAATGTGGTAATGAGTATGTCTCTTTTTTTAGTTAGACTGATCCCTGGACTGAGCTCATCAATCAACAGCCGGCTCACTGATGAGTTTATTGATTTAGTCTTTGTTCTGTTATAGTAAAAAATGAATGCAGTAAAAATGCAATAAATAGAAGAACAAGAATGTAATAAAAAAGTATGTATGTATAGTTTGCAAACATAAGTAGTAATAAACAAACAAACAAACAAACAACCCAATAAATAAATATCCATATTCATAAAAATGAAATTAATATTATCAAAAGAATATTTTACAAATTGTATTATTATTATTATTATTATTATTAAATAACATACAAATATTACTCATTTTAGTTAAAAGTTCTAAATAAAGTAAATATAGTGGGTAGTTTAAAAATGCTAGAAAAGGTAGTTAAATGCTAGAGTAAACAACAAAATAAAACTAGTAATAAGGTGAACGTTCCAGTATTAACGCCCAAGCTTGTTTTTCAGTAAAGTAGCATCTGAAGCAGATTCCCATCTCACATACATACACACACACACACACACACACACACACACACACACACACACACACTGCCTATATCATTATAAAAAGCAGCAGTGCAGTCAGACCTTCAGACTGCCTCAGTCTCAGCCGTACACACACAGAAGAGTCAAACACACCTGTGTGTAATAAACTCGCTGGCTCTTACACTTTGGGCCCAGACGTCTCAGATGTGGAGTTTTACTGAGCGAGTTTCAGTCAGAGATACACTGATACTGTAAATTCAGCAAGGGCTTTACAACAACACAGCCTGAAAACAGAGTCAGTCTGATGTTGAACTAAAGAAAGAGTCGATTCAAAGAGTTTACTCGTTCATAAAGAACAAATCATTAAGAATGTTTTAACACAAACTGACAGGTTCATATTTTACTGCTGTGGGTGGTGATGTTCGCTTCCGTTTGTTACACATAAAATATTTTGGTTTGTAGCCTTTTAATCAGGCAAAATTCATCTGACAAAATAAATAAATAAATAAATAAATAAATAAATAAAGAAAGAAAGAAAGAAAGAAAGAAAGAAAGAAAGAAAAAGAAAAATAACAGCTAGGAACATTTCTTATTTGAATAAATAAGCTTTAATAATTGTCTTGATTATAGTGGCATATAACTTTTCATTAGATCAATTATTTCACACTTTTATGACTTTTATATAATATAGTATGAAATGTAAGATATGTTATTTATGCTGCTATAATTTATTTAATATATTACATTTTCTTTCTTTTTTTTGCTGATTTAACATTTTAGCTATAACATTTATATTTACATTTACTTTCACACTGTAAAGCACTTTGAACTACATTTTAAATGTATTTATGTGTTTTTTTTTCAGATTTTGATAAATGTCTTTGTTTTTTTTTAGTTTGCTTCCATATTTTGATTGTTCTGTTATTTGTTTATTTGTTTGTTTGTGCATTTCCTTTTTCCATTATTTCTTTACATACTTGCTTTTAGTTTCAGTATTCTTTAATTTCTAATGTTTTTTTTTCTTTTATTGTTTGTTTAAATATCCATTTATTTATTTCCATATTTTATTTTTCACCTCTAATTTATTTATGGTGAGAAAAACATTTTGTGCCTGAGCATACATGAGCTCTCAGCGGCTAGTGATATTAGCACCATCTAACAGTCCATCTGAATCAGTGCCTTAATTTCTGAGGAAAAAAAAACAAAACAGTAAAAGGCAAACAAAGACAAAAATTTGCCTCACGCAGAACCATGTCAGCAATCCTGCAGCTTTATATCAGCAAATTACGCTGCCTGTGACTGTGAGCGTGATGACATGATGACAGCTGCATCCTGAATGTTTGATTAGCAAAGCTTAAAATACATCTTCACCCACAGAGAGAGAAAGATGTTCGGCTGAGAACATGACATCATTATATATATA
>QMIH01000018.1:833329-846279 GCA_003987875.1 Clarias batrachus | reverse complement strand
GGCACGAGCACTTATCCTTCACCTCCCTCACCTCCCTGTACCTGCTTTACCTCGCCGCCTGTCCCTCCCAGATCACTGAACCATGACAGAGAGAGTGCACGGGAGTCAGGAGAGAGAAATCAGACACGATCAATCAGAGACGACGTATCTGATCTAAATATTGCCATGCTCTCATTTCAAACTGTTTCTTCTCAAACACCATTTTTAATCTCATCTGTTCCATTTCCTGTCACTTTCCTCCTCTTTTCTTTAATGTAGCCCTCCCTTTCTGTTCATTCTTCTGCCTGTGTGGGGCAAAGTCACCTTGGAGGAGCGAGAGAGAGAGAGAGAGAGAGAGAGAGAGAGAGGCTGTGGGGGTGGTGGAATGAGGAACCATGTGGTGCGCTAAAGCATGACAAACAGGATAAGCTCCTACTGTACGCAGCATTCTGTAGACCTATTGATGTTACAGAACCATAATAGGGGAGACTGTACACTGACAGGTTTAATAACCATCAGTTTACACACTAATGTTTTTACTGACATTTTGAAGTTCATCTCTGATAATCGTTCTCTCTCTCTCTCTCTCTCTCTCTCTCTCCAGGCTACAAAAATCCTTTTTTATTTATGCAGTATGTATTCTTAACAACAGACAACGCCACAAGGCAGCTTTACACAAATCCAGATGTAGACTCAGATCCTTAATGAACAAGCCAGAGGTGAAAGCAGCAAAGAAAAACTCTATGAGACACGAGAAAGAAGCTTTAAGAGACTCCAGGAAACCTTGTCCTCTTCTGGGTGACACCAGGTAGAGCGATTTGAAATCATTCTAGTGAACATTTATAGAAGAAGCGTAAAGATGAACAGTACTGGATTGTTTAATGTGACGACAGTAAACACAGAACAGTCTTTGTGAGTGCAGCAGCAGCTATTACTGTATTTATGAATCTGCATTTTCTTTGAGAGTTTAAACACATCTCTCTCTCTCTCTGTCTTAAAAAAGAGATTTCTGAAATTACCAAATTATTTTTTATTTAGAGTGACCCAGCGAGAGAGCCAACATGCACATCGATTTGTCTTGGCTAAGTGAAAGGTCTTACTGGGCAAGGTCGATTTCTGGGATATTGTATATGATTTGCAGGTGTCAGGGAGACACTATTAATATGCAGGACACCTTTAGTATGACGTCTGGAAAAGCCATCGCAAGCTCTGTAAGTCTAAGGTAGCGTAAGAAGTGCTAGATCATTTTAATATTCCCCTCTACGGATTGGTTGTTTTTAGACCTCTTCACAATGCTAGCCTGATTGAAACATTTTATCAGGGTGCTGAAAATATTGCAAACATTTTCATTTTTTTCCCCATGAAGTAACACTCACATTGTAATATCAAAATCAAAATCAGATATAGCTTTATTACCAAGTACGTTTGCAATTACAACAAATCTTTTGGTGACAGAATACATACATACTCTACACACACACACACACACACACACACACACAAAAAAAAAAAATTATAATTAAACAAATGGAGTAGGATGTGAGGTTTAATCAAATAAATCAAATAAATATCAGTAGCTTTGCACACTGTTGCACCTATTGCACATCTTAATATTACACAGTGAAGAGAACATTTAACTGATTTAACTGTTCATGAGGTAGATTCCCTGGGTGAAAACTCTGTTCTTGTGCCTGACCTTCCTGGTGTTCGGTGCTCTATAGCAGCGAGCAGATGGTGTGAGGGGTCCCAAGTGACCCCTCTCCTATACCGTTTTTTGAAGGGTAGACAGGGGAGCACCGATAATCTTTACAGCCTGAACAATCCTCTGTTGTCTTCTGGTGTCTGATCCTAGCTGAGCCACACCAGACAGTTATTGAAGTTCACAGGACAAATTCAATGACGACCGAGCAGAACTGTGTGAGCAGCTCCAGTGGCAGGTTAAACTTCCTCAGCTGGTAAAGGAAATACAACCTCTGATGGCCTTTTTTAACAATGAAGTCAATGTGATTGTCACACTTCAGGTCCTGATAGATGGTGGTGCCCAGGAACCGGAATGACTCCACTGCTATGATAGTGATAACGATGAGTGGGGGAAGTGCAGGAGGTTTTCTCCTTGAGTTCACAATCGTCTCCACTGTTTTGAGCATGTTCAGCTCCGAGTTGTTGTGACTGCACCAGACAGCCAGATGCTCAACCTCACTTCTATATGCAGACTCGTCACCATCCTCGATGAGGCCGATGACTGTAGTGTCGCACACAATTTTCAGGAGCTTGACAGATGTGTCTGTCAAGATGCAGTCGCTTTGTCCTCTGGTTTATGTAAATGCTTACCAATTAAATCAGTAAATATATCAATGACATATTTTGTGCACGGTTTACTAGATATGCAAATTGCTAGAGGTCACATGAACTGTTTATGAATCTAAATCTTTTCTAGTTGTCAGGGATAACCACTAGAGGGCGCCATGCGTCCAGAGATTCCTTATGGTTTCCTGTTGTATTTTCCGTTTGTTGAACTCCATTTCCCAGAATGCACCTCGGTCAGGTGATGGGAGCACTCACCTGAACCGAGGTAGCTCATTGGTTTATGTATAAATAGTCTTGTTTTCAGTTAACCGGGGTCTTGCCTCTGTTTGGATTGATGTTGTGTTTAAACTGTTCTGTCATGTTTGATTATAGGGTTGTTGTGAATTACCCCGTGTTTTGCAAAGATCTTGCTCTGTTCAGTTCCTGTTTTGGTGTGTGATCTGCTCCTGTCCTGTCCAGCTCCTGTTCCTGTTTGGTTACGTTATGGTGAATTTCCTGTGTTTTCTGTTTAGACCCTATTCAGTTTAGTTCAGTTCTATTTAGCTCCTAGTTGGTTAGTTCCATTGTGAGTTATTTTGTTCATGTTCTGGTTCCATTTTCATTATCAAAAGACTTTCTAAAGTATTCACCTCGATTTGATTATGCCTCACTGAAAGCTGACACACAGCACCCGTCATTATGACACTAGTCATTTCATAAAGTTTGAAATGAGAACGATTGGCCTGCAGCAATGATATATATTAGGGAATTTATTGTTATTTTTTTAAATGAAGATGTGATTAAAAAAAATAGCTGTTATTATTATTAAAATATAAATTTTCACAGACTGCGCTGCTTCAGTGTTTTTACATATTTTTGTCAGATATTATTCTGCCTCTACTTCTCTACTTTTGTACTAGAAGTAGAGTATAATTACACGCATTCCATAAGTGTAAAAGGCTTTTATTGACAATTACATTAACGTTATGCAAAAAGTCAGTATTTGCAGTGTTGACCCCCCTTTTTCAAGACCTCTGCAATTCGCCCTGACATGCTGTCAATCAACTTCTGGGCCACACCCTGTCTGACGGCAGCCCATTCTTGCATAAACAATGCTTGGAGTTTGTCAGAATTTGTAGGGTTTTTGTTTGTCCACCTACCTTTTGAGGATTGCTTCTCAATGGGATTAATGTCTGGGGAGTTTCCTGATCATGTACCCAAAACTTTGATGTTTTGCTTCCTGAGCCATTTAGTTATCACTTTTGCCTTATGGTGAGGTGCTTCATCGTGCTGGAAAAGTCATTGTTCATCACCAAACTGCTCTTGGATGGTTGGGACAAGTTGCTCTCGTAGGATGTTTTTGTACAATTCTTTATTCATGGATATGTTCTTAGGCAAAACTGTGAGTGAGTGCACACCCTTGGCTGAGAAGTGACCGCACATTAATGGTCTCAGGATGCTTTACTGTTGGCATGACACAGGACTGATGGTAGCGCTCACCTTCATACATTTCAAGAAGGGCAGCAAAGAAGCCACTTCTCTCCAGGAAAAACATCAGAAACAGATTGATATTCTGCGAACTGTACAGGGATCGGACTGCTGAGGACTGGGGTAAAGTAATTTTTAATCCCCCTCTCCCATTGTTTGTGGCATCTGGGAAAAAGCTTGTCCAAAGAAGTAAAGGCAAGCACTACCATCAGGCTTGTGTCATGCCAACAGTAAAGCATCCTGGGATTGTTCATGTGTGAGGTCGCTTCTCAGTCAAGGGAGTGGGCTCACTCACAATTTGTGCATTAGTGTAGCAGGGGATTATATGAAAAATGTTCTAATTGAACATAATTGTGTTCTGTTATTCTGCAAAATCAAAAGTTACAGTTTAAATTGAACACCCCTCGTGTTGTGTACTTCAGCCATGGTAACAAGCGTCTATCATACCACTACTTCTAATAATAAAAAATAATAATAGATTGAAAAAAAAAAAATATGGCGTTGATGGATGGAACGAAACATGATGTCCCAGATGTGCTCAATTGGATTCAGGTCTGGGATAAGGGTGGGTCAGTCCATAGCATTAATGCCTTCGTCTTGCAGAAACTACTGACACACTCCAGCCACATGAGGTCTAGCATTGTCTTGCATTAGGAGGAACCCAAGACCAACCGCACCGGCATATGGTCTCACAAGGGTTCTGAGGATCTCATCTCGATACCTAATGGCAGCCAGGCTACCTCTGGTGAGCACATAGAGGGCTGTGCGGCCGTCCAAAGAAATGCCGCCACACACCATTACTGACCCACCGTCAAATCGGTCATGCTGGAGGATGTTGCAGGCAGCATCTCCAGACTCTGTCACATCTCTCACATGTGCTCAGTGTGAACTTGCTTTCATCTGCCAGTGGCGAATTTGCCAAACTTGGTGTTCTCTGGCAAATGCCAAACATCCTGCACGGTGTTGGCCTGTAAGCACATTTGTGGCCTGCTGGAGTTCATTTTGCAGGGCTCTGGAAGTGCTCCTCCTGTTCCTCCTTGCACAAAGGCAGAGGTAGCGGTCCTGCTGCTGGGTTGTTCCCCTCCTCCATGTCTCCTGATGTACTGGCCTGTCTTCTGGAAGCTCCTCCATGCCCTGGACACTACCCTGACAGACACAGCAAACCTTCTTGTGACAGCTTGCATTGATGTGCCATCCTGGATGAGCTGTACTACCTGTGCCACTTGTGTGGGTTGTAGACTCATGCTACCACTAGAGTGAAAGCACCATTCAAAAGTGACCAAAACATCATCCAGAAAGCGTAGGAACAGAGAAGTGGTCTGTGGTCACCACCTGCAGAACCACTCCTTTATTTTGTGTGTCTTGCTTATTGCCCACTACCACCAAGTTGTCCCTGTTGGGCCCTTGAGCAAGGCCCTTAACCCCAACTGCTCAGATTTATAATGAGATAAAAATGTAAGTCGCTCTGGATAAGGGCGTCTGCCAAATGCCTAGATGTAGATGTAGATGCCTATAATTTCCACCTGTTATCTATTCTATTTGCACAACAGCATGTACAATTGATTGTCAATCAGTGTTGCTTCATAAGTGGGAAGTTTGATTTTACAGAAGTGTGATTGACTTGGGGTTACATTGTGTTGTTTAAGTGTTCCCTCTTTTTTTTTTTTTTGAGCAGTGTATTATATGTTTAATAACAAACAAAACACGTGGAACAGATAAAACACAAGTACACAAACAAAAAGAGATAGTGTTTTTTTATTAAATATTTAAAAAAATAAAAATGTTATAGCAATACTTTTGGCATAATAACACCATGCACCAATGATCATAGAATTGGAATGTTGTTTTGTAAACTTGCATAAAAATAATGATAAAGTATGAATTAGAATCATATGTTCTTTGGGAAATACATCTTCCAACACAAATTCCAACACTTCTTAAACTAAACATTGGTGATAGTCTTACAAAAATAGAAAGAGAGATAGAAAGTGTGCATCATGTTATCAATACCTCAATAATAAAATATAATAATAAAATACTCCATTATAGGCTGAGTGCACATAGGCCATTCAGAAATTCCCTGGTTCAGTCCCATTTCATTTCATCATCCAGGATGAGACGTCTGAACATCTGTCAAGGGAAAAAAGTAACAATTTGAGAACAGTATTGTGTACTACTATCAATTTGTGTTTTTATTAGGGTGACAAAATATATTTTTTTACTGTGTTAGTTACTCTGTACCTAAACATTGCATGTGATCATTATTCTTTTGTGAGTTTGTCTGTAGTGGAGGCTAAATGTAAGTGAACGGCATCTACACACCTAAATGTCTGAAACATTGTTTACCACCTCTGACTAGCTTTAATGCATCTTTAAAATTTGCTAGATGTTATTCCTAAAAAGGCTTTTGAACATCTCGGGTTATTGTCGCAAAGGAGCTTTACAGAATCAAAAAGAAAATTAGCAAAATGAATATCAAATGTGCGGGGAAATAGAGTGGAACCTCAGATTGCGAGTAATCTGGTTTGCAAGCGTTCTGCAAGACAAGCAAATATTTTAAAGAAATTTTGACTGTATAAATGAACAAATCTGGATATACTTGATATAACTGTCTTTAAGTATCATGTGGCACACACATGCTTCTTGTTTCAATGTGTCACATGATCACAACTGAGCTAATCTTTTTTCTTGCGCGCGCTACTGAGTTGTGGTAATCGCCTCTCCTGCTCTTAGTGCGCGTCTCTCACTCGGATAATCAACATCTGTGTGCACATGTACTGGGTACTAGGGTTGTGGAACAAATCATCTGAGTTTCCATTATTTCTTATGGGGGAAATTAATTTTGATATATGAGTTTTTTTTATATACACAAGCACACTTCCAGAACAAATTATGCTCGCAATCCAAGGTTTAACTGTATGTTTATATATAAAAAAATAATAATGAAGTAAATAATATTTTTTGTTATTAATATTATATTAGTTGATTACTTTAAAAAGGTGTACAGGCCTGTTAATGTGCTCGTGTTTACCTGGATCAAAGTATCTATATCCATTTGCTCATTCTCCCCTCCAGTTGTCGCTTGAATGGCTGAATTTGGCATCTGAAATTATTATTATTATTATTATTAGTAGTAGTAGTAGTAGTAGTATCCATGTCAATTTATTTGTCAATCTAGACATCCAATTATATAATAATAATAAAATATAATAATAATAATAATAATAATAATAAATATTTTGTTGTTAATATTAATAATATTATACAATATTAGTTGATTACTTTAAAAAGGTGTACAGGCCTGTTAGTGTGCAAATGTTTACCTGGTCAATTGTGTCTATGTCCATTTCTTCATCCTCCCCTCCAATAGTCATCTGAATGACTGAATTTGGCATCTGAAAATATTATTATTATTATTATTATTATTATCATCATCATCATCATCATCATCGATTTTAATTTCCTTGTATAAGTATATTCATTATCATCAGTATTATACTTAATATTATATATAATAATAAAATGTCATTTGTTGATTAGTTCAATAAGATGAATAAGTTGAATAATCTGGAGCAAAGCAACGCCATAGCATTATACTGCTGTAAACAGTCTGTAAACAGTTGGAAACCTCAAAATATAACTAAAATTAGTTACTCGTACTAAAATAGCACTTTTGACCAAAGCACATGAGGAATTTATTCATGCTTGTACTATTACTATCTGGTGTCACCCAACTGAGGTTGAATTCTTTTGAATCTGGTTCCCTTCCCAGTTGCTTCATCTCACTGCTTCTAGTTTGCTTGTTAGGGATAAATTGATTTTAAAAAAAAAATCTGTGACTGGAGTATTTGTACTGCTAAAGTGCTCCTCCTTTAAGGCAAATTATCTTAAAGCACATCCACACACTCACACATTTGTATATACACTACCCAGCCAAACAAAAAAGCCTCACACTCACACTTCTAATAATTCATTTGAACACCTTTTTACTTGATTATGGCACACATAAACTTGTGCAATGTGCGCCATAACAATTATTTCCATTCAGAGTTGCATACATTTCTCTCCAAGATCTTGTATTAATGATGAGAGAGTCGGACCGCTGTGAAAAGTCTTCTGCTGCACATCCCAAAGATTCTCAATGCGGTTAAGGTCTGGACTTTGTGGTGACCAATCCATGTGTGGAAATGATGTCTCATGCTCTCTGAACCAACCCTTCTCTTAATTTGGACCCAGTCAATCCTGACATCATCATTTTGGAATGTGATCATGCTATCAGGAAAGGAAAACTCAAGTGATGGAAAAACCTGGTCATTCAGTACATTCAGGTCATCAGTTGACCTCATTTTTGGGGACATAAAATTGTTCAACCTAGTCCAACAGAAGTAATGCCCGATTATAACACTGCCCTCACATGCTGGTACAGTCAGTAGGCACTAAGCATGATGGAAACATGACATCATCCAGCACTTTTCTTACCCTGAAGCACCCATCACTTTTTGAAGTATTTGCTTAGTAAAAATACAGGTGGTGTCTTTTGGTTGGCCAAGCAGCATGTTCATTTTGCTTTCGGTTCTATTAGGGCAATGCCTTCTGTTCTCTTCAGCACACAAAATGCGTTTAAGAACTTTGATGGTGTTGGAGTCCCTAACTTTTACAGCCAATGGAATACTTAATTTTTTTTGTGTGTGTTTATTTCTTCTTATTTTTTATAAACATGTCTACATGGTGAGTATAAGGTTTATCACATTGCTGCATCTTATTTATTTTATTAAAACACTTTACATTATTTAATTGTCCTAGAGATATTTCCCTTCATATTGTTATTATTAGGGATTTATTTAGATTTACATTTAGGCATTTGGCAGACTCGCTCATCCAGAGCGAATTACATTTTTATCTCATTATACATCTAAGCAGTTGAGGGTTAAGGGCCTTGCTCAAGTGCCCAACAGTGGCAACCTGGTGGTTGTAGGATTTATTGTGTTATTCTACACAAGTATAAAGATAAAAAGACATATTTACAGATTAAATTGTTAATTACAGTTAGAATGGTTTTTGATTTAAAGCTTTACTCCCTCTGGTAACTTCAGCACACATTAAACATCTTGCAAGTTACCAGGGTTCCAGCGTATCTTTGTTCTTTGCTGTGGTGTAAACTGATACCTAGATAAAGACTAGAGTCCTAATGTAAACCAAAAAAAAACTATTTAATTTAGATCCCTGCATCACATTTAAATGGATTCTATTTCAATAACAAATCTATTATTACTTCAGCATTTAGAAATGTTCCAATGTTTATTATATTGTTACCACTGGCAATATGGTGGTTGAGTTGGCTATGTACAAAATTAACGAACTGATGCTAACATTGACTAGCCTACACAACAGGCCTTGTCACCGCGGAGTTCTGGGTGAAATATGAAATTTGCAACTTTGGGAATGTCAAAACTGCTGTAAGGGTCAAACTCATGCATTTTCTCACAATGTAAATGACTATTTAAGACAAAGCTTTGAAATTTAAGCACAGTGCAATAAGGTGTCATGAAAAGTGTTGATACTGAGGCTAACTTCCGTGTTACGGTTTCTTTTCGGAATATGCTTACCTCATCTACTTCCATAGCGATGTCCCTCGGACTGTCCATGGAGCTCATCGATGAAGTCGAATTAAAAAAAGAAATTAAAAAACTTCAACGATCGAAGTGTCGATCCACACTGCTATGGCTTCAATACATCAAACAAGCGTCATCAAACATGCGTCATCAAACAGCGCCGACTATGTTACCGTTCCTGCGTCTGATTTTTTTAGGCATAATATTCCAAAATAAGTTTAACATTAACTTGGCAAAAACACAACAGTCAACAGTGGGCATTCTTTTTTGAGTGCATTTGTTTAGAGAGCATATGTACTTTTTAATAAAATAAAAACTGGTTGTTTTCTGTCAATAAAATAATTAACAATTACATTGAAAATGTATTGTATTTAATTAACAATGAACTAGAATACACAATATAACACTAAAGTAAATTTGTAGAGATTTTACATTTTGTATGTCTCACATTTAACATTAAATAGAAAAACAACTTTAAATAGACATTTAAAAAGACATGCAGACAACGCAGTGTAGTTTCTACAATACCATGCTTATTCCTAAAAGCACCACATTACAGTCAATTGAAAAATGTTTTCTTGATGAACAGTTAAGATTATCTTTAACCATAATTATTGTGTTTGACCTCCATTAAAGCTGCACTGGGTGTGTCCTGGGTGTTTATCTCTCTCATGCCAAGCCAAAATTCCATGGTGAAAAAATGCTTAGTATGTATGTAATGAATTGGTTTATTAGAAAAGCATTCACTTAAATTGTTCACTTAAAATGCTTTCAATTTATAGATAGATTTATATACTTTGTTATTTTCAGGTGAGAGACAGACTTAATATTTGATGGTCATCAGGAAGAAATACCTGTAAGAGTATACGAATGTATTTATTGATGGAGTCGATTCTGCATTTTTAATAGTAAAGCAGCACACACCAGATGATTTATTCTGAGAATAGAATGACATGACTCGCACACTATTTTTAGTTTAATGCTGGATTTAATGCATGTTAACAGGTTTGGGCTCAGCAGAATGAAATGAAAACTGAATTTTACCCTTTAAACTACTGCATGTTTCTTCTGTTGTGGATAATGTAACTTGTGCAATACTGTATCTCGTATTGATAATAGCCACAGGTGTGATAGTTAGATAGAAACTTAGATTTATGCTCTTATATGAATTATGAATCAAAATAATGTTTGATAATGGAATTACACTTTTTTAAGAATAAAAAAAACTAAGATTTCATTACATTGTGCTTGTATAGCTCGTTTAACAGTGGACAGTGTCACAAATGATTTTATTTTGGATATAATTTTAAAAAGTGTGTCTTTAATTTTGACTATTGTCAGAGTTGCTCAAATCCTTATGCTGGCCCATTTTTTTTTATACTTATATCACATCAACTTTAGGAAAAAAGCTTCACTTGCCCTCTGTATCCCATTCACTTCCAGCTGCTATTGTAATAAGATATTGTAATAGTAGCTACTGTGATAAGAGCCAAATTGTGATGGCTGGACTGAGTCAGAGCAACTCCAAAACTGCAGCTTTTGTGGGATGTTCCTGGTCTGCAGTGGTCAGGGTGTACCAAATGTTGTCCAAGAAAAGAAAACCGGTGAACCAGTGACAGGGTCATGCAATTGTGTAACTTTGCATGAAAGGAAAGTTTATTTATAAACTTAAAGTGGACTTAATAATAAATGTTTGCAAAGTAAACATTTATTATAAAATCCATTTTGTTAACATTACCAAATGTTCCTTTATGGAGACTTTATGGTACAAAACTGTTCAGTCTTAACAGTGTTCAAGTGAACCCAGTCACGAGTCCTCACAGAAAACCTGCTTGTATCGATGCAGTCCAAAGTCCTCTTCATGAACATTAAGTGGAAGCCTCCTCACCTATCACATCTTTTAAGTAGACCACACAGGACCCTCCTCAGCAGCAGTGAGTGTTCTCCATGTGGTGAAATCCCCAACCACACTGTAAAAAATTACTCTGGAGGGTAGTAAATACAACCCATGAAAATCAGTTATAGTTTACATACGTTTAATAGTTACCAAACAAAATACAACATAATGGGTATATATACTATATAATACCTATACTAACTATTTTTTAAAGGTAATCACTGCAATACTAAAAAAAATAAGTAAAATATACTCCAAAATACTAGCTATGGCACCATAAAGTGCGCATGTGTCAACATTCAGGCGGGAATCGCTGGATTCACCATTTTTCGTGTGATCAACGGCTGTGGAACCACGATTAGTTGAGCTACAGGTAAGTTTTTATTTAACTTGTTGAAATTATAATGAATGCAACTGTTAAATTGTTTTAACGGTAAAATCTAACAGAAGATTAGTCATTTGTGCGCTTTCTCACAGTCTAGTGTCAAATGACACTACATTCATGACTGATTTTTATTGTTGTTAACGTTAACTGTTGCCTGGCTGAAACTCTTGTACAACGGCGAAGCTGCTGCACGTAAATGGTTGAACGCGCACTTTGGCAGGTTCAGTCTCAGCCACTCGCGGATACGGATGGTGATTTTTTTAAAAATATCGCCATATCATCTTTCAGGGAGATCGCCCTCGAGGGATGGGACGTGTAATATTTAAATTTGTTTATATTTAATCATTTCTGAACGTAGTACGTAATTAAAAATATGACAACAACACTTATATGAATGCGCAAAGCCTCCCTCATTGACCCGCGCTTTTAGGTGGAACATATTCACTCATGTCAGCAGCACAGAAGCACGGTTAACTAAAAACATGTTGTTGCAAAAGCTCCGCTTCTCAAGCCGGGAAGCAAACTCGGATATATTCGGCGCGATTCGTGTATCTTCGGGCTCGGCCACTAATGAAACGCTACATGTGAGGTGCGCGAGCTGTGATGACGTCATTTCCACCGTACACACCTCGGCGCTTATGCGGATGAGGTAAACAGATGCACCTGACAACATGAGAATATTATTAATTATATTTTTCAAATGAAGAAATCAAATTGAGCCAAATATCGTCTTGATATTGCCATGCGTGCACGGCTCAGATTGCATCTGTTAAAGTTGCGCATGCGTGACTGATCACTCCCGAATCGACTCGTTTTCGATTCGATCAAACGCGACCCATCACGATTGGCAAGAGTTGAGGTACAAACGAGGCGTTCTGAGCAACAAAAAACATTAGCTGTCATTGTGGTGTGCTAAATTGTTTTTGTAAGGTTATCTTGCAATTTTCTTTTGATATATCGAGTGTTGTGTCAGAAGGGATTTTTAAAATCATTTATTTATCATATGCGCATGTCCTCCAATTCCTGTAACTTATTTGCGTGATGTGCTTCATTTACGATTGATTTTCTATTGTACAAGTATTTAAAGTTCAAAAATGTAAAACTTTGTAAATAAATGGCATGAACAAAAAAAAAAAACAACTGTAATCGAGCAACATAATAATTTGACTTAATTAACATTAATCTATTTGCTTTTTTTTCCCCAACAGGAGGATGAACTTGATGGCTACAACAATGAAGTTGGTGGTAATTCACAATTCTTCAGCTGAGGAGGACCCAACAGATGTGTGCATTGTTTTGGAGG
>QMIH01000018.1:808940-823855 GCA_003987875.1 Clarias batrachus | reverse complement strand
ACACACACACACACACTAACAGAAACACTACTCTGTCGTAATTCTTTTCAAAGGTAAAGTGCAGGTAAAATTTTAATCTTTTTTTTTACTTAATATTTTGTATTAATTATTTTTATATTGTTGTGTAACGAATCGTCTGAGTTTCCATTATTTCTTGTGGGGTAAATTCGCTTTGATATACGAGATAATGCAGGTTTCACTGTACAGAATATTGTAAAAAATTTTACCGGTACCATATTGTGGTTGCGGTAAAAAAGATCCATTATATTATAACTTTGGTTCTACCTGATATTCGAAAACCCAAATACACAGTTTGATGCCTGAAGACTCCATGTTAACACACACCAGCAAGGCTTACATATACATACATAAATATGGTTATTTTAAATCATTATTGGCCTATGCTGTGCTGCTAGCATGGACCTGTGCCACTCTACTTTTAATCAATAAGTTTAATAAGTAATAAGTAATTTTATAATAAAAATAAAAAACACATACAAAAAAAGTATGTGCTTTTGACTGGTCTATGACTGGAGAAAGAAAAACCTTCTTCTTCCTCCTCAAGGCTGAGTAACATTCTTCACAAACCCCACTGATTAGTTTCTTTAGCCGTCTCAGTGGTAAGTTGAAATTAATAAGCGTACATTTGAAAGATCTCAGTCTGACTGGTGAGTCGATGGCTGTAATTCTCTCTGTCGCATTAGAGAAGGACACGAATCCCTCCTCGCTCCCTGCTGCCTCCACTACATTCACTACATTCACTCTGGTCAAATATGATCTGCCTCCCTATAAGTCTCCTTTTACACCCCGCACTTTACTGCCAGCCTGTAATTAGCATGCTCATTCTTGGGAAATGGTGAAATGTCCAGTGACACACAGGTGAGTAAGCCGTTAATATCCCTCATTGTGCAAGTTTCAGCTCGTTGCGTTGGCTCTTTTAGGTTCTTTCAGAAGTGATTCACATCATTATTATTTATTTCAATTCAAGTAAATATTCACATCACAGTTACTTTCACAGTGTAATTTAATCTAAATGCTTCAACTGAAGGTGTTCTTTTAACCCGAGCTCTTACTGTGAATGTGAGTCATGTGTTTGACTCGGACAACGAGGAGGATCTGCATGTTATGTTCATGTTGCTGATTAGGTTTAGGTTTCAGATTGTAAACGTGTTACTTCCTTTATCGTCAATCAACTGAAGAAGGTTAAATTCAGTTCAATTTAATGACATTTTATTTATATAGGATTTTAAACACTGCTCATTGCCGCAAAGCAGCTTTACAGAATCAGCAACAACAAAAAAATGGAGATCAGTTAAAAAAATATTAAAGATGTATGAATTATAATGATCAGATTGTCCCTGATGATCGAGCCGAGGGCGACGGTGGTGAGGGAAAAACTCCCTGAGATAGCAACAGAGAGAAACCTCGAGAGGAACCAGACTCAACAGGGAACCCATCCTCATTTAGGCGATGACGGATAACAGTGATCTGCACTCACAGTGTGTGTTAGAAGAGTGGAAGTTAGTTTTTTATGAAGTTCTCTTTCATTGTGGGACTCTTGGGTACAAAACTGTTTGTGGGAATTTCAGTCCTGTAATTCTGCTCACTGTCCTGAAACACTGCCCAAATCAGCCGAGCCCCGGACGTCTTCATGGTCAAGTGGAACCGTCTCCGGTTGCCACACAAAACCCAAGCAGACCACACGGGTGCAACAGCAGCAGCAGCGAGCCGGAGACAATGGGAAAAATTACATTTGTGATAAACAGACCGGTCCTGATATTCTCAGATGGATGATTTTATAGCGTCTGGCGTCCTCAACACTGTGTATTGGGTTTGGTTCCTGGTTATGGAACCAACCCTAAGTGCTGGTGGGTTCACAAGCCAGTGCTCTTCTAGTGCTGGACAACAAACCCGGATAAATGGGGAGTGTTGTGTCAGGACGGGGAATCTGGTGTAAAACCTGTGCCACATCATATTTGCTCTGGCGCCTTCTCTAAAATGTTCAGCAGGCAGTGAGTGGGCAAAGTATCACAAATCATTTACTTGAATAAAAGTGGAAATACCCGAGGTAAAATATTACTTGTGTAAAAGTAGAAGTCTTTACCTTCAAATTTACATAAGTATCAAATATACTGAGCTTCTATTAGCTCACAGTACGTGTGTCTCTGTCTGTCTGTCTGTCTGTCTGTCTGTCTGTCTGTGTGTTCCAACTGCAACCATCTCCGCTACTGATTCCAAAAACCTGCAGCATAACTACACCTTTCACAGAGAAAAGACAAATCTTTTTAAAAAAAGACACATTTTCTAGAATAATCAGCAGTTTGTGATATTACTGCTTCATATCTTCCACACCAGTGCGGTTATGCAACATAACGCCTTACAGAAATGTAGTGAAGTAGAAGTACACATAATTCTTGTTGATGTCATGGGGTAAAAGTAAAAAGGTATCAACTAAATAAATGAGTAAAAGAATAATGAAGTAATAATGATGCATTGAGTTACAACCTTAAGCAAAATGTTGTTTCATTTCATGTGAATTATAAACGCGGCCCGGTTAACATTCCGGCGCGGACAGATGTTCTCGCGGACAGCGAGCAACAACGTTGAAACAGCATGTGAGCTTGAGAGTTGGAAAAAAGTGATAAAAATATACTGAGGGGGAAAAAATCTCTTATGTTTCATAGATACACAAGCATAATCAAAATATGTGAACTAGGACTGTTCACTCTCACATCCTTTATCACTTTATTGCACTGTCACTTTATATGTGCATTCTGTTAATAATTTATTTAGCAGCAGGCGGTGTGTGAGGTCTTTCCTCTTTCAGTTTACTCTCTGCAGATGTCCGCCTGCAATGATGGGTCTGCAAGCTAAACTGTAATCACATGGGATTGGCCTGAGGTTATTATATAATTACATGACCATCCTACAAGTAAACCTTCCACACCAGTAAACTGTTTAAAGAACCTCTTTAGTGTGTTTCTGTAAATCTCTCTTGACTCGTGTTGTTTAAGGCTGCACGGTATGTCATTTATTAATCATTATTACATTATTGGGCTTTGTAGATAATAATTTTCAACATGAATAAATGATATAATCAGTTAATAAAAAAATATTCTGAGCATATTCTGATCTTCTCGTATGTTTCAGATAAGTTTTCTTTAAGGAAATTTTGATAAATATGATGCATTAAGATGATTATGTATATCATGTTAAATATATTTGAAAACATATCACATAGAACAAGAAAAAAAAAATAAAGATAGAAAAATAGAATGAAGTTTTCAACATATTTAACATGAAAAAAAAATGAGAATGAGAAATCTTAACGCTAATGCTAATTATTTACAAAGAGTAGAATTAGCTACGTGTGAGAAATCCAACCTGATGTTTTAAACCATTACTTCTTCCTCAGGAAGGAAATGTACAAAAGCTCTTCCAAGAAACAAGGTGTGTTCTCAGTTTCCCAGAGGAGCCCGAAGGCCACAGACCTTAAATCTAACACGTGTGTGTGCACGCACAAGAGACAGAAAGGCACACAGTTGGAATGTGTGTGTGTGTGTCTGAAGTTAAATAAGAATTGCACAGTTCACATCGATTTGCAAAAGAGGCCGGATGATGTCAAGTCTGGAAGAATGAAATACAAATAAACATGACTTCTTTCTGTATGAAACTGCACTCGCATATCAGATACAGAAACCTCAAGAGTGTCTAATACTTATTGTAAAATAAGAACATAAAAGATCAGATAAGACAAGATAACAGATCCTAATTAATCCAAACGTAAACCACAGTTTATGGCGCAGTAGCATTGAATAACAACACTGTAACAGACATTAATCAGTAAACAGACCAAGAGCCGTATACATTTACACACAGGAGCTTATTTGCTCATCGCTGTTTGTTCTTCAAACAAACTTCTTTAACAGCTTATAAAAATAAGGACTTAAATCAGTCCTGTGATTATATTGTATCTTGTGTTAAAAACAAGTGTGTCGAAGTGTGTCCCACCCACTTCCAGCCACCATTGTAAAGCGATATTGAAAGTGTAGCTACTGTGAGAAGGGCCAGATTGTGATTTCTAGAGGACTGGATCAGAGCAACTCCAAAACTATAGGTCTTTTGGGACGTTCCCGGGCTGCAGTGGTCAGGACGTACCAACAGTGATCCAAAGAAGGAAAAGCAGTGAACCAGCACTAGGCTCATGGGTGGCCAGAGCTCGCTGACGCACATGGCGAGTGAAGCCTGAGCCGTGTCGTTTAATGCTGGTTCGAGTAGAAAGGAGTCAGAACACACAGTGCATCACTGTTTTGATGTCAAAGGGGAGACCTACTCAATATAAGGCAGGTGGTCGTAATGTTATGGCTGATTAGTGCAGATTCAAAAGACTTTTCTAAATACAAAATAGTGCATGATTCATGAATGCTTCATCTGTCTTTTAGTGTGTGTCAGTCTAATTATGACACCAATCCGAGCTCGTGATAACTCACTAATTACTGCACTTTAATAGTAGAGAGTAGCTATTAGTGCAAAATCATGTGACCACAATGATGTAACATCTCACACTGCATTTGAGTCAACACAGATGTCTGATCTTGCAACCCAGTGTCCCGTATTTGTCCTCAACGTTGGAGGCCATTTGCTGATTCAGTCGTTTTTCTACAGGTCTTCGTCCTCATGCTTTTGAAATGAACAATCATTTTGCTTTTACTCAGCACTATAGTATAGTAAAATCCATGACTCAGCAGGGTGTGTGTGTTAGTTTGTGCAAGTGTGTAGTGTTTCATATCAGTAATATTAATGAGTATTTTATTTTAGTTTTATTGCACAACACACAGTTTTCTGTTTCCTGAAAGGACGACATCAGTGTGCAGAACTGTTTATATGAATACACTGAGGTCAGCACTTGTGTTCTTAGTGCTATAATGGTGTTTATGGTTACATGGTCATTATCTCCTGGAGATGCTGCTGGTGTGCTGTTCCCACATACACATACACACACACACACTTATAGACACACTATAGATAAACAATAATTTTCCTAGAAATTATTGTTGATGTTGTTCATGTCCGAGTTATTCTTTCATCTTCTGGCATGTTGGAAAAAACAAAACATGTAAAAACTGCTGACACAGTGAACGAGGGTAAGAGTTTAAATGCCCTCAAGGTGGGTAAAGTCTAAAGTTAGCCTGTGAAGTTACATATATTTACACTGGAAAAGCAGAGCTGTGGGGGGAAGTTCTTGATGACTTCAGCTTTATTTTCAGCACTTCAGTGTCCTGAGAGCCAGAGCGCAAAAACATGTAGAAAGACTCTCAAGGCAAGAGACTACAAGTAGAAATAGCAAATTTGGTTATGTTCAACAGTTCTTATTGGGTTTTAGAAAATTGCCTCAATAATATGTCTTTTTTTATTAATTTTTGGTATACATTTTTATCTGTAAAGCTGAAGCTCGGGATACGAATTTAATATGTTCTGGAGGAGAAATTTCATATTGCAAAACACATTTTCCCATTGGAAATAATGTAAATGCAGATAATCCGTTCCTTTCGCCCAAAAATAATACCAATATTATAATATAATATAATTATAATTTCCAACACTATAATTATATTTTTACATATAAAAACAATAAAAACATTCCCGAAAAGACATTTAAATTAAGTACGATATTAAATAAATGGAAATGAAACTTCACTTAACCTTAATTGATGATTCCTCTTGGCACCGGCTACAGCTCCCTTTTCTTCTTGGTACCATCCTTGCTAACATCCTTGGGAGCCAGGGTGCTTCACTGAATCTTGCACAAAATGCAAAAAAAACAAAAACATTTTAAATCATAAGTCGCTTCATTTGGCTTTCCACTGATGCCGCAAGAAAAAAACAGCAAGTTTAGTGGCCAATAAATAAAAAAGAAACAAAATAAAATCTACTTTTGTCCACCCAAATACAGTGACAATTTTATAAGTTCTTTGCTATTAAATAAATTCATAAGCATACACACACAATTAAACAGAAGACATGGTTAATGACGTGTGCATCAGACTACTAACGTAAACTATGGTGTTCACAATATACTGTAATTTACTGTCTGCCCTAATAGAAGCCTTTTCTTTGGTAACACACACATAGCATTAACCTTCGGTGGGAGTTGTTTTGCAGGGACCCGAGAACATGTGGTTTCTAGGAACTTTGCTCATTCCTTAAGGACATGAGGGAAGCAGAATCATGGAAAACATGCACAGATCTTTCAGTCAAAATACAGACAGAATGTGTTTTTTCTTTTTAACGTTTAAAGAGTGATTACATGATTGTACATCTGTTTAGTATTTGTAACTATGTAAAACTCTACTTTTATCTGGAAAAATGCACATAAACATTTACATTCTGTTAAGATATTTGAAGCAGAAACATCTCATGTAATTAGTAGGTAGGACATTTACTAGTCCCAAAGAAAACTCTAGCACTACAGTAATAACAGAAAAACAAGCAAGCCTTCATTTATTCATTTCTGCATTCAGCATTTAAAGTAGTAGCACAGACATAGAAAAAACAATTATGGTTAAGTAGCATCCATGCTATCAACACAAAGCTGTTAAAGTATTTCCAGTAAGTTAACTTAAAAACTGATAATAATAATGTGTTTTCAACATTAAATAAGGATATACATTCAATTCATCTACTTAATTTATCTAAATAAAAGAAAGGTTTTGTGTGTACATTGGTCAGAACTTGCTGTTTCGATGATATATACATTTCATATATTGGAGAATCTGGAACCAGTCTGTGTGTCTGTCCATCTGGCAAAAGTGGTTGGACAGAATTGAATGAAATACTCAGGTATTGGCCTGAAGATAAACCTGCACCATCAATGAAATCAAAATGTTGAGTAGAAGTGAAGTTATCAGCAGTTTTCTGTCAGATTCTAAACTGCAAGTGGATTGCAACGTACTGTACATGTTAGAAACTGTGGGCGCGTCTTCAGTCGGCCTCTGGACAGAATTTAATGAAACTTGTGCAGTACTTGTGCAGAGATCTGCCTGAAGTTTAACCTGCACCACAACATCAAAATGTTGAGTAAAAGTGACATTATGAACAGTTCAATTCAATTCAATTCAATTCAATTTTATTTGTATAGCAATTTTAACAATTGACATCGTCGCAAAGCAGCTTTACACAATCAAAATAAATAAGTTTGTATGAAATGTGAATGTTATGTGGTGGATATAATAATCTCCTTTAATATAAGCTACTAATACGCTACTAATGCTCCTACTTGCTCAAAACTAATATTAATTGTAATCAATTACTAATGTGCTACTTGCGGAGAGCTCTGCTGTACAGAAAGACAGACAGACACCTATGTGGGCTTCATCCTGAAATAATATCACTGATAAATGATGCATTACAGCTCATCAGATTGATTTTTTTTAAAAAATCTTTAACCATCAGCAACAGGTACTTACGCTAGTCAGTTAATATTACTAACAATAAAAAAGAGAACATACCACGCTTTTATTTTTTGTTCCCCCACAATCTGCAGGAAGGGTGAATTATGTAACTTCCTGTTCACCATGTGACATGTGAAATGTTCCAAATATAGTCTAGGGGTAACTGTGCTCAGGGGTTAAGTCAACCAACTAAAATGTAAGTGTCTCATAACCTGTAATGGATGACTCCTGAGAAAAGAAGTACGCATGTGAGTTTAAACAGGTTCGCATATTAATACAAAAGTTCAATTCATGAAAAGTTTTTATTTTAAGGTTAAAGTGTACTCGTAGTGGGCTGGGACAAGTGAAGTGCTATCTGAGGGTTTAAAATAATATATATATATTTTTATGTTTAAGTGATCTACCAGTAACATGGATAGAGGAAGGAAAATTAACCTGTGCTGAAATTCTTTACATACATTGTTATAAAATCTATCTATTGATCTATCTATATACAGCTACACAGCTGTGGGGCTAATCATCCACGCTTTAAGAACGCTTTAAATAGAATCAAATGTTAAACGTGAGCATATATATAAATTACAAAGAATGTACATGATCACATGGCTGAGACTGTAAGAGAAAACGATCTGCTGATATCTGACTCTGATAACAGAAGCACTCGGAGTTATTTCTGGTGCTTGAGAACGAGCCAGACTCCCGTTTCAAGCCGACCGCTCAACATCTGCTTTGGCAAGCTCGGTCATGACTGCTGGGTCGTTGGGTTCAGTCACTAATCGATCAGGTTTTGTGTGTTATGGCGGTGTCTTTGGAAAAAATCCAGCAGAATCAAAATGGAAAATCACAGTACAGTACATCTCCATGTGTAGGTACACCAGCATGCTGAAACTTGAATGACCTGAGACGCTTTTTAAACAGAATCTCACTGCCGAGCTTTTGTGTATTAAACTATACGTGTGTAAAGTGACAGCTTTAATACATTCATGAGGTTTTGCAGATAAAGGGTAAAAATTTGGGACATTATTTTAACAAGGAATAAATTAGAATATATGAATAATATGACAAGTTTTTTATTGTCTACAAAAAAGGTGTTTGTGTATAATTCTGAAAACGAAATTTGGTGTAAAGTACTTTTCTTGAATTTGTCCTGAGGACGTACAAAGTTTTGCAATTTGGTATATAGCTAAAAATATGAATAACTTGTGTAATTCGCCAACAACATAATGGCACTTTATTTTACACAGCTTATACATGTAGTAAATAAAAATTTACTGAAAATAAATTAGGTTTAAATTCAGGCATGTAAAGATCTAAAGATCACTTATCTTTTGTTTACAAAAAAAAAAAAAACTTTCAGTTGAACTGTTCAGTTCATTTATACCACAAGCTTGACCTATTTTGCTTCCAAAGTGCCAGAGTTTTAGGACTTGAAGAATAGTTATCCACACTTACTGAAGGACTTTTTTCTGCCTCTCATTTTTGGCAAGTCCTTGATTCTCATTTTCAGCACATTCCACTCAGCAGTTTCAGTGAAATGTTTTGTGTTGGTTAAGTCACACACTGACTTATAAATAATTCAAGCGTAACAAAGCATCTAATTTCCAGAGAGAAAGGTGCAGATGATGACAGATGATCAGGCCGGTGATTAGTATACTGCTGATGCTGAATGGTTGAAACAGACGAGAGGGGAAATGAGGTTGTCACATAAGCAACCGATTTCAAAATGTTATCTTTAGGCACTTTGCAGCATCTTGCAGTACAACGTCATTTCCCAATTGTATCCAAAAACTTTCTGAATTGCTAGAATTTGCTACTGATTAACTTAACAGGAAACCACATTTTTATCCACTTTTATTTCTGCAAATGCTATTTTTTATTGCATGTTCCTTTTTTTATACCAAATGCAAAGATAACAAATAATCATGAAAAGGGTTCATTAACTGGCACAATTTCAACTTACAAATTGCACCAGTTCTGCTAAAAACCAGTCCCACTATGAACTGCTACAAACCTCACGTGCAAGCCCACGAACTGGTGGCAACTGGCTAACTAGTCTGGGTGGGTGGATGTAACACACTTCAGTTCCACAAACAATGCAGTTTAGGGAGGATAAACCGATTTGAGGGTCGACCACAGACTGTTCGCTAACTTCATATTTGTTCATTAGCTATGCTCGGATAGAGATGAATGTTGCACCATTTAGATTTAAGTGTTAATAATAAGCATGTTCCAACAAAGCAAAGGTGCTTTTTACCAGATGAGCTGAAAGGACAGGAATGAAAATGTCTGAAAATGGATTGCCTTTTATTCGTTTTAATTTTGGTCCTAGCAAGTCTCGACAATTTTTAGGCATTCAAGAGGATTCATGGTAGAACCTGACAAGTCTTAACGATTCATTATAAACAATGTGGTGTTGTAGGCACTCCAAGTTACTTGTGAATGCTTATGATGGTTTAGCATTGTGTGACGCAAAGTTGAAAGCATTTTGTGAGTAATATTGTCTGTAACTGATCTTTGGAGATTAAGGAATGTCACACAATTTGTCACACAGTCGAGCCACCAGGATCTGTCTGTTATTCTGACAGGATTCTTATTTTGCTGCAGTTTATAGTAACACACATTTGTAATGGTGTACGAGACTACACACAGAGACGGTACGGAGCAGCAGCGCTATAAATGTAACTATCACTTACACATGCTGTTAGTTTACACAGGGTGAAGCCAGCCTAGTATTACTGACTGCTCTACCCTGAATAACATCATGTCTTAAAAGCGATTGATGGCCACGAACATCATCCTTACACGGTTTGGAGGCTAAGCTACTGCAACAGATTTACAGAAGTGTGGCAGGAACGCTGTACTTTCCTTTCATGCATGATGCAGAAAACAGATTAACACATAATTAGTGCACTGTTTTGTAGCATAGTCCCCTTCAAAACCTTTAAATCTCTTTCATTGAGTGTGTGAGAGAGAGAGAAAACATTTCCATGTTGTCTATAGAGGTGATCTTGTGTGTGTGTGTGTGTGTGTGTGTGTGTGTGTGTGTGTGTGTGTGTGTGTGTGTGTGTGTGAGAGAGAGAGAGAGTGAGAGTGTGTGTGTCGGTGATAGCACTAACAGTAGGTAGCACATCTGTGAATATATGCGGTGAGAAGTTACTCTGCAGGACCGTGTGTGTGTGTGTGTGTGTGTGTGTGTGTGTGTGTGTGTGTGTGTGCGCGTGTGTGTGTGTGTGTGTGTGTGTGTGTGTGTGTGTGTGTGGCTGTAGTGACATTGCGCACCGCCGCTTGACGTCAGTGTGAATCTTCGAGCTGACACGCTCTGTGTGAGTGCAGTAATGATTCAGACTGCAGACTTTCAGGAACAGTGCAGAAATTCTGTTTAGGCGAAGGACACGAGGACGCAGAATCTGCAAAAAAAGAACTTTTTACACACATACACACACACACACACACAAAAAGAGGACAGACATTTTTAATGCTTTTCCATCTCAACATATTTTGGTAGATAACTATAATACTTTTCAAACTATGTTTGAAAAATGTTCAGTTGTTCTGACATAATATTTCTTAGAGCAGTAGACATAATGTATGTGTGTGTAACGTGAGAGCTGGACACAAGTGTATAAAGTCAGCGTTTACTTTGCTAAGCCTAGTCAAACACACATTAGTGATGGGAAGTTTGGATCATTCGGTTCTTAAATTAAAAGTAACGAATTTCTTTTTTAGTCATTTAGTTCATTTAGTTATTTTCATCAGAAGTAAAATTAAATTTTACATTTCCAGGAAACAGACACAAAACACGTGTACATATACAAATTTTTGGCTATAGTTACAGTAATGAAAATATAAGGTTGACATACAATAGAACCTCGGATTGCGAGTAACTCGGTTTACGAGTGTGGAACGAATTATTTGAGTTTTCATTATTTCTTATGGGAAGGTTTGATTTGGTTTATAAGTCATTCGCTCTTTGGAATCTATTGCACTGCATAGTGTCACTGGGAGTCACGTGACAGATGAACGAACAACTCGGACTTGAAGACTCAAAGGTAACGACTCATTTCTGGTTCCTGTACATAATCCGACAGAGATTTTGTGATGCTTTAGTAGGAAATGAACGAATCACTCTCTGAAACTACTCGTTCTTCTGAGTTCAAAAAGAACGAATCAACGACTCGTCACTAACATACACCCACAGGCTGAAACAGGGTTAATCTATAATGATAGACAAGAAACAGAAGTCAAACCAGGAATAAGGAACACAGTTCAACTGAAAAGTAGCTTAATTTAAAAAAAAATGTGATTATCAACAAAAGTGACAATGGCAAATCTCTGAGAGGAACCAGACTCAAAAGAGAACTCAAGGGAGACATTTGGATGATACCAGAATCCAGGAAATGCATTAATCCCGGGACAGGGAGAAGATAAGACAGAAAAATCAAACGCACATGTGTTTTTACAAGGGGCGTTCAAGTCAAAACAGGACTTTTGATTGTGCAGAATAAAAGAAGGCATTACAAGTTACTTTCTCTATATAATCTCATGCTACACTAATGCAGTAGTGCTTGGACACCATCAAGGTAGTAAGTTTTCTCAGTATGTCGGACTGACTGCTTCACATCTGAAACGCTGTCCTCCCAGGAACTCCTTTAACGGCCCAAACATGTGGAAATGTCTTGGCGTGAGGTCAGGATGGACGGTGGATGGGGCTATAGCTCAAAGTTCCTGTAAGGTGCTGGTGAATCGTTGTGTGTACGGTTCCCACAGACAGATGCGTCTCCTCCACAAATTGACGACGAGTTACCTGTTGATTTTCAAAAAAATCGGGCGTTCCACTCACTGAGAGTTCATGTAAACGTTCAGTGCGGTGGGCTCTGAGCCATCTACGAGCTTCTTAAAAATGTCTGCTTAGTTTACTGCAGCTAAGAGTCTCATCACCAAGTCTTCTGCAAATGTCAGTCGGTTTTATGCCTTCATTCAGCAGAAATCTAATCACAAGTCACTGACTTTGAACACCAAAAGCATTAGCTTGAATGCTGATGTAACAATTCTGTGATAGTAATGTGAGTTTGGTCTGCAATAATCTGCAGTATTTCTCACTCCTCCCACATGGCCATGTTCAGAAGAGCACTGTAACCTGGCGAGGAGGAGTCTGTACCATTAGAAAAATTTAATTATGGTAAAAAATTTGTAACTGTAGATTTGCTGCTGTGCTGTCTGAAGAATATGATGACTTTTTATCACATACACATGAAAAAATACCTGTTGTCAGAGATACACAGAACATCTTTATGCATTTGTTTCACACTACCCAAACACACTGAGAACCTTCTAAGCAAAAATCATAAAAAACATAATTTTTCATAAACTAGAATGTGTCAGAGTAGACTCACTGTATTCAGTAATAGTCAAGGTCTTCTGGATTTTATGTTTTTTTTTTAGTCAAGCGTAGATGCGTGGTATATTATTACACTTTATACTGTACACACTGTACATCATGGTACTTGCAGCAGAGTGACAAACACTCATGCTGTAGATTAGTTAACATCATAAATGTCTATACTGTTCAGAAGCCTTTTTTCTCCGTCATATTGTGACACAGCGTTACCTGGAAAGACTCGGAGACCCGTGTTTATTTTAAATAGATTTAAATCAGTGAGAAAGCTTAATGATACACGAAGCTGTAAAGCTTCAAAAGTTTTTTCCCCCCTTTGACTATCGGAAATGGTGAATAGTGTTAATATAAACACATTTGTCCTAGAAGTGCACACACACACACACACACACACACACACACACACACACACACACACACACACACACACACACACACGCATGCACCTGCAGGATTATTCATCCTGGCTCACTTAGACTAACATGGAAAGCCTGTGGTCTGTGGTCTTAGGGTTATGCCTGTGTGGGTGTGTATGGTTGTGTGTATGGGTGTGTGTGTGTGTGTGATGGGGCTCAGGGTCAGTGTTACATAATGTCCAGTACTGACCCACTAAGACCAGGGATTAGGAGACAATGAACAGCACATCGCTCTAATAACAGAGATCAAGCACCAAAGAGTGACAAGAGGACTGACTGGACTTCAGCTGAGGTGCGATAATCTGACTAAGAATGCCTGAATAATGTCTAACAGCAAGGTGTGTGTGTGTGTGTGTGTGTGTGTGTGTGTGTGTATGTGTGTGTGTGTGTGTGTGTGTCAGGAACACGCTGTTCACATTCTTCCCGATCACACTATGGCACGAACAATCAAGCAGTAATCACTCATTATTTTTTAGAAGACAGACTGGCACTCTCTCTCTCTCACACACACACACACACACACACACACACCATCCTTATGATGACTTGTGCTTCCTCAGTAAGCAAATGGAAACCTTATTTTCATTGTTAGTCTGTTGGGGTTTTTGAGATGAAGAAAGAAAACGCAGCACACACACACACACACACACACAACACACACACACACTAGGACTGAGAACTCGGTAAATTTCCACTGCAGTACATACAGTGAGTCAGCCAGGCACGCACGCACGCGCACACACACACACACACACACACACACACACACACACACACACACACACACACACACATTTATCTTATTCATCTTTCAGCCTACTTCAGCCCCAACATCTCCAGTAAGTGTATCTAGTTGATTTCATATTATTTTATTTATAATTTGTATTTTAAAATAATAAACATAATGTTAATAACTCACTTAATGGTTTTGTAAATTATATATATATATATAAAATTTCTGGAGACGTGAATGTGATTGAATTGTACTGAAGACTTCAAGCACAGTACAGTGATGAGACTCTTGAAACACCTGAGCCCGGAGCCCACTGCTGTCACTCCCTTGAACATCGAGTGGAACACCTGATCCTTGAAACCCAACGGATATCTTATCGCCAACTTGTGGACGAGACGCATCTGTCTGTGTGAACTGTACTGTACACACACTCATTCACCAACACCACTTACACATTACAGGAACTCGGCTTGGAGTTATTGTCACGTCCCCTGTACAGTCCTGACCTCACTCCAAGATATTCCCACATGTTTTGGCTTTTAAAGGAGTTCCTGGGAGGCCAGCGTTTCTCTGACATGAATCAAACAGGCAGTCCGATCACGGCTCCGGTGTACAACATGCCTGAAGCAGGCAGTCTGATCATGGGTGAGAAAAATATCATTCAAAGGTGACACATTTGCTAAAATGAGCCATTAGTCTCGTTACTAACACGTAGGTGATGAAGGATGAGACATTCTTCCTGTGTAAGTGGATGATGGTGTCAGTTTGATGCTAATGTGAATGATTAAACGCTCAAGTTTGAGAGGAATACTCCAGAGTTTCCAATGAGTTTTTTTTTTATTTACTACATCTATAGTTTGTGTAATACAGTATGTACAGTATATCAGGTATGATACACAACTACTACACTGGGCAGGGGC
>QMIH01000018.1:786138-804580 GCA_003987875.1 Clarias batrachus | reverse complement strand
ATATATATATAAAACAACTAAATGTGACAAGAACATGCATGCACATGCACGTCTTCATTTTTATACCCTCTGATATTTAGACTTCACTGTCTTTACACAGTCAACACAACCAGTTGTCAAATAACATCAAGTCAAGAGGTATTTATTGTTATTTCATGCAGAACGCAGTGAAATGTAACATCGGTCCATTGGACTAAGGTGCGACATGAACCGACGCAGAATGAGACGAAACTATACACAACAACATATAGAGAAAGATTGCTGTCATTGGCAAAGGAATTGGACCAACTGCTTGGAAGGCTCCTTTTCAACTCTTTACTTGTCCCACCAACATCATCAGAAACATACTGTCTACTTATTGTAGACAATGAACAAACATACAGTACATCAAATAAATGTTTACTACGTTCTGATATATCCACAGGTATATTATACAGCCTGGCTCAGAGGTCTGGATCCACATGCATAACGCATTGAATAGTATAAATGACAGAAAATGCTCAAACGGACCTTTTTTAGTCTATCAGAACTGATGTTGTTTCCTGAATGAATGTGTTCTGGGTTGATTCTGATAAACTACACCTTCAGATCAGCCCAAAGAATAAAGTTGACTGGTTCTCTTCCATCTTCATGAGCCATCTTATGGTCGTTGATTTAAGGAATGCTGCCAAAGGACGTAGATTTTAGGTCCAGTCTGTGGAGTTCCTCCAAATACATTCAGTACATTTACAAGTACAGTTAAGTGGAGCTGCAGTTAAAGCTCGACTAGGCCATTTTATTGGACTACTGTCCTTGTCCCATTATACAGGCACATTAGGGAAATCGATTTATTGACAGAAGGAAGTCTGACTCCATTAAATTCTACTAATTCTCAGCTTGATAACACTTTATTCCCAGTTCACCCCTTACGTCACCGATCAAACCGATCGACAAACAAGTTCGCTAATGGCAAGAACTTTACAGCGGCCTACATTTCATACATTCTGTATGCTTTACTTTTTGCTTTAAATGTTGCATGATTTTAGTTGGACAAACATGTTAAAAGTCCGCACTAACACAACGCCATTTAAACATTTACTGACTGTGTCCACACTATTCTTCATCATGGAGCTGAGGTGCTTTATGCCAGAGTGAGGAACTTAATTGAGCGCCTGTCATTTACAAAACATAAAAGTGTTAAGACGTGGCCAGCGTATGTGGGGAGTAAGAGGAGGTGGTTCGTCATTTGGGAAGGGCGATGATTCCTCCCACATTTCTTGGAACTGAAGTGGTAATACGAGTAGCGCAGGGAGAAAAAAATTTGTTATGGTATTTTATGGTATAAAATCAGACGCAGTTTTTATTCAGGTACAGTAGAGTGGAAAGTATACTTTATATAATCAATATGTCTATGAACATAATAAAAAAGCTTCAAAAAGCTTCATTAAGGTGAAATCTAAAACATCTTGAAAAGCTGCTAGTGATTTAAAATTCTAACATGAATATAAATCAAAGACTGGATTCAGAAATATTCATGATTTTTGCATGACTGTATATTATGATTTATGTGCATGTGCTTTGTTATGTTTTTGCGTGAGCAGATACACAGAAATATTTCCGAACCGGATTTATTTTATACCTTTTAACCTTTTGCACACATACGAGTCTGGGCGTCTGGCAGCCTGTCCAAAGAGCGAGCGATTTGAAGAGCCGAAGCGCGGTTATATATAGACTGGAGTTTATGACAGACCTTCAGATATTTACCTTCAGAACTTACTTGCCAAAGATTTCTGTATGATTATGTGTGTGTGTGTGTGTGTGTGTGTCACACTGCTGATTCATCATTCTTGTCACGCTCTCCCTTCAGTCTGTGGCGCGCCGGCAGTCCAGGCCAGTTGGATTGTGGGTATATTCAGAGTGAAACATAATGTACTCTTAAGTTTTGGCTCAGAGCGAAGACTCCAGACTCCAGACTCGGGTCATGGATACTCGACTCCCGCCCTGTTCTCTCTCGTTAAAATACTCCTCGCTGTCACTTTCACGACCACCTTTTAAAATGATTAGTGGTGGAGCAGTATATTCCAGGTCAGCAGTCAGATCAACTGCGGTATGTACCATGCTGTTTGTAAAAAAACACTTTGTCAAAACCTTCGTGAACTTTTCGCGTGTAGAAGCATGCGGTGCTTATTTACCCTCTGCTCTAGTGCCGTTTATCTATTTAAATTAATAACACTATGTTTTGAAAACTTCCTGAAGCTCTCCTGAGGTTGGCCGGTGATGCAACACAACACATGCAAACATACACACATACTGTATGTATACACACAAACGCCCATGAGATAACCCGTGTCCAAGTCCAAGCATTTCCAAGAAAACTAGGAACTTTGGAACATCTGTGAAAAGCACACTGGCCTCCAGCTGGCTCAATGAGAAGAGAGAGAGACAGAGAGAGAGAGACAGAGAGAGGGAGACAGACAGGGTCATTCTCTGTCTCTGGATTAAACTTCTTTTTTTTTTCTATGCTTTCCTCAGAAATCATTCGTTCCATGTTTGTATCTCTCCTGACTGTCTTAGTGTGCATGATTGCACACATTTTAATGATCTTCCCATGACCTCTTGTCTTCAAAAATTCCTTCCTGTGGACGCACACATGGCCCATGGTTCTGCACGTGCTCAGTGTGTTTTTGTTCCTGCAGGGTATGTGTGCATCCAGTCGATGTGCTGTTCCACATAAAGGCTGTGATGATTATTTGAAAGCTGTGTGTTAAAGGGGTCACCGGAGACACATGAACACAATGCACGAGGCAGAGACGCGACCCGGTGCGAAGACATTACACTGAATAAACATGTGCTCTCTGGAAGAAAAAAATATATAACTATATATATATACACAATTGGAGATATAAATAGTCCATGTCGCAGCTTGATGTCACAAAAAATGGCCATGTGAGAGAGATGTATTTACTTGTGTGGCTGAGTATTGCAAAAGTATTCATCCCTCATGGTATTTTTTTTAGATTTGTCTGAATAACAAATAAAAAACAGACATATTCTTCTTTATTGCTAAATAAACTGGGCTGCAAATAATTAAAAGATATCCCAAAACTGAACATTTCTGCTTTCCAGGATGTGAAGGTTTTCCAAGGTTGTGAAACCTTCAACTGAGAGATATTGTCTTAAAAAGGACACGACTGACTAGTGAAATATTAAAGCAGGTCCCAGACAGTCAGTCTGCAGGAAACGAGTACGAGTGAAGACAAGCAAAGCATTCGAAAGAAGTTAAAGATAAGGTCATGACTTTGGAATAGGATGGAAAGTTATATCTAGGAGTCCAGACGTTCCAGGAAGCGCAGTCGGATCAACGGGGAGGAAGTGGGACCGTTACCTAGACAAGGCTGTTCCTCAGAACTAAAACAGAGTCTGCACTGTAAATCTAATTTTTTTTTTGCTGTTTTGAAAAAGCTTGCAACTCTTGCAACTTTTAGTTGGATGCCGTTCATTAACATGAATATCATTAATAGCAACGTTATTGCATCCTGTTACCTTCAGCTGGCACAAATTTGATGATCTCTCTCTCTCGAGCACTTTGGTTTAGTCAATTATTATAATATATGCTAGATGCACAAAACACATTTGTGTAAACTGTCTTACAGAGAATGGGGATTTACAGTGTGGTCAGGCCAACAGTCAGTCTGAAAGTGTTATAAAGTACAGAAATGAACCATTTGGAGGACTCATTTTTGAGAGAACCATTTATGAGAGAGTGGAAAGAATGAAACTGCTCCTCAAGATGAAGATTGAAGAAAGAATGAGAGTGAACCAATGATGTATTTATTTATATGGATGGGATCAAACCTGAAGATACTGAATTTCGGTCTCAATCTGGAGGGTTATATACAAACCCAAGGGCCATGTCTCAATTAAAACAATCTTTATGGCGAAGCATGGTGCTGGCAGCATTATGTCCATCCTCAGAGCAGAATTGCGCAGGGGTATTACAAGGGACGTTTTTTCCCCACTTCCCCAATTACAAGGAAAGGTCAAAAAATGCAAGTGCTGTTAAAAAGAAAATGAGGTAAATGTTTCACAGAATGCAGATATGAACCCCATTTAGAATCTGTAGCACAGTTAACAATCATTCAGATTTTTTTCTGACACATGAAGGCTGTTCAAGTCAAAGAAAGACTTTTTTTAAATTATAGTACAGAATAACAGAACACACTTAGGAGAGTAAAACATCTCTTTATGTCTCTATATAATCCGCTGCTACACTAATGCACTTATCCCAGGGTTTCACTAGTGCTTGGACACCATCAAGGTAGAAAGTTTTCTCACCCACGATCAGACTGCCTGCTTCACGTCTCAAACGCCGGCCTCTCAGGAACTCCTTTAACGCCAGAGTTCTTATAATGTGTAAGTGGTGTTGGTGAATGATTGTATGTACAGTTCCCACAGACAGAAGTGTCTCTTCCACAAAACAATCCTGACATATAGGTTATAATGTCCATACTTAATTCCAGGTCTGTCTTTTTCTAGCCATTTTTTTTAAATGCAGGCACAGCACATAAATTACGCTTTTCCAGAACAACCTATCCTTTCTGACGATCCTACACGCTGTTCCCTTCACACCAAGCCAGTGTGTCATTTCTCAGGAATGGTGGCACATAAATCACAAGAGGTCCTACGACACTTCTCTGAAACACTTGTGTAACGTTTTCAATAACACCATAAATGAAGAATAAACTTCACGTACATGATCTGCGCATCCTCTGTAAAAACTAAAAGAAAAAAAGACTCTATTAAGAGTACTCTGTTAAACCTTTCTGTTATACATACGACTATTATAGAGACTGTGAGAGTATTCCATTTGGTCTGTACTCATGTTGCCTTTCCAAATAATGTATTTTTACATGCATAGTCCCTAACAGTCATAAACAGTTATTCCTGTTATGGAGCGTAGTGCTATGCATGCTCATTTAACACCCAGCACTAACATAACATGGCTACTAAGCAACAAGTCATACAAACACACAGAGAGGCAGGAACACTTGGACTTACCGAGTGCCTGAGTTCAAAGCTTTAAAAAATCTCTGACACAGCTCGGTATGTAAATAAAAATCATTTCGATTATACACTCCATTAAATGCACTTTGCCCTCCTGCACGTGGCGCAACATCAACATGGGACAACAAGACAGATCACCGTTAATTAATTAATGGGTATCATTAAGGTATCAAACTATTGGCTGTTGCTCAGCTAATTACAGGATGTAAAACTTGCACAGTCGAAATTCTACTGATGCCTCAGCCGGGAGTCCAAAGGAGACAAACTGGTTGAGCCAAATCAGCAGTGTCTATACACTTACTTATATTAATTATATTAAAAACACTGTAAAACTTTTTACTGCAAAGTTACAGTGGCTGCAGCTTCATCAGTGAATAGCTCTTCTCTTCACCACTTAATGCTACATGAGCAGTGGATTAAAAAGAAGCTTCCCTGGCTTCCCTGAGACACACGATAGCCTCGTCCTCCCTAGTTGGGAGCTGACGTGTGATACGGGAGAGCCGCCAAAACGGGTGGGAATTTGGCCTGCCTCGTTAAGGGAGAAAATGAGGGGAAACAAATCCAACAATTAATCAATCAATCAATCAATCAATCAATCAATCAATCTTTCCTTCCCTAACACTTTCACAATTATCCATTTAAGGCTGGGTCTGTGTTTGGACAAATAGGATGTTTGTAGTTTATATGCAAGTGTATTATTTATTTATTTTTTTACCCAAGTGACTAAAATTAGTCTGCACAAGCTTCTTGAATGCAGAATGTAGATTGACAAGCACACGCACGCATACACACACACACACACACACACACACACACACACACACACACACACACACACACACGTCAGTGGAAAGCAGTGTGACTCTGTCACAAGGAAGGATAGACCTACTGTAACTGACACTGTAGATGCAACCCTTCCTCTTCAGGGGAAGTGGAACAGAAGTAGCTTGTGTGTGTGTGTGTGTGTGTGTGTGTGTGTGTTTGTGTGTTTGTGTGTGTGCGATTTGTTCATGGCTTTCAATGTAACATTCTACATTGTTCCAGCCTCATTTAGAAACTGAGGGCTCAGCCCATATGCGAGATCATGCGTGTTTGTGAAAAACAGGTTTTCTGAAGGTGAGATTGGTGAGACAGTTTCTGTTGTGGTGTGACGTCATAAAGTCTCCACACAATAACAGTCCACCACAGTATATGTACGCTTTATAAATAAATAACTTTGAATGATAAAAAAAGTAATGTTAATTATTTTCCATGCACAGTACTGTTTGAATTCTTGATTCTGACTGATCAGAAAATGTTCATTCATTTCCTTAAAGGTCCCCTATTTTACTACGTCTGTACAAGTGTGTTTGTTAATTAATGCTCCAACATTCTATATAAACGAGGTTGTGCCGAGCCATGACGGCCCATTGGACAGAAGAGCTGAGCGGTAAGCCGAGGGAGGGTGTATCTTCTTATTTGAGGTCATGATAGGCGCTACGTCTAATGGATTTGTTTAATCTCCGGCCAATACAGAAATGGAAAACTGTGTGGAAAAAGCACACACCGGAAATGACTAAAAAGTACATTTTGCATAATAGTCAGACAACAGCGCAGCTGCAAATCTAAACTGATCATTTAAGGGATTTAGAATAAAAAAGGAGCCGTTTATTAGACATTTTAACAATCAGACATAAAGCTGTAACTGTAAGTGTTTTTTTTTTTTTTTTTACGGTTGTTAACTTTGAGACAGACTGAATAAAAAAAAGAAAGGCTGCTAGAGGAGATGAATAACAGAAACTTCAAACAAAAATCTCACAAACGTTCTACAATAAATTGTGTGGCGTCTTATTATTAAACTTAAACAGTTACAGCTGAAACACACACAATCATCATCATAATAATCATAGTAATAACAGACGGGGCTCAGTCAAAGCAAGAAATACAAGACGACTGAGGAAACCTTCCAGGAAAAAAGGAGGAAGGAATGTAAATGGTTCAAACAGAGGTTGTTTTAAACAGTATGCAGGAGCCCCGAGCCTGTAACCGCTACGCTGAAGAAGGGACTTCCAAGAATAACCAAAAAAAAAGCAAAAGAGCAAGAATACTTTTCCATATGCACAGAACTCTGCTAGCAAGACAGAGACAGAATAAACACGGGGATTCCCAGAATCTCAGGTCACCGCGTATGATTAATGGTTGGATCATTAAGGAGTGACATCGTGGAGAAACCCAGACACACACTTGTGTGTGTTGTAAAGCGAGGTAGGTTCTGAAAACGAGAACCTCGTGTTGAAACGGGACCCGTTTGTTATTGTCCAACGCCAGCATGTGATTCCAATCTACGTGTTTTCTGTAAACAGATGATAAGGATGGACGACTTTACACGCTCTACTGATTCTGGGACAAACGCAGGAGTTTGACAAAAATCTTCTACTTTGAATGAGCCGAGGGTTTTTGTTTGTGTCTGAAAGTTTGAGCTTCTGTTTTATAGCGTTTCCCAGATGTTCATACATTATTTCCAATAAAATCTTTCTTTAAATAGATTTTTTTCCCATGTATGTTAGCTCCATTACATAGTAGAATATATTACTAATTTTAGGTTACATTTAACCATTTGCATGAGTCAGCAGGATGTATTTGGTCAGTGGTTACAGTAAGATTTTTATAGTGTAAGAAAGAACCAAATGGCTAAACAGTCAAGGTCAAGGTCGTTTATGTTTTCTCGGGAGGTTTTTCTTTGTCGCTGCGGATTTTCTTATTACGTTTAAATCCACTGATAAAATTAGTCCTGTACGGTCCAGTACTGCGTACCACTAAAAGATTCTGTGGCAGTCTGGAGCACTTGAAAGTGCAGAGAGCAGCTGTCTGCCAAAACCCACATTCAAATCTATTTACGAAAGCACTTTCAGCAAAAAAAAACTTAATCATTTCTTAATAATTGCTTCTAAGTAATTCCAAATTGCCTCAGAACTTCCCGTGTTATGTTTCGTTCTTCCATTACTGTTAATGCAAGCGTCACCCATCGCTCATCGACGGGTTCATGACTCACCTCAACACTTTGTTCACGCCAAACACAAGCTACAACGCTAACTACAAGGCTGAATCCTAAATCAATCTTTAGCCCCCAAACAAGGGCACTACTTGGTGTGTGGAACAACCCTACATAGTGCACTAGCCTGAAGCCTATCCTGGGGGACTCGGGGTACGAGGCGGCGTACACCCTGTCCAGGGTGCCAATCCAGGCAAATTGGAAACGCCAATCAGCCTGTGGGAGGAAATCCACCAAGCACGGAGAGAGAACATGCGAACTCCACGTACACAGATTCGAAGGCGGGGCTTGAACCCTCATCCCCGGAGGTGTGAAGCCACAGTGCTAACCGCTATGTCACTGTACCACAAACAGCTAAACAAATGTGTCATTATATACTCAGTGTCAACGCTTCTGTTACTAAACAAAACAATGAGGCGTCTAATATGACAAACACACAACTATTTGGCCGGGGAACAAAACAATATGACATTGAGAACACCATTGTCATGGTGAAACATGGTAGTGATGGTGGTGGTGGTGGCATCACGTCATGGGTATGCTTTTCATGTTCAAGATTGAGGGCAAGTTGGACGTAGCTCAAAATGAGGCAACCCTTAAAAAAAGAAAACCCGTTCCAGTGAGGTCAAAGTCTATCCTTTGAACAGGACAATGACCCTCAGCAAACTGCCGATGCAAAGCTGGAGGTGCTCAAACCTGAATGTTTTTGAAAATATGAATCCTAATCTGTGACAGACTTTAAAACTGGTGTTTGTCAACATTGTCTATCTGAACTGACAGAACACGAGTGATTTTGACGAGAAGATTTGGCAACAATTTCAGGATATTTGGGAAGATATTTTGAAAGAAAGAGCTCTGCCAGGGTGTAATTACAAAGCGGGCGGTGAATAAAAGGAATCAATAAAATGACGTTCATAGGTTGCAGATTTGTTTATTGTGGTTTTTGTATATATATATATATATATATATATATATTTGCAGCAGAATTACACATTACACTTACATGTCAATTACAATGGGAACAGGAGGTTCTGTCATTATTGTGTTTCTTTGGGTGGGTCAATAAAATGTTGGTTTAACGTGACCACAAACTTTTAGCGAAACGACAGAAATTGTGTTGTATATGGAGGGACTCAAACTTTCCCTCATACCACAGTAATACGATCCTAAAGGTCAGCCTGTAGGTCAGCAACATGTAAACAGGTCTTTCCTCTCCGTTTGCTTGTGTTTTGCGTCATCCAACACACTGGTCTTACTGGTTTAGCGAAAGTGACAACATGGTCCCAAAACATCCTCACGCTACTACGGCTTAGCTGGAAGTGGAAAGAGGCGTGGAGTGTCCAACTGTACCTGGCTCTGGTCTGTTAGACTGATAAAGGACACCAGGTTAGGTTTGTTGATGTACATGTGTAATGTTAAAGTACAAGTTGTGTTAAAGTTTGTGTGAGGAATAAATAGGAGTGTTGATTCCATCTTATAGAATAATAGCTCTCTTTGTAGCTTAAGAGTTTTAAAAAATCTGTTGTTTCTCTGTGTTTATATACTCCACTGTAAAACTGAACAAATTATTGCCTCAGATGGTTAAGTAATCAACAACTAAAACAATAATAATAATAATAATAACAATAACAATAATAATAATAATAATAATAATAATATGGTCTTAATGGTCATATTAATTATAATGTCTTTATATTTTAGGTGAAATATCATTGATAACGCTGTTTGTGAAACAAAAGATGTAAAATCAGTTTTTAAAATGCTTTAAACAATAAGAATTAGTTTCCAGAAAATGTCCAAAATGGGTTTTTGCCATTTTTATAAGAATATACTCCATTACATTTTGCCCCAATGACCTTCATATTGAGAATTGTAACAGACGTAGGGAGAGAATGGCTTCGTCCTCCCTGCAGTCAGATGTCTTCAAAACAGAAGACTGCAAATGGCGCTTTGTTTTCCAACTGCATGTTACAGTCTCAGGCAAAAACCATATTTGCACAATAAGAAGGTAAACTGAAGACCAAATTTACTATGTGAAGATAAGAAAAGGTGCAGCTTTCTCAGTAACTTCAAGCTAACAAACCCGGACTAGTCCTGAGTGAATTGGCCGATCACAATCTGGGAAAGTGCTGCAGTGCTGAAAGCAGGGTGTGGCCCCAGGAAAAGATTGACATGTTTAAGTTTGTTAAATGTAAAGAAATACCTCATTTACCTAGTGATTATGTACTCATCATTGGGTACTCACACTGTTTAGGTAATGCAATAAAACTCACTTTTTGAAGTGAGATTTACTCTCACGGTTTGCACAGGATCAATATTTAGGTTAACAGTGTACAGTACATTATACTGAACTTATATATAAATATATACATACTGTGTTGAACTCTCACGTAGTTAAAGACGAAAGTATTCCAGCAAACATGCAGCCATGAGAAAGTAAAACAGTTTTAAACATAATTTTAATGTATCTAAATGTAATTAATAAAAAGTTAAAAAGTACATATCAAAGTCAGTATCAGGTTAGCGGTGATGTTAATCTGGCAACCTTATAGACGTTTGTACAACATCACGATTAGGTTGTTTAAGTTTAAGTTGTTGATAAAAAATTATGCTGAAACAATGTTATCTACAGGACGATGCGATAATGTTGAATAGATGCCCCAAACAAAATGTGGCAAAAGAGACTTCATAACAATATTAACATTCAGTGAGCAGAACACCTGATGTTTGACAACTTGCAGAAGTGACGCATCTGTGTGTGGGAACTGTACACGCAATCATTCACCAACACAACTTGCACGTTACAGGAACTCAGCTGCGAGTTATAGCCACATCCCCCGTACAGTCCTGACCTCACCCCATGTGAAATTTCCACGTGTGAAGGAGTTCCTTGGAGACCAGAGTTTCAACTATTAAGAAAGAAATGGCAGTGAAGAAAACTATGTGAGATGCTTTTCTGCTCACCGCAGCTGTAAAGAGTTGCTATTTGAGATTCTGTCGCCTTGAGCATTTTTTTTTGTTTTGTTTTGTTTTTTTCACACCATTCTGTGTTAACTCTAGAAACCTCCACCGTGTAAAAATCCCAAGAGATCAGCGGTTTCTGAAACACTTAAACCAGCCCGACTGGTACCAACAAGCATGTCACAGTCACTGAGATCAAATTTCCTCTACGCTGATGTTTGATGTGAATATTTTCTGAAACTGCTAGTGTGTTATCAGCATGCATCTAAGCAATGTGCCGCTGCCACGTGATCGTCAGCCACAATAACTGCATGATTGCTCAGGTGAGCAGGTGTTCCTACTGCGCTTCAGTAGCTGTGTGATTATTTGAGCGTGTGCTTTATAGTAACTAGTAATTACAATGGTGCTCATGTGACTCAATCTTACTGGAAATGTTGTCAGAAGAAACAGAAATGGGGTACGTGGTGGATGGTGGTAGGTGACACTTTTTTGGTCATTTAAAGTCCTGTGTGTGTGTGTGTGTGTGTGTGTGTCTTCTCTTTCTGTTTCCTGATTAACAGGAAGCCATGTCATGGACAGAAACCAGCTGAGAACAGCTGTGCACTTTCTCTTTCCCTCCTCTGCCTTTGTTTGTGCTTTCCTCTCTCTCCCTCCACCCGTTTCTCGCCCTTTGTTTGTTCAGTCCCCTTCTCTCTCTGAATCCCCACCCCACCCGACAACAGCTGCCCGGCTCTGATTGGCTGAAACCGGAGAGGAAGGAGGGGCGAAGTGAGTTGTTGTGCTATTTCTCCTCTCTGCCTGGAACAGACTGCTCAGTCTCAGCAGAGCCAGTAAGGCATACACAGTGTAGAATTACACTGAAAACACACACACACACTCGCACACCGCACAATCACTGCCTGCTAGACTTTCATTTAGCCGTTGCTTTAGTAGAAATAAAGCATCTAGGAATTAAAGGATCTAGGGATTTTCTTATTCCCTTCATGTGCCTCTCTTTGTGCTGACCTGAAGGTGTGAGGACAGGAACAGAACCTCACACCCGGAGAGCGACGCATGTATTTGGAGGATGAGTCCAGCTTTAAAGGCGCTGATGGAGGGGTGTAGATACCCAGGGAAAGGCCAGAAGAAAGGTGGAGTGATGCTGGAACCGTTTGTCCATCAGGTCGGAGGCCATTCGTGTGTCCTGCGCTTTGGGGAGCAGACCATCTGCAAGCCACTGATCCCCCGAGAACACCAGTTCTACAAGAGCCTGCCGCCAGAGATCCGCAGATTCACACCTCAGTACAAAGGTACGAACACAACATACACAACTCAGGCCTGCTTGTGCTGGTGTGCTGTTATAATACGGTGCTTTCTCGGTCATTGTGCGTCTCCCAGTCTCTCTCCTGATCTTCCTTTTTCCTGCTTGTTCTGAATATAGAATTCACTTATAGAATAATTTTATTCCCATTTAAATTATGTACGTATATAATGACATATTATAACTAGGTAGACAGTGTATAATAAGAGTATGTACATGCAGTACTGTCTTAATTATGTGAAAGAAGATCTTAAAGTAAAAATATCTTTATCTGTATAAATAAAATAAAAAATAAAAAAAGTGTAAGATAACCAGGTTAATATTTGCCGTGATCAGCATTCTGAATAAAGAAGTCTTAAACAGGAAAGAGCTTTGATGATTTCACTATTGTGTGATTTTTTTTTTAAAGCAATCAGCTGGAAGATCTTTTTTTTTCCAGAATTTTAGAGAACCTGACACAAACCTTTTGGAGACGGTCATACTTAAAAAAAAAAAAAAAAAATCCTGCGAACATCCTTCAGTTTGGTTTTAACCTGAAATCCGTCCTCTGGGATTTTCATTACACATATAAATTTAAAAAGACAAGATTTTTTTTAATAGTAATGCAAATAAAAATAAAAAACACACACACACACACACACACCAGGGTGACTATACTTATGCACAGTACTGTATATGCATATGCACTCTACTGTATATAGGTATACCATAGATAGATAGATAGATAGATAGATAGATAGATAGATAGATAGATAGATATCATGATCAAATATCACTCCTGTGTATTATAGTGAAAATGTTGCACATATGTGCTAATATTATTTACCGTTTCTATCGTAACATGTTATGGAAAACGCACACGGACTGATGCAAGACGCACGACATGAACTCGATTGAGTTACACCCAAATATGGATCAATACTAGAAGGAGCTCTGATGAAAGAAATTCAGCCCTCATGTGCATGTGAGCCAAGCATCTCTAATGCGAGATCACTTTCAGGATGATTTACTGACCCCATGACACACACACACACACACACACACACGGTCTGAGTAATTCCTAATGTGCGTGTGATTAAAGGCAGGTGTTTTTTTGAAAGTCAGTACCAGCGTGTGCTGTCAGTGTCTCTGACCGACATACGGCCTAAATATAAGCCAGGAGCCGACATGAGACTGGAAAGAAGTAGAGCACGCTCTCGCTCTTTCTCTCTATGTCTCTCTCTCTCTGTCTCTATGTCTCTCTCTCTCTCTCTCTCTCTCTATGTCTCTCTCTTTCTACATGCCCACAAACACATTATTTAAAAAAAGCATAATCATTGACGACCCCTCATTCACACACAAACACACACACAAACGGTTTTGACTCAGCAGCTGAGCGTGCATGCATGAACCTATGACATCACAACTGGTGACATCACCCCGTCAACCATGCTGCACATTACAGGAAAGCCTCAGGGTCCTAAAGAACACAAGTTACATACCATGATGTGAATATTCCTTTTTCTTTCTTTTTTGCTTTTTCTTTAAGATCTAATTCGGATTTGCGTCAGGAATAAAAGACACTTTCATTCACTGAGATGAAGCCGAGATAATGTTATCACAAAGTTCATTAATTTTTATAACAGCACATCCTTAAATTCATTCGTTTCCCTATAACAGCACATCATGAAGTGTTTTATTCCTCTCATATGACATGAAGATTCCTATTACAATTTTTTTTAAGTATTAATGAATGATAGGTTGTCATTCTTTTATCCCTTTATAGATATTTTCATGTTGTGGAATGTCCTCAAGGGCCTGTTAGTTCACGTTAGTTCATGTTACTAAGCAGAGTAAACTCTTCTGTCATGAAACATGAAGCTACTCCATTACCTCTGACTGATACACAGCTCTGACGCTGGAGGCTCCTTCCTTTAATATGGATTAACTGTCTGCTACAGATGCGGCGGAGCGTCTGTCTGTCTGTCTGCTTGTGGGATTTTTCTATAGAAACAATTATACTATCATACTATAATGAGCATCTTAATTAACAAACATGTATGAAGTTAATCAACCCACCAATCCAGAAGTGCTACCTTATACATGCTATATTTGTAATAAAAATTATAAATGCCATATTTCTGCATATTCTCCCCAAAGAAATGGACTAAGAATTAAAATAATATGGAAAGAGACATGGAAAAGATGACGAGGTCTGTCACCATCTCTGTGATCTTCACTGTGAAGCAAATCAAGTGAAAAGAATAAGCGTATCTCAAACGCATTGTTTTTTTGTCACTCCGTCGTAATCCTGTTATAATGCAGGGGGTCAGAAGGTCAAACAGTAATTTGATCAAGTTTCTGTCGATCATGGAGATTTGGGAAAAGGACACACCTGTCACTTGACTTGAATGTGTGTGTTGATTCAGAGTGCTAGCGTCAATGCTGTCCTAACAACAACCAGGAGGATTTTGTACAAGTTGTACTTCTGTTTTCAAGAACACATTTTCCCAAGTCAGTTCCTTCAGCTTGTACACACAGCACGACGAACAAACAACAGCTGTAGAGCAGCTTGTTTTTAGAAAAATCTCTTGCTTTTAGCCCTTCATGCTGACATCTAGTGAAATCATGTCCCTCCTTGATTCCTTGATTTGCTCCTGCAGTATTAATATTAATATTTAGAATATTTAGAACAGTATTAGAACTGCTTCGAGCTCTGTGTGCTGTGTTCTTATCTTAATTTAACATGCTCATGTGATGAACTCGAGCAGTCGTCATGGAAACGAAATGAACGGTTCCAGATTAGTGGGAAGAAAATGTGCCCTCACGTCCTGTCTGCTTGGTTGTTGTTTTCCCTCGTTTTGCTGTAGGTGTGGTATCAGTGAGCTTCGAGGAGGATGAGGAAGGCAACCTGTGTTTGATAGCGTACCCGCTGCACAGCGATCCGTCCGATCAGGAGAACACGGAACCCTTGTCCGACGGAGAACCCAAGAGCAAGCTGCTGAAGTGGAGCAAGAAGAAGCCATCGGCCCTGATGGAGAACGAGAGAACCAGACAGAGCCGCAAAGAGGACAAGAGCAAAAGGTGGGCCGTAAATATTTGACTCTGGTATAGTGAGCTACTGGAGAGCATGTAGCTGAACGGCGCTGTATATCAGACACTCATACGGGCTCTCTCGGGTTCTCTCTCGGCAGCTATCGCGAGGATGAAGCAGAGGTGCTGTACTACAGCCTGGAGAAAGGAAACATGTCACCTCAGATCAAACACAACCCCTGGAGTCTGCAGTGCCACCAGCAGCATCTGCAGAGGATGAAGGAGAACTCCAAACACAGAAACCAGCACAGTATCCTTTATAACTTTTGATAAATATGGACATTCATTGGAACAGTCCCTGTGTGTGTGTGTGTGTGTGCCAAAATTCACCCAGCAGCAACAGAGAGTGTGGAATACATGCACCAGGGTTCACGTCAACAACTAAAAATAAATCAACGGGACAAGACAGATGTACAAACTTGAGTTCTAGTCCAAAACTTGAGTTCTAGTTCTGTGTGGAAATGGAATTTAGCGAGTGCCAATACTTTTGAATAGCTAGTGTTATTCCCGTAAGTTATGAGTTTCTCTGAATGCTCATTGATTTGGTGCATAATATGCGCAGTTACAAGAATCAAAGTCGTTTCAGGTTAGTGAGGCAGTAATTACCTTTTCTAGTTATGTTTTTTTTGTTGTTGTTTAGTGATTTATTTTTCGACATTCTAGAAAAACACTGGAGATTTCGAAACTATTCAATAACACATATGTCATTATGTAATAAAGTAACAACAACAACAGTCAGTTCTTATTTTAAGCCATGAAGGTCAGCTGTCCTGGACCAGTTCTTGCAAGAACAGTGTTGTCAAGTGCATTTGCAAAACCCATCGCGCTCCATGATGAAACTGTCTCTCATGAAGACCTTCCCAGGAAAACAAGACCAAAACTTACTGTAGCTCTGCTGCAGAGGAGAAGTTCATTTAGAGTCACCAGCCTCAGAAATCACCAACTAACAAACAGCACCTCACATTAGAGCCTGATGCCTTCAGCATTGTTTTACAAGGTAGAGAGAAATAAAGATCAGGAAAGACGAAGGTGAATTAGAAGGTGTGTCCAATCTTTTGACAGGTACTGTTTGAGCAACTGTATGTGGCATCGCTGTAACGGTGGGCCGGACATTTAAAAGTACCTCTTGTGCTAGAGATGAGATAGACGGATGTGCTTAGGTTGAGACGCTGATGGGAAATGAAACGATTTCCTTAACTCAAAGCCCTTTTCAGAATTTATTCTCCTGGAGAACCTGACCTGGCGCTATCGGGTTCCTTGTGTTCTTGATCTGAAAATGGGAACCCGGCAGCACGGTGACGACGCGTCGGAAGAGAAGAAAGCGAACCAAATCCGTAAATGCCAGCAGAGCACGTCCTCGACAATCGGAGTGCGGCTCTGTGGGATGCAGGTAACTACACGATTGATACTAAGAGTAATATAGTGAAGCGTCCACTACGATTTTAAAGACGTTGTAGCTTGAGAGCTTTCTTTAGGACCTCCTGTAACAGTCAGACTACAGTAATCAGTTTTTCTTTGTTTCCTGCGTGTAGGTGTACCACAGTGTGACTGGGCAGCTGATGTTCATGAACAAGTACCACGGCCGCAAGTTGAGTCTGTCCGGCTTCAAGGAAGCCCTGTGTCAGTTCTTCAGCGACGGGCGTGTTCTCCGTAGAGAACTCCTCACTCCGGTTCTCCATCGACTCAAAGAGATGCGAGCCGTCCTCGAGGCCTGCGAGAGCTACCGCTTTTTCTCTTCTTCTCTCCTGATCATCTACGACGGGGCACCGGCGCCAGCTCCCGCCCGATCTCGACCCTCTCGTGGAGGAGAGGAGGAAGACGAGGACGAAGACGAAGACGAGGATGAGGAGGAAGGGGCGTACGGGGGCCGTTCCCAGCACCGTGACTGTTCCAGTGGATTGGGATCGAGCTCCCCGCTGGTGGATGTGAGGATGATCGATTTTGCACACACGACGTGCCGCGACTACGGCGAGGACAGCGTCGTGCACGAGGGCGGAGACAGCGGCTATATCTTTGGCCTGCAGAATCTCATCAGCATTCTGTCGCAGCTTGAGGAGCACAGCAACGATTAAACGCGTGGATGATTACACATGTTATTGGTGCACCGACCGCTATGCTAGGCTTCTAGTCGATACCCTGATGAAGGCATCAGGGCTGAAGGCTATGTTCCGATCCCTCAGAGCTTTAGTCACGCCCCGAAGATGTGGCACCGGAGGATCAAGGAAGGGTGGAAGGTCAAACCCCAGATGGCCTTCAGGAGATGAAGGGACTGAACTCACACGTTTGATAGTTTTTTGTTTTTTTTTGGTTTGTTTGTTTTTTTGCTATATCTTGTGTGGTCCCTCTCTCCTCTACTTTCTCTCTACATGACAGAAAAATAAAGGCAGACCACCATTAACGGTCTGGCAGATGTCTTTATCTGTTCTCACTCTGAGTGGGTTATGAAAAGTAAGCAAGAAAAAGACACTTTTTTTGCACATGCATTCATACTTGATGATGAATGAGATGCGGATTTGTAGCAATGCAAAAAAAAAACAAACATAATTTTTTATCATTAACACAAAAGAAAGACAAGCCATTACGATACGAACTATTCACACACATCAAGGTGCTTTAGAACTGCCATCAAGACCAAGAGAGATTTATTATAAGGAACGAAAAGAGACTCTTATTTAAAGGGCATAAAAACCTCCTGTGGGTGATAATTTATTGGACTGATTTCATCACAGAGACGCTTTACAACACTTGTTTATCTTCACTCTTCATTCCATAGTTCATTAGATGTGATATAAAGCAAATGAATATGAAGCAGACTTTATTTATTGATAAGCAGATTTCTTAATATGAAGATGAACCTAAAAGGACTGTATTACATTCCATCCTACTGTTTTGTCGTTATTATGTGAGATTTATACGATTCAATCCTGGTTTTCACTGTGCTCTGTCTCTGTTTAACACTATATAACAGAAATAAAAGACTTTGGTTCTACTAAAACATGTGCTAAAACTTGTGCAGAACTATATATATATATATA
>QMIH01000018.1:712507-786065 GCA_003987875.1 Clarias batrachus | reverse complement strand
TTTTTTTTTATGATGACCTTTGACATCTGTCGTTTCTGTGTTGATGTAATTTCAGTAAAAGTAAGTCTGGTTCAACATCTGTTAGCTCCATCTTTAATAAGATCCGCTAAGTTTCATTCACCATTGTTTATAGTACACAAGAAAGCCACTTCATTTTGGTAAAGAGACTCGTCATAGAAACCCCACCGCAAACTGGCGGTTCAGTAGTGCGTGACTGCAGAGTGACACAGACACACACGCACCAGCTCACAAGTGTAAAAGCTCACAGCGACAGAGGCCACATAGAAGCGTAGAATTAACACAGAACCATTGATCACCTTTAGTCTTTCAAGGTCGGACCGTGTGTGTGGGTTTGTGTGTTAACATCGGACCAGTCCAGGCTCTGGTCGCACCAGCTCAGCACCGTTCCCCAGCACCTACTGATGCACAACTTGAGCAAGCAAAATCCATTAGAGTCCAAGCCCTGCTTTTCACTCATCGTAGTCTGGCACATTCGCGATTTTCATTTAATAGATTAAATTATTCAGTGCAAGCTCGGCTCTTCGCGCATGTCTCCGTGTCAGTGTGTTTGTCCTCGTGTCGGGTTAGAGGAACAGTCTGCTCTGAATAAACCTCTCAGGATTATGCTCTCAAATCCCATATCGGAAAGAACACACACACACACAGCACAACCGTGTCACCACCAGGCTTACGGTATATTCGGCTCCATAACTATTGGCACCCTTTCTGAATATTAGCATAAATGCATAAGGGATAAACTTGCATGGGTATATGGATAAAGTTTTGAGCTTTGACATCCAGGTTTATTTTAATAGCTTTGTTTCTTAAAGAAAATAAATAAATAAAGACTTTTTAAAAAGTAATTATTAAACAATCAGGATTCCTGCAATTGATATTAGGTCACTCGTTTACTAGAATCGTACTTTTGTGGATGCTAATTTGCCTGTTGAAAAGATTTTTCCACAAAATACGTTCCTAGTAAGAAATGGTAAAATGCTAAAACAAATAGGTTATTAAGTTAAAGATTAGCCATGAGATGGGTGGAAATCAGAGCAGAAGTTCCCAGAGGATCTAACCCGGTCTCAGGGTGCCTGCTGTGTCCTGATAAGACCCGATGCGGAACCCAAAACAATCCCGGATCCTCCTGAGATTTGAGCTGATGCTGCGACATCATGACTTGCAGACCTGAAACAAGTCACGAGTAATGAAATACAGAATTATTTAATATACTGATGCGCAAGCACTTACTAAATGTGATCTACAAATATCTTTCTAAAACGTTCAGATGATGATGTCATCTTGCCATCCTAATGTAGATCGCTAGCTAAAACCTACAGTATAGTCACATTTTGCCCGAGCTTAACACCACTATCGCAGTTATGACATCCTTTTTACAGTAACTCAAATAACAGCGGCTAACTTGCACGAACCTGGAAATAATTGTATGCTGTATGGATAATTGTACAAAGAGCTGATTGATATTTTGTGCATCAAATTAATTTCTCCCCTTATGTTGTGTCAGTCGTTAACATACTGTACAACTCATGCCTGTTCTGAAAAGCTACAGCTTTATGCTCTAGCTCAGGTTAGCAACTCACATCTACGAAAATACAAGCGGCCCGAGGTCACCTCGCTCTCTTTGTGAGTGTGACTGCGGTGTTTTTAGAAACACACACTAAAGATGGTGTACATGAAAGCATCTGAAATGAGAGGACTCTTCAAGGCTTTTTGTTCTGATCAAATTTAGCGAGTGTCAGGACACACGTGCAGCACGTGCAAGAGTGTGAATGTGTGCGTGTGTCTGTGTGTGTGTGTGTGAGAGAAAGAGAAAGAGAGAGAAGGAGAGTAAATCAGCACTTTCCCAGCTGCATTACAATCCCATTTCCTTGCTTCTTGTTGCCATGGGAATAAGATCTACAATAGAGACGGATCGCTATGGCAACAGTTTCTGTATTTTTGAGGTGATGGCATGAAGGAATGAGGAATCTATTTTGATCCTGTACACTGTATCTCTAACTAATCTTGAAAGTGTATCTTCATCTCTTTCTCTCAGTTCTCACATTCATGGTTTTTGTTAAGTGGCTAAACATGATTACGTGCAAATCAGTATTTCATTACAAGCCAAGACACGAAGAGACATAAAGGGTGAAGTGCTAAAGTTGGTGACGACTTTTCACACAAATGTGTGCTCTGTGCGTGGTCCTGATGGTACTGAATTAAAGAACATTGCTTCTCCTTGAGCTGGCTCGCTGTTGTGCAAAGCCACAGTACTGAGGAAAAACAAGGGTTTCAGCATGGAAGTAATACGCTGGTGTGTTTCACACTAAAATCTGTCCACTGTGTCTGTAGTATGTGTGTGTGAGTGTGTGTGAGTGTGTTCCATTTATAATAGTATATTATAAAGGTCTAAGATTTTGAAGTCCATTAATAAGCAAGTTTAGTGTTTCATTAAATGTTTCTAAATTTTTGGTTCACAGTATTCACTCCTTTAAATCAGCCATCAATGAGTTCATTATTACCTCTCTACTTTTGTTTACTTTTTGTTTGCCCCTTTATTTCCCTATATAATCGATATATAACCTCCTGCGGCACTAAGCTACTTATCTCAGGGTTTAACTACTGCTTGGACACCATCAAGGTAGAAATTTTCTCGGTTCGCCAGAAAAACATGATCGGACTGCCTGCTGCATGTCTGAAACGCTGGCCTCCCAGGAACTCCTTTAATGGCTTTTCAAACATATTGAAACGTCTTGGAGCGAGGCCAGGACTGTACAGGCAGGGGATGTGGCGATAACTCCCAGCCGAGTTCCTGTAATGTGGAAGTGGTGTTGGTGAATGATTGTGTGTTCAGTTCTCACACAAGTTTGCGACTAGTTATCCATTGATTTTCAAGGCTCAGGCTCCAAGCCACCACAGTAAGGACCGTCATTCACAGATGTACAGAATTCTTTAAGACGTTTGCACCGTTCAGATGTTTTACTGCAGCTAAGAGTCTTATCACCGTACTGAGCTTGAAGTCTTTAAATGTCAACATCATTCATCAGAAATTTCATCACACGTTCCAGTTTGACTTGAAAATAAAAATCCCAATATCCTCTTGTACTTCCTGTTGTATGATGATGATGATTATTATTATTGTAATGAATCAGTCCATAGGGTCATTTCTTGGAACATGGTTCCTGTCATTATGAATTAAACCGCTCCTTCATCTTCGGCAGCCCTGTGTCCTGGCCAGAGTCGTGGAATAAATGCCAAACATGCTGGAAACTGGCAACAAAGAGGGAACGTCCCTTGGATGGGATGACAAGGATAGAAGTAAGCTATGCGTTGCTATGAGAAAGTGATGGAGAGGCGTAATGAAGTGGAGTTACACTTTCGACTGCAAAGTTTACTGGTTTTCTTTTTTTTCCGCACACCAAGAAATGTTTTATTCCTCTTATTTCCTTTTGTCACAGATTTTTGTAGCATACTGTACCAGTAATGGCCTATTTTTTTTCACTGATTGTTACACTTGCATTTTCTAAGAGACACACAGAGAGACTTTGTTCTTGGCGATGACTGTGAACATGCCGTTCACCTCCTCCTCCTCCTCTCCGAGCTGGACAAAGTTCACCCAAATGTCCCCAGCTTTAAAGGTCAATGTATGTGGGACACAGTAAAATCGCTGAAATGTCTAAAGCCTGGAGTCTGTAAGATTAACACACATTTTTATCAAGTTATAAAACTTGAAAAAAAAGTATATTTTAAAAAAAGATGAAGTCAGTGGAAGAACGTAGTTTATACAGTACAGAGTCTGTCCACTGTATCAGCTGAGTGAGTGATTTTGCATTTGTTAGTTCTTACTCATAAACGTCAGCTTTGTTATATAACTCTGATAAACATGACTGATTACGACTGCTGGGAACACACACTAGAGCAGTATCAACGAGCAGGGGCATTAAAAATGAAATGAAACACACACGCACACACAAAAAGAGGAATTTGTGCGTGTGTGTATGTTGGGGGGGGTGAATTCATGGGTGTGACGGCATTTCAGTTCTGTGTACACCTTTCACTTCGCGTAAGGAGGAAATGCAATAACTGTAAGAAAACAAAACAAAAAGAAGTGTCATGTTTCTGTTTTCAGTTTTCCACACACAGGATCATTACAGTTTTTTCTCAGTTGATTCAGGCCAGTTCTGCACTTCTTAAAACATCATATATAAACTTCCAACATATACATTTCCTAATAGATGTAAAAATGCAAGGGCCATTCGAGTCAAACCGGGACTCGCCTGGTGAATGAAGGCATAAAACTGGTTGACATTTACTGAAGACTTTACAGGAGCACATCACACGCACTAGACTAATACTTTTTGTTTTTGTTTATTTATTTGTAAATATATTTACAAAATAATCTGCAGAACTGCTAGAAAGCCTCTGTGTGATCCTGCCTTGTGCATTAGGATTCATGTCCCATTTATAAAATCCTAGCGGATGAAAGCGCGTCTTAAATCAGTGTGTTTTTAGCCGAAATCTTTTTCTATTATTAAATCTCTGTGTCAGTCTAAACTACCTATATGTTTAGTTGAGCGATTTATTAATTATGATGGTTATAGAAATAATACGAAAGAGAAATGTTGCAATCTGTTAGGCAGCTTGTGCGTGAAAACAAGAGATCGGCCTTCTGGACGAGCTAGGCGTTTACCCTGTCCCCCGTCCCCCGTCCCCCGTCGTCCCCCATCCCCCGTCGTCCCCCATCCCCCGTCGTCCCACGCCCCACTGGAAGCCAATTAGGCAGTGGATGTTACAACATCATTTGTTTGTGAGTCTATCACAGCAATGCAGTGACTATTTTGGCGAGAATTCTTGCCAACTTGGTCGGTGTGCCGTGACCCCCTCTGCCCCCTGGACCTGTCTGACTGACTTTACCATGAAGACAATCCTTTCCTCGGCTGATGCTGACAGCTGTTCTCTGAGGACTTGTGACTGCGGTCACTTGATAGTTCACGACTGGAGTTTCCTACCAGAGACTCCAATAACAAACTGGACTCCGTATTAACTTCATCAACTGTTATATAAAACTTCCAGCCTCCTAACACACAGTATGACCGCAGATCAAACCCTGACATCTGTTATCACCCAAATCAGGATGGGGTCCCTGTTGAATCTGGTTCCTCTCAAAGTTTCTTCCTATTTCCTCCTCAGAAGTGGGTTTTCTTTCAGCACCGTTGCCCTCGGCTTGTTCATCAGGGACTGATGATCATCATGATTAATACATGTTTTTCACATTTCATAAACATTTCCATAACTATCTTGTGACTGTATAACGTTGCTTTGCAACAATGACCATTGTTAAAAGTGTTATAAAAATAACATAAAATTTAATCTAAATGATTTATCACCATGTTATTCCATCCTATGGCGGTATCTGTATAGTCGTGTGTACTGTACACCCACAAACCCCATAATTTGAGTGAATTGTAGGATGCCATCCGATAAGAAGTGCTCACGATTGATGAACAGCTGTTGGCCCGAGTGATGGACAATTTCAAGTGAAGAATTGAAAGTTTCAGATAGAAATATAGACAGGCCAACAGAAAAATATACAGAGAGACAGTTACAAACAGAACCTCTAGCAAAAATTCTGACTATACTGCATGTGTGTGTGTGTGTGTGTGTGTGTGTGTGTGTGTGGGTGTAGTATGTGTGGGGTGGGTGTAGAAGAAACCTTTTATCTGTTTTAATCTGTAGTAATTCTAGGTTGGTTACAAAGGCAGTATATGTGGATCAGGTTTGGAGAACAGCATCTGTATTAGTGGTGTGTGTGTGTGTGTGTGTGTGTGTGTGTGTGTGTGTGTGTGTGTGTGTGTGTGTGTGTGTGTGTGTTCGTACCTCGGACATACTTGAGGATAAGTGAGTCAGGGATAATGACAGTGACATCAGTTGTTCCCGTCTTTGCCATATGACACATTCCAGGTTGGACAAGTGGACACACGTGGGATACCACGCTCACAACAACTGGCTGTGTGTTATAAACCTGACGCTGTTGCGCCGCACCTTCAATGGCTTTCATCATCCTAACATAATGATAAAGAATTCACACCTCGGTAAAGATAAGATGATACCTACTGAAATATGAAGGAGTGAGTGGGTGTGAACTGCAGGGACAACGAGAGCAGGATTGCATGTAGGTACATGACATCACAGACCTGACCTTTCTGTCTTTCATTTACTCAAATTACTGAAGGAATGTTACGTCTGACATCATCTAGAGCCTTGATGTGTCTCCTTCTTCACAAACTGAAAAAAAAAGATGACAGAAATCTTCAGCATATGATAGAAATATTTGATATTCTCCAATAACTGCAAATCCCAGAGTTTTATTCCTCTAATACTACAGCAGTCTGCCACCTGTATTATACTATAGCAGACATAGAGACTCGATCCATCACCAGCACCTTATCGCTTACAGTCTCTATAAGACAAATAGACAGACAGTGATAGATAGATAGATAGATAGATAGATAGATAGATAGATAGATAGATAGATAGATAGATAGATAGATAGATAGATAGAGTACCCTGGAAAAACTCAAATTAATGAATTAATATTGTATTTTTGGTCCAACTTCTTACAGTGGTATTTGTTGAGACAACAGGTAACACTGTATTCTTGGAAACTTTGGAGACACAAACTAAATAAACTAAAAAAAATCAAGTTGCGCCAGTAATTTACCGTCACTAAGATGCAATGACGTGATTTATAAGACCCCACCGCTTCCTCCTGCCGGACTGACTCTAACAAACTGTATTAAAGAGGTGAAGATGGACATTTTGTGGACTTTTTATTTATTCTGGGTAAGTACTTAAGTATTTATTTTTTTCATTAAAATAAAATGTGTTTCAGTTAGTTTAGAGGTATTTTAGACAGTTGGCGTTATATATGTGAGGCCGGTGTGTTTCTACTTATCCTTACATTACTGAGGTGAGCTTAGCTAAAGCTACGTTACTCCACTGTACAGGAGTTAGCTAAAGGTTCATAACCGTATCGATCTTTTTCCCCACTTTGCCCTGACTTTTCCCCAGCAACAGCGTCCTGCTCCCTCCAGCACACACGGCCACGCGAGCGCTCAGCTAAAGAAAGTTCAAGATATTGAAATATGATATTGTAATGTTAAAAAATCAGTAAAAGACTAATAAGCACCTGGTGTTACCCAGTTAAGTAACAGTGAAGGAGTAGCAGCACTTCAGTACTCGATAACTTAAGGAATATAAAAACTGCCCAAATCACTAATGCCCATCTATGAGTGTTAGCTTATCTGTATGAAAACTGATTGAGTAAATTCCCCAGTTAATTTAAAACATCACTCCAAACACGTACAGTATTTACTCCTGAGAAGGACAAAGTAAAACACTTGGAAAATATTAAATCCTTTTAAATATGAAGCAACACGTAGCTTTAACACATCATTAGAATTTCAGAAACAGTGTTTTACACTTTCTAAAAGATATTCTGTGAAATTTATGTGTCTTTGTCTTTACACTTTAACCAGAGCTCTGCTGCGGAGGATTGGGGTCAGGTGCGTGACAGGTGGCCTTTTGGAGCTACAGGAGGAACGTGAACAAGCTGAAGTTGTAGTCGTCCTTGAGGGCCTGGGTGACATGCAGCAGCTTCAGGAGTGATGTGTGGTCAGGTCTGTGCTCTAGACATTTAATTCCATAAGGTCTGGTCGGACACCTTGGAGCCATACAAACGATTATTATTGGACTTAGAGACACACGCTGTCCTCAGATTCACATACTAAGAAAGAAAAAAAAAAAACTCTTGTTGCCATAGAGACTTTTTTTTGTGTCTGACACATTGAGAAAAAACTGTTCTTTGCTATTTTTTAGTTATGATGTTGTAATATAAAAAGAATCAGTAAAAGACTGATAAGCATCTGTTGTTATCCAGGCATTTAATTGTATTTTAAGTAGAATCTGTATTCTCCTGTTTTATGTTTTTATTCTGTTTTATGCAAATCAATGTTTTAACTTTGACTAGTTTTAGCAGAATAAGTTTTTTAAAGTCATGTTTGTGTATTTACATTTTTGGGGTATTGTTGGGTCAACTTGTTTTTATAGTTAATAATAATCAATCTAACCCACTACATCAATCTGATAAATTGGGAGACAACTTACCTTTTTTGAGCAGATGAAAAGTTGGGCCAAGTCAACCCTAGAGAAATATAATTAGTTGAGCCCACAACCAATACTGCTTGAGCTGACCTAAACATTTTTTTTTAAATTTACTCTGAGGCGTTTAATTATTTTACAGTGAAGACAAACAAATAGATCTGTAGTCAGGTTTTTATGTGAAGCAGACGTGTTCAGTTAAATGATAAATGCTGTAAATTTCTACCTTTACTGTTGAGTACAGCGAGTCTCTTGAGGTCATCGATGGCTGTTCCACACAGATAGTGTCCTTCGTACGTTGTTGTTCCAATAGATTGTTTACACACACTGCATATTTCCTAAACTTATCAGTTTCTTGAAAATATCTGTAGATTATATCTGATCTAAACCACTGGGCTTTAACAATACTAGTCAAGGAATGTTCATATTATCCTTCACTAAATATCATTAAACAGTGTTTTCATGATAACTAGTTACTGCATATTTAACTGCCACAAATTTACAGTGGTATCTTATGATAACTCTGGTTTGGCCGAGGCTTCACTACCATATTATTGTGGTGTTTCTGTGGTAACTAACTCAACTGTAATAATGTTAATAATAATAGTGGAACTGTGACTGACGTACAATAATGTGCATAGTCTGACCACAGCTTGCTTTTCACCACAGAAAAAGATCTCAGACATTATAACCGTCAGGGTGTTGTGTTCGCATTCAGGTTTATGAAGTAATGCAGGCAGGGGGAAGCTCGCAGTGCATTACTAATATGAAGGTGGCGTGATCATGACTTCCACAGCACATGCCACAAGAGAATACGGAGATGTGCACAGAACTTACATACTGCAACCAATCCAGTGGGATCTCAAAACCAGAGTGCACAAAGACAGGAAGCAGGTGTGACGGTTAAATAAAACAAGTCAAAATCAAGTATGAGGTTGCCCTCTGGTGGCAACTGTATTTTTTTCCTAAAATCTGATTTATAGTTTTGATTTAAAGCACCGTTTTTATCTCCAGATTTTTCCTAAATCTGTCTGTTTCATAGGACTAACTGCAAACAAGTGAACACAATCAGATAATCAACTAGTGGAGGAACTCAGGGCATGAAAAACACACATGAGAACCAGGATGCAAAGAGGAGAATCGGTGATAGATTGAAGTCACGTCAGTGTGAGATTTCAAATCACTTTCACATGTTCCTCCACTGCACCAGTTCTTCTTCCATCATGAATATAAAATACCTGTACTGGAACTGTAAAATTCTGTTCTTCACCTCTGAATCTTGAGTTTATACATCTTCAGACTCTTCAGTTTGTGCCATTTTCTGTAAGTCTTCTATCTTAAGAAGCTCTCTGCTCAATAAAATCTGCCGTCCTTCATTCTGTGGTTTCTGGGAGATCATCTTAAGGACTTTACAACATAAAAAGTGAAATTAAACAATGAATAATGTACAGAGAAGAACAATTAGAGCAAAGTCGCCTTCAGTAAACAAGCTGTCAAGATCTCCGGCTCCAGCTTCCTGTCTCTCTGCTGCACCATAGATGAAATGTTTGATGAGACTCGTCTCCATTACTGTGAGGCGGTTTGGATCCCAGAGACGAGCAGCTGTTTGAACACGAACAAACATCATCATGTTTATCACACTATGTTTTTCGTCAGAAGTCTCTCCGTCTCCTCCTGGAATTTCACAGTGATCTCACCATATCAGAGCTGCTATAGCTTAAACACACACAACTCAAATATTTAAACAGCCGTTATTGTAGAGTTAGAAATATTCAGTGTGTTTATAGATAACGTGATATTCTCCGGTGTTTGTCTTCTGCTGGCTGTAGTCTCAGAGGTTCAGCGTATTTAAGAGGCTCGAGTGGAGCAGAACATCTCATAACACCATCCTGACATCACCTGACTCCAGGTAAGACATCACGCTTACAGACGTACGTGTGTTTTAAATATTTAGCTAACATKGTTAATAATGTCTAAACTGAACAAGACAATTAGCAAAGTAGTAAAGAAGAGATGGGGGTGGACTGATTTAGGAGAATAACAAGACAAGACGAGATCTTGGAGCTCATGTATGTGGAAGAGGGTGGATAAAACTGGACTACGAGTGTGTTACACAGAATAAGCAGCAGGTTCGCGTGTCTCAGAGGAAGATCGTGKCAGCCTTCAGACGGCTGGCTGTCATGTGACAAAACTGGAGAGAGAAATATCTTCCCAATCCAAAAGAGCGTTAAACAGTAGTGTGCATGTGTCAGATACAGCTGGATTAGATTAGATTAGACTTTACAGACATTGTACAAGTATTAGAGCAGTGACGATCCTGATGTGCTTTTGGCTTATTGTGAATCGTCAGTGATGATTTAACTGATTCTGATCTTTGATGTTATCACACACTTCTGAATTATTTTTTACTTTATTAAATGCTGCTGATTTACTGCTGCAGATCCACTCCACCCAGAGAGAGAGAGAGAGAGATCACCATGCTGGATCAGGGTCGTATCGGTCATGTGATTTTGCTTCTCTGTGCTTTATCTCTGTGGACTGAAACAGTGATGTGCGGCTCCAGCTTTCTCAGTCCAGCCCAGAGACCACAGGTCAGTGTGTGTGTTTTCTCATCAAAATGTCCCCAGAGTAGTATAAGTAACACAGTAATTTGTTTAGAGGAGTTAAGGTTAGGATTCAATTTAAGTCAATCAGTTTTTAATTAATATTATTAATTAGTTACGTCAAGGTTGCTCATAAGAACAGAAAAATAAGTGTGTGTGTGTGTGTACACTTGAAGACTTGTTTCTATCTCAAGTTACATTTAGAGATGATGAAAAGTGTTTTACTCAGTAGATCTGTGCGTGTGTGTGTTAGAATCGCGGAGACCGAAAGCCCCCTCGAGTGGGACGGAGGACTGCAGCTGAGCTCGAGGCTCCTCTTCCTTCCCAGGATAAGATGATGGTACGCAAACATTCAGGCCAGAAAGAAAAAGAAGATCCGAACACATGACCTTAACAACATTTCACTTCCTTCACACACACCCTCTACACTGATTAAAATACCAGCTGTTTTTCTGATGATCAGTTAAGCTTTAGTTCAGTCAGTAACACACACATGCGCCTCCACAACACGGAGATAACATCTTATCACGCTTTCCGTTCAAGGCTACTGTCTGCACACTTACTGCAGTGCAGGTGTGAATGTCTTACATCAGTAACAAGAGAGCAAAAATAGAGGCTGTTGACAATTTGAGGTGTTGAAGCGTCCTCCCGACAGTCCTGATCTCGCTCCATCAGACTTTCACTCGTTTTGTCGCTTGAAAACAGCCGTACGAGGACAAAGATTCACTTCTGATAAAAAAGTGAAGACTTCATGGCTCCCTGCTCTGACTAAAACTTTTTTTTTGAGCCAACATGGCAGCTTTTTGAGATTATGTTGAAATGATGTATTTGTCTTTTCTAAAAGTTGATTAAAAAAAAAAAATACAGCCAGAATGTCAATAATTTTTGACTCACCCTGGCATTTGGGGAAAAACGAACTAAACATTCCTAAAAGAAACTAAACTCTACACGTGTCTCTAACCAGTCAGTGTGGCTGTTTGCGTTTGTGGGTTTGAAAGGTTTGTAGCGATCACTGTGAATGTTTCTCGCGGCTCTGCAGGTGAGCGCACCGTTCCAGCTGGCCGTGTCTCTCACTGACACAGAGTATGAGGATTACGGTCCTGTGCTGCAGAAGATCTTACTGGATGTCCTGGGAGATCCACTGACCCCGGGTGTGTTCTGATACCACACACACACACACACACTCTCTTAATTAATAATACTGAGACAGTGATGTCACATGTTTTTTTTTTTTTTTTTTTTTGTTCTTGTTTCAGACAGACCATACTAACTCCAGTGGAAAGGACACTTAATCATAACATGTGTGTGCAACATCAACAACATTAAAACAACAAATTGTGAAATATGAAAATAAAAAGGTAATATGGCAAAGTTGTCAGTGTTCATCTTGGGGAAAAAAAAGAAACTATTTCTGACACACACCTACAGGCCGTAGATGTGTGTGGTGTTCACGCGGATCTTTTGCAGCACGTTAGAGAAGAGCTCTCCCTTCAGGATGCTGATTTCTCGTAGGGTGTGTATGCCCATGCCGGGGTGAGAAAACCTGCACACAGCCTGAGGGACCTGCAGAGGAGAGCAGAAATATTAGTGTTGAGCTGTTACAGGAAAATCATCACCACCATGGAGATGTGATGAAGCGTAGAGTCATGAAACCACAAACAGAACTTAATTACTTTCCTAGAACATCACAACCAGATTTTTATCCTTTTATAAATAAATTTAATGCTGTGGAATATCTGTGAAATAATAATCAATACGTTAAGTAGTCGATTTATTTCTCTCTGTCTATACTGACAATTTAAAAAGTATTGGCACACATTTCGGTAATCAGTTTTATTGCTCTTTTTCTCGAGAGCACTCCCTTTAAATGATATTTGTGAGCTTCCTGATCGAGCCACAAGAATGAAATTTTTAACATTTAGCCTTATACATGATTTTTTATTTTATTGTTTTTGTGACACCCTGTAGATTAAGCCGTGTGTATTCTGAGGCTGTGTGATACCTGTCTAGGTCGGAAGTATGGTGTGTCAGTTTCCAGCAATATTCGGTCCAGTGGAATTTTTCTCACAGCGTCTCGGGCGTCTTTGGCGTTGTGGTTCGTCAGCAACGCCGTGAAACCCACATGTAAGTTCGTGAATTCACTCAGGAAAGGCTCGATTACAGAGTAGCTGTTGGTGAAACAGTGTCTGTAATGCACACACACACCAAAAAGGAAACATGTTACGACAAAGCATGAGTGAATTCTTTTCACATGCAGGATTTTATTTTATTATTTTTTTAACCTGTGTATCTTGTAGTCTCTGGGAACACACTTCTTCATGATGTCCAGCAAATCATCATCAGCGTCCCGGCAATGTATAACCAGAGGCTTTCCCAAACACACCGCCAAGTGCAACTGCCGCTCAAACACCTGCACACACAAACTCCTAGTGAATTATTGTGTTTTCACTTTGACTAATAGATCAGTTTAGAAAATAACAACAAGATACTTTATAGACGTTTCAGAATGTTAATTATATCCATGAACAGATCTACCTTTTTCTGTGTGCTGGGGTGGGTTGTATTCTTATGCGAGTAATCCAGACCGATTTCCCCGAACGCAACGGTCTTGGGGTGACGCATGGCTCCCATGATGCTTTGCTCATGCCTGGAGTTGTACTCCTTGGCAAAGTGAGGGTGGCACCCAAACGCCCCCCATACCAACTCTTCCCCTATCAGCCCTTCCCAGATGCCTTCTTTCTCCATGATCTTCGGATTGCAGAAGTCCGTAATGCAACCGCGAAACTCCGCAGGGAAACTGCTGCTATATTTATCACGGAAACTCTGAAAGCTTCCACGGAAGCCCGACTTCCCAAAGAGCATATCCAGGTGACAGTGGGTGTCGATAAAGCCCGGTGAAGCGGGCTCTGACAGCCAGAGAGGCTCTGAGCCTGCTGACCGTCTACGGGTGATGAGGTCATCGGTATGGGACGTGGTTAGTCCAGAGGACATGTGTACGCATGAGGACCGGTGTTTAAAAAGTGGCGAGAACCCACATAGGTCGTTTGGAGAAGGGGAGCAAGATGTCAATGATGAAGTCGATCCGATCTTAGGACTGACGAACCGCCCCAATGCTACCACTGGATTACCAAGTCGATGTGTACTTCTCCTGTCAGACAAGTCTCCCTCCCTCAACGGGCTCCAAGGGGAGCTGACACGTTTGTGGTACGTCTCCACCCATGGCATGTCAAATGAAGTTTGTGGGGTCAGCGTGACTGCTGGAGGTGAGACATGTTGCAGAGGAGATGGAGCTTCAGCATCATCAGTTTCTCCATCCTGCTTGGGCATGACCTTTCGTTCCATACAGTCGTCCTGTGAAAACATCTCCAGCTTGATGTGATACTCAACACCTGACCTATCAGAAGAGCTAGTACCCTTCAGGACCACGATCTGTGAACGGAGATAAATTAATCATCAGCAGGTGGACTGGATTTACTCTTAAATATATATCCTCTGTAGTGACATGCCTCTTAAAGATTAAAAGAACAGATTGCACAAATAAAAATTTATTTTAGTTACGGCTTAATGCACTGCACAAAACCAAAAGTGCTGCATAAGATAAATTTAGACAAATGTATGACAAATGTGTAAAAATAGGCATGTTACAAAACACGATAAGGCGCAACGTACTTTGTTAAACCGGTAGCTGCTGTGGAATTTGCAAATTGCACCGAGGGTGACCTGGGGATTTTCATTGGCCTGCAAGCGGACATTTCTGAAGATTTCTCAGAGTGACGTCTAAAAGAGGCTGTACTTAAGCCCGCTTCTTTAAACTTTCAGATGAGTTACTTTTTTTCACATGACACGAACAATTTTAAAATTTGTCTTCACTTCAACAAACTAACCCTTCATTGTTTAACTTATAGTAATTATTGAAAGGTATGTAGTATTGTATCTGTAATCATTCTGGTTGGATGAGTCGAACATGTCTATTTATTGTCCGGAAAATTACCATTTTCAAGGAAGTGGTAAATGCATAATGTCAAAAGGAGCCTTGAATCTAGGCTCTATTAAACCATTTTAAACATTGATGCCATCCTACAAATTGCTTTCTACGAAATGTTAGGCTCTTAATTTAGTCATTTATATATTTAAACACATGTTTAGTTGACAGATGATTGTGGATTCCTAATGTGATATTTTAAATCAATTTTATAACAGGTCATGTGATCGAATGGCGCCATCTGATTGACCCTTACGTCAACCAATCAGATGGCGCCATTTACAAAAAGAAGCACTTATATAAAATAAAATTCTGGAAAGAAATCGGTTTCTGTCTAAATTAATAATGATAAATTATACACACAGTTGCAAAATTTAATTATCGTATTTTTAAAAATGGCAGTTATTTGAGGTTGTCATCAGTCACGCATTACTCTTCATTTTGCGAAGTAAAAGCTAAAACAATATGAACAAAGAGGTGGAATTTTTCAAGCTTTAATCCGTTTTTTTATTGCATTTTTTTTTAGATATTGTTATACATTTGGTATTATTTTATTTCTGTTGTCATTCTCTTTTTTTATTATTATTTTTTTATTTTGGATAAGTTTGATTATTATTTTTTGGAACATACCTAATAAATTAAATCAATTAAAACTTGTTGGGCATCAGTTTAAAGTTTTACATTAGTTTTGGGTGAATTTGTAAATTTTCCAGCGTCATCGTTTGCTAACGGCTAGTCAACCACAAACTAGCCCACCGCTATCACAGATTAAGTGCTAATTAACACCTCATTTAACAACCAGAACTTAAAAGTTCCTGTGTGTATTTATTTACTTAATGTTTAAATACACATTTTAACCGGAGTAGGTTCGTAAATATATAGTAATATATAATTTTATAAATAGATAACTCACCTTATAGCGTAAACAGAAATCAGCTTCTAAACGATTAAAAAAAAAAAACTCACGAGCGACAGGCACGCGCGAACAGGGTTGGCAGAGAGTCGATTCACTAGAGTCGACACTTTAAAGTGAGTCGGGTCGACACAGAAAAGTAAATCACACCAGACCAGTGGACTATATCAAGTCATTTGGAGTAAAGTGGATATTGAAACAATTACAGAATTAGCACAGCTTTATTGTAAAAAAAAAAAAAAAAAAAAGATTTTTCTTAAGATGACGTACAGATTGTGCTCGCAATACAAGGTTTGACTGTGCTTAGAGATCTGCCCGAAGTTTAACCTGTAACATAAGTGAAATCAAAACGTTGAGTAAAACTGATGTTATAAACAGTTATGTTCATTTTAAATAGATTTAATAATTTACTTTAAAATAAGCTACTAATAAACTTCTTACTCAATGTAAATAAACAATAGATGTTAATTAGAAAAGCTAAACTGAATATTTTACTGGGACTAGTTCATATTTTCACCCCTGAAATAACAGCGCTGAAGTGGCATACGTGAATTTTATCATGCAGGAGTCATTTTAAGCCACACTTCATCTTTAGCAATCTAATTTTTCGATTTCTCTTCTGTGATTTGCTCTCTGTTTACCGAACGGGGAGTGTATTTGGATTACGACAAAAGAAGTACAACTTAGTGTAAACAAGGCATAAACATAAACTTTTCTATATCTTCTCTTTCCCATTGATTGTAATAAGTTGAAATGACTACTAGATTCAAAATCTTTGCGTGAAGTATGTACATTTTGTTCAATTTCCTAACATTTAGCCACCAATCCAGAGGAAACCAATACTGTATAAATTTGTCAAATTACAGTTTAAAAGATTACGTGGTTTGTATTCGTAACAGGCTGACATGTACGCGATCTTATTAAATAATAATATCACTGATTATATTCAAGCTGATCAGTTTATTTTTAGCTTTAACCATTTAACTTTTTCTACAATGTTCCCGTCAATGGTGGGAATTTCAGAGAGCTGTCCATGATTGCTGAATAAGCATATCAGAGCTAGTTATGCTCAGCATGATCTAACATTCTTTATAATAACAGAGCCGATCAGAATATATTTTAATAGGGGTGGGCGTATCGATCCTTAATATCGATACTTTCGATATAGGGGTTGTATCGGAAATGATCGGTATGATCGATATTAAGGACTTTTTTAAACCAGTGATTTTTAGTTTTCATGAAATATCATATTTAAAACGAGCCTGTATATAACGCTTTCTCTCGCGCAGCTCCTTTCGCACGTCACGCACATTGGTCACCCCTCCCTGCTCTGCTGTGTTTTGTTGCCCTACCAACACGTGACTCTGCAGCGCCGAAATCAAGCAGCTGCAGAGAGCGTGAGAGCGAGGCGCGTGCCTGCCGTGGTATCATGGAGCTGGCAGATAAAAAACGGAGCGCTGTGTGGAAGTGTGTTACTGCTGTGAATAAAAACAGCGAATTACGACGTCTGTAAAAAGGTCATTCGCTACTGTCGTAACACCACCAACTTACACAAACACATAAAACGACATGACAAAGACAGCTCGGAATTACAAAAAGAAAGAGGAGGCAAATCTTTCAGACAGAGTCCTTTCAGCTCCAGAAATATCCAAGTAGCGAACACTGGTAAAAATATGTTTTAGTTATATTGGATCTTCAGCATGAAGTGTCATCACCATAGTTGTTGTAACAAAACGTAACCATGGGTAATAAACTACAAATTAACAATGCTTACACTAACCCTAGTAACTATAGTAACCATAACAACTGTGGTATTTTTTTGTAAAACTGCAGTTTTATTCACCACAAAATGTGGTTATCTAAAGTGATTATTTTGCTGGTGGCTAAAAATGGTAACATTTTTACAATTAAAGTGTCATTTGTTAACAGTGTACTAATGAACAACTAAAAGTGAATAATACATTTGTTGCAATATTTATGAATCGTTGTTAATGTTATTTAATGAAAACTAAGATTAACAAAAAAACTGCACTGCGCTGGGTGTAATTTTGTTATTTCACCTAGGTGATTCCCCAAAAGCGATAAATATTACAAGGAGCCTTACTGAAATGAATTTATTATTACTATTCTTGTAATTTTTATGCAGTTTCATGTTTGTATATTGAGTTTATTACAATAATATATTTTTTCATGTTTGAAAATGTCCTGTTTGTGTTAACCTCACACATGACTAATTACAGGCACACTAAGAGCAAATCACATCACAAATGTATTCAGATTTAGCAAAATTATGCAATCATTTCATAAATCGTGATACAGTGATAGCCCCTAAGTAAATGTAATTTATGTTTATGTGCTAAAAATAAAAAAGATAATTTCCTGTGTATCAGCGATATTGGCCCTGTATTTACTTGGTATCGGATTGATACAAAATTTTGCAGTATCTCCCACCTCTAATTTTTAATTCTAATTAATAATCTGTGGAAGAAATCTCCATCCGGGGCATATGATAGTAGCGTTCACAAGTTAACTGGGAACTCGGAATTTCTAACTCGAATCCTTCAACTTACCATCGTTCAGGAAAACACTGTACGTATGTGATAATTTACCATTAATAGTGATGATAGGTTATTTAAAAATTACATTTGTTTGATCAAAGATACTTTAATCGAAGTTAAACGAAAAAGACTGCTTAACATGCTTAAACCACGCAGTCATTATAAATTGTTCTTATTATGAGCGCCGCCATATTGGATATTGACGTGACGTCATGGAATCCAAACAGCGTTGGAATTACGCGTTATACATTTTTGGTTAAATTATTCACTCCTACTGGGAAGTCGGAAAACTTATTTTGACTCAACTTAGTCGTGTCGGAAAGTTCCTAGTTCCTAATTCCTACATGATCTCGAATACTACACACGGTGTGTTGTGGTAACGGAATATCCGCTGTGATTGGTTGGGGCTCCCTTTCTAAGATGGCTGACGCGTAGACGTATCGCTGTAGCTAGCTAGGACGGCTACCATGGTTGACGTGTATTTAGGCGCTGTGTAGAGGTGACGTGTCTTTAAGGCGCTCCGCCGGCGCACACATCCTGCTCGAGTCTCACACCGAGTAACACCACCATGGGGAGTGAGTACTGCTTAAATACTTGTGAATTTATTCACATTTTTTGTGGTAATGTATTAACATGCCAGTTATCTATCTTCAGCTAGTTAGAGTCTGCTGATTTTGAGGCTAGCGCTCCATTGATTTAATGCTAAGCTAGTTAGCGCAACTCCTCGATCTAACAACGAAATACAGGATTATATACAAGGCATTTGTGTACGTGGAAATAGTGGAAAAGGAGTGGTGAGTTTTTAAATATAGTTAAGGAACTAGTCTGAATGAAATCCAGTTTGTTTTTTACGTTAGGATGCTGTCATTAGCTCCGTGTCGCTAGCTAGCTCTAGTTAGCTCTACATATCAGCTAGCTCCATTTCTCTTCTCTCCTCTACTTTACTCTGCGATGATTTCTGAGTGAGACTTCGCTTTGTTTAGGAGAGTATTGATTATTAAAGTGTTTTATTAAATAATGATAGTGACCGTGAGGACTGTTTTTATTATACAGCAGTAAGATCCAGATTCTGATGTCACAAGCTAAGTGCTAGCTACACTGTGTGTGTGTGTGTGTGTGTGGTGACGACGCGTTAGCTCTGGGATTTTTTTCTTGCATCAAATGGGACAAACTTTACACAAACTTCACCACGGCAGGAGAGTCAGGGTGTGTGAGATGTTCAGGTAATCAGGGGTTTAGCATTAACACCAATTAAGAAAGAAAATTAAAAAATGAGTTGATTACAAATGCGTTACATGAACTCATGTGTGTGTGTGTGTGTGTATATAACGACAAATCTTTTTTTAAAACTACAGCATTAAGATTATTATTATTATTATTATTATTACAGGTGATCATGGTAGTAATTCTAATACTTTAAACAGATAATGTGAAGCATTTGCCGATATATTTTTTTAGACAATAAATTTATTAAATTTGCAAAAAGTGATTTATCATGAAAAATAAATAAGTGTATAATTATCAGTAATAAAGAAATATTTTTAACTCATTACAAATTCTGAGATTTTGTATATATTTTAAAATCATATCATTTAACGTTGTTATTAGGACTCAAGCGTTATGACATCAGCCCTGTGTCGCTATAGTGTGTGATTAGAGCAGAAGCACGAAAAGCAGAAGTGGTTAATAGACGTATTGAGTGACATCACGTTCAGTGACTGATAAATTGTTTACACATTCTGGTGTATATAACAATACACAAATTTCTTTTTGTTTTTAGCCATATCCTATTCTTTTAATTTATTTATAATTAAAAACAAAATAATAATTTTAAAGACTTGGCAGAAAGGTTTACTGGGCACCGGTTTGAGGCTTGGTGTGTGTGTGTGTGTGTGTGTGTGTTTCCGCGCACTGTTGGGGAACAAACTGGTAAATTAAAATCTTGTTAATTTAAAGTGAACACTTGTGACATTTGCGATTAGGATCACGGCATGGTGTAATGTCTTGATTTTTTTAAAATTAAGAACAAAGAATAAATTTCCTGCCTGCCCATAAGATGCGTTTCACATTTTCATCAGATTAAGAGTGTTGGTGTTTTGGGTCAAACAAATGTCCCTTCCGAGGCTCCCTAGCAGGGAATTCCAACCACATTTATCAATTCAGGCGTGAAAGAATGTGTTAACTGGATAAATAAACAAACAAATCATAATCTGTTGATGGTTTTTGTAAAACTGCTGCATAAATGCACGATCACACTCGAGGTTGTGCTGAGTACCTGCATGGCTGTGATGTCATCAGTAATCTTCTGCCTCTGGCTGTATCACAGCAGTGCTGATATTCAGTACGACAGCATGACCTCGAGTGTGATTGTTTTATCATATTTTTAGTGCCTGCCTAGTGTGAGTAAGTTCACTGTACGCTGTCAAGCTCCAAGGATAATGAATACCTTCTTACACTTAATTGAACTGTTTTCTTTCAAATTGTGTTTATTTTCAGTTAAATTCTTAGAGGTCATCAAGCCCTTCTGTGCGGTTTTACCCGAGATCCAAAAACCAGAAAGAAAGGTTTGTCTTACAGTGTTTTACCTTAAATGGAATTTGGAGGATGAACCTGTCCTCCTGTCTCTTTTATAAGCACATTTGTCTTGACTTGACTTGTCTTGTCTTAACTTGTGCCGTATTTCCTTCAGATCCAGTTCAGAGAAAAGGTACTATGGACAGCCATCACCTTGTTCATCTTTCTCGTCTGCTGTCAGGTATTTAAAATGATTCTGATTATTATTATAAAAATTAATAATGTAACACTTAAAACCCGACAATATTTAAACCCATAGAATCTCTCGCTAAGTCTCAAGGCTGATAATGAATAATATAAGAAGCCCGTGTAGTGTTGTAGAATTCTACGTTCTGATTAGTCAGACGATGTTTGTGTTTTTCCCCCTAACACCTTTAATTCACAGACTTGTGCAGTACTGTTACTGTTTACTGCTTTGTAGAGGATTTTTTGATGTAGAATCAGCTTTGCTCTTCAACAGTTGTTTCATGTGTCTTAAGACTTTTGCACGAGACTCTATGTTAACACACTCATTATTAACACACTTGCTTTCCTTTCTATCCTTTTAATGCCTGTTTGTCTGCATGGACAAGCCGTTTCCCGAGACCTGTATCTATAAATGAATAAAAGATTAATGAAATTGAGAAGGAGAATTAGATCTCTTAATTCTGTTAAGTGACTGGCTGTGATAAATGTGGTGTAAAAGATGTCAGGTTGTTGCTTATGGTTACAAATTCTTTTTTTTTTTCTTTCAGATCCCTCTGTTTGGGATCATGTCTTCAGACTCAGCAGATCCCTTCTACTGGATGAGAGTCATTTTGGCTTCCAACAGGGGTCAGTATCCATCCTCATCTCTGTATCACATTACTCTGCTGTTATAACGAGCTAAAAGCATGACAGCAGTACAGAAGAACATTTTTACTCACAGAAAAATACTCTTATTATTGACGAGGAGAAAAAGTGCTCTGTGTTCTTTCTCTCTCTCTCTCTCTCTCTCTCTCTCTCTCTCTCTCTCTCTCTGTGTTTTTAATGCTGTCTGTAGAAGATGAAGGTTACAGTTAAACAGTTGTTGTGTGACTGTGTTACAGGGACTCTGATGGAGCTGGGTATCTCCCCCATCGTGACCTCAGGCCTCATCATGCAGCTGCTGGCTGGAGCTAAAATCATCGAGGTCGGAGACACTCCCAAAGACAGAGCGCTGTTTAACGGAGCACAGAAATGTAAGCGTGTGCTGCTCCACTGCTTTCTGTATAATCTTTTCATACTACTTGCAGTAAGGTGAAGTGGAGCTTCCTGACACCGGAAACCAGCAGCCCGGTTCAGATTGGATTATTTTATCAAGGAGATCTCGGTTAAAATAAAATCACCACATGGAGATCGAGTTCCTTTATGGATGTATTGTCTATGAACATGCTTACACACTCCTACAGGACTGCAGCAGTATGAAACGTATGTTTCTCAATTTGAAGTACGACAAATCCGGACATGGCTGAAACACACTTGTATAACCTGGTACACCGTTCGTGCTCATTGAGCTGAACAACGTTCACATTGCATGTCCTGGGCTCAACTCTTTCTAACAACAGAAAGTCAGTTATTTTGGGTCGTTTGCAAAATGCACCCAATGGACTTTCATATACTGTACTCCTCAGTGTTGAGGATGCAAATTGCAGAGGGACTTTTGAAGTCTTAAACGAATCGCCATGACGACGCCTTAAACTCTTGCCAAAAAAAAAAGGTTAACTTGTTGAAGGGTTTTTTTTTTGTTGGTTTGTTTGTTTTTTCTCTCCCAGCATCCAAGGCTTTTTGAAGGTCTTGATGTAAAATTCAACTCATTTTAAAATCATGTCGTATTGGTATGTCCCCTTTTAAATGCATGTTTACATATAGAAACATATAGGGGTGCATATAGAAAAGGGTGAGGTAGAGGCCGGGGGTGGGGGGGACTAATTGAATGTGCAACGCTAATTGAACGTGCGTGTGTGTTTGTAGTGTTTGGGATGATCATCACTATTGGCCAGGCGATCGTGTACGTGATGACGGGGATGTACGGAGACCCGTCAGAGATGGGAGCTGGGATCTGTCTCCTCATCATCATTCAGGTAAAGTACACGGCGCACGTTGTCTGATTTCTGGTTGCTCGTGATTGACCTGATCAGTCAGGTGAGTGTCAAGGTCAAACCTTTGTACACACAGTATACACACACTGATCTGATAAGACACGCAGTTCCCTGCTCAAAGAATTTAATCAGAATCTAGTCTGCGCAAAATAGCTCTGCTTTTGGTTCTGTTGGAAATATAAGCGACAAAAGTTTTACTTTTTGAAAATTAATTAGTAGACGATAACGACGTCCGATCCCGTGTCTTGTCCTGGGAACCATGTTTATGTTTCTTATGCACTTTCTAAATAATCAGGAACCTCCGAAGCTCCTGCAGTTTATAAACAGAAGGAGAGTCCAAGGGGACCTTTACGGCTTATCAGGAGCGCTGAATTTCCGTCCTGAAAATGTCACGTCACCTAATGTTACCCTTGGCTTATATAGTGCTGTGTCGGGCACAGTATCTTGGCTTATTATTAATTTACACGTGAAATAAATTACTTTTTTTATGATTGGTGTATTCAGGACATTTAACCAGTATGTTGCAGTGATGATTGATTGTAATGTTTTAAACAGACACAAACATATGTAGTATTATTTTATGTAGTTTTTAAGAATAGCTATTCAGGTTCTCCTTAAGAAAAAAAAAACATTGAGCATTTAACGCGTGTAAAAGTAGTCTGTGCAATTATTTTGTATGTAATAGGATTTCTGAACTTAATGTAGCTCCGCCCTCATGTTTCATCCATTAAATTCAGATGTAAGGACACTGGATGAGGTGTGTTCCTCGTTGATTAAAGTGCTAAATGTTCTGATGCGGTGTAAAGACTGTGCATAGAAAGTAGTCTTGAATTAGTGTGGGATATTTATTTATTTATTTATATTCTGTTTATTCCCCAGCTGTTTGTGGCCGGTCTGATCGTGCTGCTGCTGGACGAGCTGCTTCAGAAAGGATACGGTTTGGGCTCGGGAATCTCCCTCTTCATCGCCACTAACATCTGTGAGACCATCGTATGGAAGGCCTTCAGTCCAACCACAGTGAACACAGGCAGAGGTACGCTCTCAGTACAGGTCCTCATCACATATATATTCCTTCATTCCTGTCAGGACCAAGTAAATTATTTCTAAAGTGTATAACAGATAATGATTCATTAATTTGAGTGGAAGTGCCATTCAGCATCAAAACCCCTAGAACGGAAGTAATTTTTTTTTGGGTAACTGTCCCTGTTTTCAGTAGAGCTTTAATGAACCCCAGAGTTTAATCTGATCCTTGTTGACGATTGTGTTCCCAGGCACAGAGTTTGAAGGCGCCATCATCGCTCTGTTCCACTTGCTGGCCACTCGTACTGATAAGGTGCGTGCGCTGAGGGAGGCCTTCTACAGGCAGAACCTGCCCAACCTCATGAACCTCATCGCTACCGTCTTCGTCTTCGCCGTGGTCATATACTTCCAGGTGAGTCCGACGTGTCCGAGACCGAGTGATGCGAAAGAACCGGATGAGTGATTTTTGAAATGCCTGGTTAATAACTCCGTCTCGATCGCAGGGCTTCAGAGTGGATCTGCCCATCAAGTCGGCACGCTACCGTGGCCAGTACAACACCTACCCCATCAAGCTTTTCTACACCTCCAATATCCCCATCATCCTGCAGTCTGCGCTGGTGTCCAACCTCTACGTCATCTCACAGATGCTCTCCACTCGCTTCAGCGGAAACTTCCTGGTTAATCTGCTGGGAACCTGGTCTGTAAGTAACGTGTAGGGGAATAAACCGGTTCCTTCCGTCTCTCTTCGTGTATGATTTTATAACTTTCATAAGTCTAGAAAAAAAGTATGTTTTGTTGTTATGCTAAAATCTCAGTGTGTGTTCAGCTTCTCAATTCTGCGGCTCTCTGCTGAATAACTTTGCTGTTTAACAGGACACGTCGACCGGCGGCCCGGCCCGCGCCTACCCCGTGGGAGGTCTGTGTTACTACCTCTCTCCTCCGGAATCATTCGGTTCCGTGTTAGACGATCCGGTGCACGCCGTCATCTACATCGTCTTCATGCTGGGCTCCTGCGCGTTCTTCTCCAAGACGTGGATCGAAGTGTCAGGATCGTCTGCCAAAGACGTACGTCTCAGGGTTTTTATTTATTGATTTATTTTAATAAACAGTGTTGGAATCGCTGTGCACTCTATTTGTAAAGAAGTGTTTCAGAGACGACGTGCTTGCATGTGTTTCAGGTGGCGAAACAGCTAAAGGAGCAGCAGATGGTGATGAGGGGACACAGAGAGACGTCCATGGTGCACGAACTCAACAGGTCTGTATCACTGAGTTATTTATTAAATTCTTCATTCTGATTGGTCTAAAAGTGTTGATTTGATTTTCAGTTAATCATAATGTGCTTATTATCTAATATATATATTTTAAAGGGTATATAGAATATATGAAGAATCGCAATTTTATACAAATCCCAGTGCGATATCGGACTTTTTTAAAGACTTGGTTACAATTCTTAATTTAGCAAATAATCTGCTCATTCCACACAGGATGTTTTGCTGGCTGCCAATGAGTGAATAGGTTAGAGAGCACCACCTGTAGGATGATTGAGGAACTACAACATTTTATCTGAAGTGCAAACTAAAACTAAACGTTAATTTAAAATGAATAATAATTTTGCAGTAAGTTTATAGCTCGCCTCATGAAATTTGTGCACCCCTATCTGTACTAAAAAAAACACACTAATGTGTGCAGTTGCTCATATGGAGATTTTTATGGAAGGAGTCTTTGTCAAAGATCAACACTGGATTAGACTTTATATGATTCTCTCAGGGGGAAAATTGAAAAACTGCAATTTTGTCATTTGCATCAAGCAAAAGTAAAGCTGAAGGAAAGACTTCACATATAAGTCAATGAGAACACAAACCAGCTTTTTATATATGATCCACAGTCGTCAATGCAGGTATAATGAGATTAAATGGTGTGATATGGCGCATGTTATATTGTTATCAATGCCAAACTGCTCTAAGACGAATAAAACACTAAGAACATAATCAACCTTTTAACCTGGCAGCAGGAACAGCGGATAATCGCACATTACTGTTTATTATTTTCTTTGAACTGCATTTTTATTCCCTACTTATAATGTCCATGATGCAATTTTAATGTATATTTTCCTGTGTGTGTGAGCAGATACATCCCCACAGCCGCTGCGTTCGGTGGCCTGTGCATCGGCGGTCTCTCGGTCATGGCTGACTTTTTGGGAGCGATCGGCTCAGGCACCGGGATCTTATTAGCCGTCACCATCATCTACCAGTACTTTGAGATCTTCGTTAAAGAGCAGAGTGAGGTCGGCAGCATGGGGGCGCTGCTCTTCTAAAACGAACAGACGGACCCGCGCGTACGCCGAGACACACCCTAGACAAACACTTTTATTATTTTTATGAGCGTTTATTACTATTATTTTATAGATTTCTTGGCACAGTGAGTTGAAATGGTCCATTCTGAACAGGGAGGGGTGAGAGATATTTATGACAAACTCCGGAGCGGTGAGTGACGAGTAAAGCTAGACTCTGTGAGCTCTGCAGATTGACGGGTTTCACTTCCTTTGTCCCCCCCATCAGCCCCCAACACCCCCCCCCCCCGTGTGCTTGCTGCTCAACTGTATTGAGTGTAGTGATGTCCGTGCTCACTTCTGTCATGTCAGCCTTTCGTTTTTAAGGCGCAGTGTTGCGTGTTTACGCCACTTTCTTCATTCTTGGCTGCTGTCAGTTTGAAGCCACGGGAAAATTCGCACTCACAGGATTAGTAGACATTCGGTTGTGACGTTAAATCCAACCATATGCATTTCATCTAGAACCTTTTTTCCCTTTTTTTTTTGTTTGGGTTTTTTTTGGTGGTGTTATTCAGGCTGAAAGCTGTCTACGTATATAGTTCAGTCATTCAAGGACAAATAAAAGCGTTTTGTTTTTTTTCTGTGTCTGTATATATGATGAAATGTGCCACCATGTAACAAACTTTTTTTTTTCTTTTTTTTTTTTTCTTCAATATGTACAAAAAAAAATGCTGAAACATCCGTCTTTTGGAAAAAAGTGCTCATTCTCAATAAAAGATCTTTTGTGTAAAGCTTTTTGTCAGGTGTTTATTTTTAAAATGATATATCTAATATAATTATATAAAATTATACCCAGTCCGAAAGGTTTTTCTTAAAGTCAGTCGTAGGGTTCTAGGTATTAGAATAAGTTTCATACCTGCACTGTAATGAAGAAAAAAGGTTCTTATTGGAAGAGTGGAGGACACTTTGCTGTAGGGCTCAACACTGAACCTTGAATGGTTTTGCAATGGTGCAACTGTGTTTAATTTGAGTTTAAAGCAAACCAACAGCTAACATTGCGTTCTTCAGCTCTTTAAAAGGGCTTTAGCTATTAGAAAGGCTAAACGCTAATGACTAACCTAGCCTTCCTCAGCTCTTGTAGCTGTATTTTAACTTCTGTCACTAAATATTGAGGACGCATCAGAAATTAAAACACATTTTCCCACTTATTTTGCTTCTCAGAAATTAGGAAAATGTACTTTCCTGGTCTTTGCTGGTCGCTGCATTTTGATTGGCTAGAGAACCGCATTGCTTCAAAGGGCCGTTCAGTGGCAGTTGATTGTAAAGCTACAGACACTGAAACGGCGCATTTGAAAAAGGAATGAAAAAGAGAGAACATGAAGCCAGAATGCAGGACCGGACTTGTATTTCAAGTGGAGTGCGAGTGTGAGCAGGTGCTGAGTCCTGCTGGAAAATGAAATCGACATTGCCATAAAGCTTGTCCTGTCGATGGAAAGAGGAATTGCTTTAATATATCTTGATAGATGGTTGTGTTGATTTTTATTTATTTATTTAAATAAAACGCAGTGGACCTGACGACGTCTCTGCATGGTGGCTCTTGATGCTCTGACTCCAGCCTCACTCCTTGTGAAGCTCTCCCAAGTTCTTGAATTAAAACAAACAAACAAAAAATCATCAAACTGGCCACCCAGGACTGGATCTCGTAACCTCTTGCTTTAAAGGTATAAGAACACTTCCTTTTCCTGATGATGATGAATGAGTAAATAAATCCAGGATGTCCCTCTGAGTCACAGAGATCCAGAGGATTTGGATCCAGAATAATACTGACAGGTGTGTGTGTTTTTTTATTATGGGATATAGCAAGGATTCTTAGCTTATAGTTGATAATGAAACGAATGAAATGATTCTATATAAAATATAGTTTTTATTAAGAAATTCGTACGTTTATGAGATCCACTTCGTATGTACAGGAAAATGGACAGTGTGGCCATTAAATGAACATTTCTCATTCTGAGTGTTTTATAAATCTTTATTAACCAGCTCTTGCTTCTCCAGGTCTTTTACGTTACCTCTGATGATTTCCACATTCTCGATTAATTTCTACAAACTATCATTTTCATATCAACACAGCGATTAGATATTCAAATACAGAACGGCTTGAAGGAGGAACTGTGAGATGTGCCGTACACGGAGCTTCTTCTCTCTTCTGTAGATGTTCTGCAGGTGTATGCTTCATGGATTGAAGCTCAAATGATCCATGTGCATAAACATGCTTGGTGATGGATGAGACTCTAATTGGATCTGAGAGCTGCTGTAATCTTATTGTCGTATTGGTCTTTATTTGGCTGCATGGTGACCTGCCATGGATTGGCCATTCCTGGGATACGGTTCAGATCAGCACATCCGTGTCCAGGATAAAAGATCTTACTGCAGATGAATGAAATTTTTCAATCATTCACCATCATCATCCTCATGACTGATAGACTGTTTGTAGCAGCTTGACACTTTTTAATGCCGTTTTCGTCATGTGACTGTTTGCTGGTTTCTTTGCCAAACCCTGAACATCATTAACTGGTAAAACTGGCTGTTTTATTCAATTCTCCTGGTGATCTGAGTGACACGTGTGAATGTCCTGTATATTAGGGAATCTTTAATACAGCCTGCTGAGGAGGATCTCTAACAGCAGGTAAGATCACAAATGTCTTGAATATAGAATATTATAATTGTAAATGTAGTCGTGCCCTGCAATGGATTGGGATCTGTCCCGGGTGTGGACCCCCCGAGTCCTCTGGGATAGACTTCAGGCCCCTGTGACTCTGTACAGGACACACAGTGTAGAGAATGAGTGAGAGACGAGTAATTTTCAGCTGTTATGAGTGTGATACAGTAATAGCATGCAAAACACTGAAGATCAGACACAACTGCTTCATCCAGAGGTATTGTACAACTTTTTTAAAATGTCTATTAGAAAAAAAATAGACAAATATCGCATACTGTATGTGTAATAGATTTACAAATCAATTGTGTAAATTATTATATTTTTGCGATGACTATTTGGAAATCAGTTCATGTAAATAGTACACAACGCTGTAAATAATGTTAGAGTGTACCATGTACTATGTCTCTGGTGACTGTTTCATTAACTTTGTGAATGAATGTTTAATTCATTATATTAACCGGTTGTTAAACTATTAATAAGACCTCTCTACAGTTTAATATTGTTTTAAAAGATTATTTCTTAAATGTCAGCAGCCAGAGGTTGTGTTGTTAACATTTAACCTAATAATAAACCATGCGAGTCTCATAGAGCATGGAACTTTTACTAATATACTGTATGTGACAGATGTCAAATCAGGGATTAAGTCACATTTTGGGTGATTTGAGTTATGCATACAGTACAGACCAAATGTTTGGACACCCCTTCTCATTCAGCGAGTTTTCTTTATTGTGTTCTTTATTGTGTTCTTCAGCCCAAACGCGTCTCTTCTGCTTGTTGTCTGTCCTTAGCAGTGGTTTCCTAGCAGATATTCTAGCATGAAGGCCTGATTCACACAGTCTCCTCTTAACAGTTGTTCTAGAGATGTGTCTGCTGCTAGAACTCTGTGTGGCATTGACCTGCTCTCTGATCTGAGCTGCTGTTAACCGCCGATTTCTGAGGCTGGTGACTCGGATGAACTTCTCCTCCGCAGCAGAGGTGACTCTTGGTCTTCCTTTCCTGGGGCGGTCCGCATGTCAGCCAGTTTCTTTGTAGCGCTTGATGGTTTTTGTGACTGCACTTGGGGACACTTTCAAAGTTTTCCCAATTTTTCGGACTGACTGATTAAAGTAATGATGGCCACTTGTTTTTTTCTTCACTTAGCTGCTGTTTTCTTGCCATAATACAAATTCAACCGCTTTGAATGAGACGGTGTGTACAAACTTTTGGTCTGTACTGTATTTTCAAATTCTTGGTTCAGTTGTAGCTGAGTGGTTAAGGTGTGGGACTACTGATCCGGAAGGTCACAGGTTCAAACCACTGTTGTGTCCTTCAGCGAGGCCCTCAACCCGCATGATGTATCATGATATAAAGGTATATAAGGGTTTCTGCTGAATTCCATCAGAGATTTACAGATCTAAAGGCTCTTTATACATCGTCTATTACTGTATCATGTCCTGAGGTTGCTGAGGTATGGCCAGTGTCAGGGCAAACAAACAATGTTGAAATATTACTTGTAGAATATTTAACTGTGGATTCTGTGATGTATTTAGGCAGAGGAGAGACTCTGGTTCATTTAGACACCAGGATTTCCCAGCTAGTCTTAAATAACCTCACCAGTTTTATAAGAAAACTTCACAGCTTGCATAGTGTTCAATAAAGTGCTTTTCAACAAAGTTTAGGGTTAAAACTTTCTCAATTATGAAAATATGATATTTATCCACTGCTTTTTCCCAAATATATATATATATGTTATTAATGATTAATTATTAAATAAATAGGCCGTCACCTGGGCTGTGATGAGGGTCTGGGTGTTTGCCACATTGTTTTATCTTTAATCAATGATTACCCCTGGGACAGATCCTCAGTCTCTCACAGGACAAGCTCGAAGGTGAGAGCGTCCAGCTGGCCAATGGTGTGAAGGGGAGGAGGAGGAGGAGGAGGAGGAGGACAGAGATGAAGAAGACTCCCAAATGGATTTGTTACTTCTTTCTGACTTCATATTGTACCCCGGCTGCTCTGTCATTCCCTCTCAGCTCTACTTTCAGGCATTATGACGAGTTTGAAGGAGCTTTGCGCGGGGTTACCTCTCGACCCGCTTCCACTTAATCACGGCAGAGACCCGAATCTTCCTCACGCACCTGTTCGTACTCCAAACCTCACGGCAGAGGAGAAACGAGTGAGTCCTTCAAGCTTACTCTGATTGTCCGTTAATATAGATGCTATTTAGAATCATGTGAAAAATACTTCAGTTTAGTCTAGAATTGATTACGATTATATTTACTCTGCACTTAAACTCTCATTAATCACCAGGACAGTGCAACGATCAGATCTTAATAAGGTTTTAGATTAGGAACAGCAGATTCATTCATCCATTTAGTTTCTTTTAGAGTCAGCGAGTGAGCTTAGGGTCCAAAGGACAGGACTTTGGGTCTTGCTTTTAAACATTTCGATGGTGTTTGCAGGCCTGTCAATAATTACAGAAGATAAGAGTCGTAGTTTAGTGAAGTGGAAAAAAAGTGATTTCTTTAAATTTAGTGAAAAAGTCATAGAGACATGAAAAATAATCTTAATCTGTTTTCAATATTTTATATCAGTGATGTAACCAGATAATATTATATTATTCAGATACAGACAATAATAGGGAAGACATTACAGTCAACAATTCATTTGTTCATTTATTATGAGTTTATTATGAGTGTGTGTGGGGGGGGGTTATGGGGGGGGTAGACGAGGCTACTTGTTTGTTTATATTGAGAACCACAACCAATTAAACTCCCAGTTCAAATCCGAACACAGAGATCACAGGCCTGCAGTGATCTTTTGGATAAGATATAACACTGATCTGTCTCGTTCTGTTCTGATTCTCTAAACCAGCTTGCTCTGAGGAACGCTTTGCGATATTTTCCCCCGAGTCTACATGCGAGTCTGGCTCCCGAATTCGCCCAGGAGCTCACGCAGTATGGACACATTTACATGTACCGATTCTGCCCTACCCTACGCATGAGGTACACACACACACACACACACACACACACACACATATACATTAATTTTAAACCGTGTGTTGTTTAAAGGAATGTTTTCATTTTACTCCAAGCTCACTTACCTAACTGATGTAACTCAACTAACAAACAAGAAAGGACGATTTTGTATATTTTTTTTTTACATTTATCAACAAAGTTCCATAGATATAACTTAGGCTCATTATTGTAATTGATAATAGTAATAATAATAATAATAATAATAATAATAAATAAATAAATAAATAAATAAATAAATAAAAGTTCCGAGTAGTTACTGATTGGAAAGGCCCTACACGCTGTCTGCTCCAGGGGGCGCTGTCTAGTGGCCGACCCTGTGCGCCTAACAAAATGCTGCGATATGCAAAGAACAGAGAATTTACCTGTGCGGAACTGTCCGTACCTCTGATTTTAATCTCAATCTTCTTATTCTTCCTCTTTTTCTTCTCCTGAACTGACGATACAAACCAAAGGTCTAATGCTGGTACAACAGGGAAACCTTTTACATTTCGCGTGTCTTGATATCAGTGAGTCCTTCAGTGACTTTGGTCTCTCACAAATGCAACCGCTTTATACTGTATATCTTCTCACCTCTGGCTTTTAGTTAAACGCTACTTCTTCCTCTAGTATGTTCTTCTTGTCTTCACAGTTCCGGTGGCGCATCCTGTTTTATTCCTTTCATCCCACATCCGATGATTAGAAAGCTTTTAATTCATTACAGTTTATATTTACATTCATTGTTATGGAGTGCACGAGTGAATGACCTGGAGTTGTTCAGTTGTGTTTGATAATGAAGCCGTGGTGTTTGTGTGTGTCACAGGGCGTATCCCATCGGTCAGTACCCCTGTAGGTGCAAGCAGGCAGCAGCCATCATGCACATGATCATGAATAACCTGGATCCTGCTGTAGCTCAGGTATTCACACATCAATCAGCACGCAGGTGCATTCTCATCCGTCAGAGAGGCACCAGGAAGAAACCGGCTTTAGGCTGCATTTATCATTATTTTATTATTATTACTTTGATTTTTTTAAGTGTTTTGTCCTTTAGTCATGGTACATCTTCTTTACTCTGAATCTCATTCACTCATTATCATCCGCGTCACGTCTCAGTTCCCACAGGAGCTCGTCACCTACGGGGGAAACGGACAAGTGTTCAGTAACTGGGCTCAGGTAACGTCTGTGTACAATCAGACTCTATGTTAATATATTGTATACAAACACAATCTCACAACACATCAACCCCTGCGCTGGAACAGTAGTTGTAACATGACAAAAGGTGGAAAAGGCCAGAATCGATCCTAGCCGGGAATCGAACCCACACCCTGGTGGTGCAAGTGATACTCACTAAGCCACCGAGCCGCCACTTGTTATATTATTACATTTCGAATATTATTTGTAGTTACACATGGTTAAATAATGTATATTAAGATATCAAATATTGAGGAATAACCAAATATTCTCTCAAGACTTGAGCAGACTTGAGATTCTAAATAACCTGCATCACCACTTCTTGGCTTTACAGTTACCTCCAGCCTTTTTAATATCGTCTTAGATTCTTGCTTTTCTTAAATGCACGGCCCCTGGCTGTGTAATAAAATGCATTGTATAACCTTATTCTGTGTGTGTGTGTGTGTGTGTGTGTGTAGTTCTGGCTGGTGTTTCATTACCTAAGCACTATGACTGAGGAGCAGACCCTGGTGATGTACAGTGGTCACCCGCTTGGCCTGTTTCCCAGCCTGCCCTCATCACCACGCTGCGTCATCACTAACGGCATGGTACATCTCTCTCTCTCTCTCTCTCTCTCTCTCTCTCTTTACCTTACTCAGATTTCAACTCTTACCGTGTGATTGTAACCTTCGTTGTTACTCAGGTCATCCCGAACTACTCCTCCAGAGAGAGCTATGAGAAGATGTTCGCTCTGGGAAACACCATGTGAGAGGCATTCACACTGACTCTCACACTCACCAGAGATTTACAGATTAACTGCTAATCATGTATTAGTGAAGGCATCTTTCATTGTTTGTTGCGTGTGTGTGTGTGTGTTTGTGTGTGTGTTTAGGTACGGACAGATGACTGCAGGAAGTTACTGCTACATTGGTCCTCAGGGCATCGTTCACGGCACCATGGTAACAAGCAGATCACGAGACATCTTGTTGTTGTTGTTCTTCTCTTTAAAGTAAAAGCATGACCAGATGAATTCTGGATTCTGATTGGTCAGAAGGCGCTGATTCGTTTTCCACAGGACAGTAGTGCAACTCCGAAGCAGAGGTTCATGTTGACACACGTGTTTCGAATACGTTTTCGTTTTCAGTGTGACTTGTTGTTATCATTTATAACGCGAGGCTTTTATAGATCAGAGAGCAGATCTCAGCAACAGAAGAAACTTTAACCCCGGACTGATTTGGGATTTCTCTCTGTGTCAGCTGACCGTGTTGAACGCAGGACGGCGCTACCTCGGCACGGGTGACCTGAGAGGGCGTGTGTTCGTGTCCTCCGGGTTAGGTGGGATGAGCGGAGCTCAGGCGAAGGCTGCCGTCATCTCTGGCTGTATCGGGGTCATTGCAGAGGTCAGACACCGAGCAGACGTTCCTGAGCGCTACAGCTCAACTAATCCACTAACGTTCAACTTTACTCTAACTGTTAGCTAAAGATCCAGTGGTCTTGGTCAGTGTTACGCAGTCCTGGTCCTGGAGTTACACAGCTGTACACTGTAAAGGATTTATTAGCTACAGGGTTGTTCGGTGGTTCAGAAAGCCGAACGCTCACCTGAGGCTGATTAAATCCTCCTGGATTAAATGTCTAAATGGCAGCAGCAAGTGGACAAACCCATCATAAGGCATAACTCATGATACATTCTGTAAAAAAAAGGCACCGTAGCAAAAGAAAATGTACAGAGATATAAATGAAGTTTGCAATGCAAGTAACTCTATGTAATTAGTTTAACCTAAACACACCATGTTTAACTATATTTACCGTCATTTATGTTCATTCTACTTACATACTTTGAATATTAAGTAGATTAATATTCTATTCAATGTATTTCCTACAATAAAGTCCAAATAATACAAACGATTTTGGTCAATTTAAATTTGAAACTGTCACATCATTTTGCTCATTTCGAGTCGAATTAAGTTGAAGTTAATGAAACATTAACTGCTAATAGAACGAGGAAGCTGCCAGCTTATTTGAGTAATAATGTCCAGAAATACTGCATATGTAATGAGCTGATATCTGGATTATCGCTGTAGTCTGATATTAAGAAATCAATTAATTCATCAATCGATCACGGCTAAGGAACGGTGGTCAGCGGCGTCATGTGACCTCACACCCGACGTCGTAAGGTTGTAAGACTTAAACTACTGGCGACCTACAGGTGCACAACCCCATCCCCCCCACCCCCACACACACACACACTATTTTGTTCTTTAACATTAAAAGTTTTGTACTTATTGTTGTTTGTAAAGGGACTGAGAGTAACCTGTTTTAAATTTTCTCCATGTATATACTGTATACGTAGCATAATCAACAACAAAGCTTGACTAAGCCACGGTCAATACACCCAAAATGTGCAGCACAGCGGTTCTCCAGGACCAAGACTGAAAAACTTCTATCTGAATACCTTTAAAAAGCCTTTAGTGTAAAAACAAGTAACCTGAAGTTTGTGATTCCTGAAGGTGGATGAAGCTCCTCTGAGGAAGAGGCATGAGCAGGGCTGGGTCATGGAGGTCACAAAGGACCTCGACCACTGCATCCAGCGCATCAGGTTCCACACACACACACACACACACACACACACACACACACACACACACACACACACACATTTTCTTAAACAGAAGATATTAGTGTTAGCCATACTATAAAAAAAATTGTATTTTGTTTTTGAATATGGAACTATATAAATATATTAGCCAATATTAATTACTAGAAGAAACTAATCTACACCATCTTACTGGTTCCCAGAGTGTGAGCACACTTCAAATATTACAAGTGTATGATTTTTTGAAATTCACATTTTTTTCCTTGCAGAGAGGCGAAGAAATCCAAGACGGTGCTGAGTTTGGGTTACCATGGCAACATTGTGGCATTGTGGTGAGTGTTAATTAGGCGTCAGCTTCACAAGTGCTCAGTGTAAGGATCTATTTATTGATGGAAACTTCAAAGCACTTTTGTAAGTCGCTCTGGAAAAGTGCATCTGTGTTTAAATGTAAAAGTGTGTGTGTGTGTGTGTGTGTGTGTGTGTGTGTGTGTGTGTGTGTGTGTGTGTGTGTGTGTGTGTGTGTGTGTGTGTAGGGAGCGTCTGTGGCAGGAGTATGAGCGCACAGGAGAATTACTGGTGGATTTGGGTTCTGATCAGACGTCACTGCACAACCCGTTTAGCGGTGGTTATTACCCGGTCCAGCTCGGCTTTACACAAGCCAACCAGCTCATGAACTCCGACCCTCAGAGATTCAGAGACGCTGTGCATGAAAGGTAAACACACACCTACTGTGTACATAATGTTGAATCCTATTGCGTGCTCACCACTTATCATTTATGTTAGATTTCTGAACTTTTCTGCTCATGCGTCAATTAGAGGCAGCTACAATGAGAATTTATATTCATTTAATTAATGAAATACAATTTCAATGACTGTAAATCCTGTGCCCTGCTGCTGTTCTCTCTCTTTCTCTGAAGTCTCCGTCGACACGTCGCAGCCATTGATAAGCTCTCGGAGAAGGGCATGTTCTTCTGGGATTATGGCAATGCCTTTCTGCTGGAGGCCAAACGAGCAGGTGAGAGGTACCACGTGTTACAGCTCGTCTCAGCTCTGGGGCTCCAAACAGGTTTCTGAACATGTGACTCACCTTCTCCATCTCCTCCTGCAATCTTCCTTTCTACAGCAGTCTGTAATGCGACTTTGTTGATAATGTCTGTTGTCTCTGTTGAATTGTTTAATGTGCCAGGTGCTGAGGTGGAGAAGACAGGAGGCGGAGCTACGGAGTTCAAATATCCTTCATACGTGCAGCATATAATGGGGTGACTCTCTAACACAGACACATCTACAGTACTTACACCTCAGTATAGTGCAATGCAGGGGTCAGGGGTAGCTCAGTGGTTAAAGCATTGGACTACGGTTCGGAAGGTCCCAGGTTCAAGTTCCACTACCACCAAGTTGTCCCTGTTGGGCCCTTGAGCAAGGCCCTTAACCCTCAACTGCTCAGATGTATAATGAGATGAAAATGTCAGTCGCTCTGGATAAGGGCGTCTGCCAAATGCCTAGATGTATTAATCTAAATCCAGAACTATGAGTACTCTGGTGATGTATTATAGCTGTGCTAATGCTACTGCTATCACCACTATCACTAGTTCTACTCTTATTGCTACTAATTCCACCAGTATTATTAGAAGTAGTATCTACTCCTACCGAAACTATTAATACAACTATTACTTCCACAACCATCATCACTAATACCACTGTTACAATTACTACCACCATCACTCACATCCAGAGCGACTTACATTTTATCCCATTATACATGTGAGCAGTTGAGGTTTAGGGGCTTTGCTCAAGGCCCCAACTGTGAACCTGGGACTTTCCAATCAGTGGTCCAATGCCATAAGCACTAAGCTACTAGAGCTGGGCAAAGTACATTCATCTTTTACATGAGTAAAAGTAGAGATAAGAAAAGTAGGAAAAGTACTCGGAAAAGTAATACTCAAGTAAAAATAGATTCTAGAGTCAAGAATTTTATTAGTCACATACGAAATGCAACAAACTCCAGACTGTGCAGATTCTCTAGAAGAATTTGTAAAATAATAAGTATGTACAAAATACAAATAAGACTAATGAGACTATGATGTAAATTCTATACAATATAATACAAATATAAATGATACAGAATTATGATGTAAAATGACACCAGTGCAATGATATGTGATAAAGTGACTGTGTGATGTCATTGGTGAGGTTGTGTGTTTAATGCCCCTATAGCCTGATGGAAAAAGCTGCTGTTCAGTCTTTCAGTTCGTGCCCTGAGTGACCGGAGTCTCTAACCAGATAGAGACATTATTAGACAATAATATTCCCAGAGACAACAGATTGGATCATCAAGGTGTAGGAAGTTTTGTGCAGACGTCCAGAGATCCTGAACGTCCCCAGCTGTCTGAGATGGTACAAGCGCCGTCTAGGGACAATGGACTCAAAGATACTTGTAGGCTGGACGTCCTCTCCACCAGAGTCCCCTTGATTTTGAGCGGCGTGTACTGAGAGTCCTGCTTTCTTCCCCTGCAGTCCACCACCATCTCCTCGGTCTTTGAGACATTTAAGTTCAAACTATTGGTCCAACACCAAGAAGATAGTGCTGCTGTCTCCTCCAGACAAGCTGTCCCGTCATTGTTCCGGATCAGACCGACCACCATGCTGTCATCTGCGAATTGCACAATGGAATATCCATTTCAGAAGAAGATCTGCATTTAAAAATTACTTACTTTCAAAATTTCTTGAGCTTTTTTATCTTACTTTAAGTAGCCTTACAGTCATAGTAAAAGAGTCTCTCTCTCTCTCTCTCTCTCTCTCTCTCTCTCTCTCTCTCTCTCTCTGTTCTTCTTCTTCCAAACTTTGAACATGTTTTTTTGTTGCTTTCTGAACAAATGTCACTTTTTTATTTTATTTTTTAATTTTTTACATATAGCAGTCAGCAGGTGGCACTTTAAATGCTAAACGCCATTCTGGCTATGTAACACAACACCACGCACAAATGTAGTGGAGTAGAAAGTACAGATATTTGTGGTAGGATGTAGTGGAGTAAAAGTAAAAACATCCTCTACTAAAGTCAAATATATAGTTGAATATTTAAATAAATGCACTTTGCTTCCTTTCACCTCCACCACTTCCGTCACCACCACTATTACTACTATTACTGTGATAATTACTACGGTTATTACCATCACTACTACAGCAGAAGAACATGATCATACTTTTAATCCCTTCATATCTTCATGTTATTGAACATCACATACACTAATAACAGTTAATAGCACCACTGTTCTGCATAGACAGGCTTGCTGAGTCTGACCTTTGCCCCCGCTGTGTGTAGCGATATCTTCTCTCTGGGATTTGGGCCGTTCCGCTGGGTCTGTACCTCTGGAAGCCCCGCTGATCTGGAGCAGACTGATAACATTGCCACTACTGTGCTGGAAGAGATCAGTGCCACTGTCCCCGAGCGGGTTCGACAGCAGTACAGTGACAACATTCGCTGGATCCGAGAGGCTGGAAAACACAACATGGTACAGTCCGCTTATAATCCAGAGCGGTTATGATACTGCATACTCTTTACACTGCCTGTCTAAATGTGCAAAAGTTTTGATCCCTGTTTATTTTACATACTGTATGGTGGGGGTTGGGCATTATAATAATTACTGGTGTATCTCTGAGGTTCTAATGCTAGCTGAATGTAATGTCATGTTAGGAACTTTTACAACCTGTGTGTTTCTGTTTCTGATAACATCAGTGTTTATTAAATATTGGTGTAAGTATTTGATGGACGTTTCTCGGTGCAGGTGGTGGGATCTCAGGCTCGTATCCTTTACTCAGACCAGAGAGGAAGAGCGTCCATCGCCTTGGCCATAAACCAGGCCGTTGCACAGGGCAGAGTCACGGTAAAGCCTGACACACACACACACACACACACACACACACACACACACACACACACACACACACACCTGATGAATGATTATATATCTTAGGATAAGAATGATAATATAGTGCATAAGTATTCACCCCCTTTGATAGTTTTCACAGCATTTATTTTATAAACATGAAAAAAGTTGACAAGTTGGCTGAAGATGCACTCCATGGATTAATTCTACAGGATTAATAATTCTTTCATCTTCATAATTCATCTTCTCTTCATTACAGACCTAAACCTGAAAAAAAAAAAGGTTTATTTCATTTTCACTACAAAATGTGGGAAAGTTCAGAGGGGTGAATATTTATGCAACTCACTCATGGAAGTGACATTTTACATTGAGTTTCTCTTCCTCCAGGCTCCTGTAGTCATCAGCAGAGATCACCATGATGTCAGTGGCACCGACAGCCCTTTCAGAGAGACCTCCAATATATACGACGGGTCTGCGTTCTGCGCAGGTACACACACTCGATGTTTACTTAAAGACACACACATACACACAACACACATACAGTAACACATGTCACCTCTTGAATGGGTCTGCTTGTGTGTTGTGTGTAGATATGGCTGTGCAGAACGTCATCGGGGACGCTTTCCGTGGCGCCACGTGGGTGGCTTTGCATAACGGAGGCGGTGTTGGATGGTAAACACACGTCACGCTGATAAAACACTGATAGATTATAGGAGATTGTTACTGACCGTATCATTTATTACAGGTAACATCAGATAATCTTCTACAGGATGCAGATTTTGATCTAATTCAAGTTTTCACTGAACAAAAAAAATGGCAATTAGATTCAGAGAATCTTCAGTGTGTGTTCAGAGTTCAGAGTCGTTTCTTACTCTTTTCTCTTCTCTTGATAATGATTTTGAAAGGATCCAAAGCTATGTATAAAAAAAAACTGGAACTTATACTGGTACTAAGAAACGGAAGACTTAACCATGTCTGAAAACATTCAGTTACAGCTTTATGTCACAAAAAAAAAACGTTTTGCACAATGTAAGAACCTAGACAAATGAGGTCAGGTCATTGTTACAGTGAGTTAACAGTGCAAGAATTAGCAATTACAGTATAAACATTAAGGAAAAAAGTCATCCTAATAATAATAATAATTATTATTATTAATAATAATCATATATAATAATAATAATAATAATAATAATAATAATTATTATTATTATTATTATTATTAATAATAATAATCTACTGATTTTTTCTTTGATCCAGGGGTGAGGTAATGAACGGCGGCTTTGGATTGGTTCTGGACGGTACTGAGGAGGCTGCAAAGAGAGCCAGGATGATGCTGAACTGGGATGTGTCTAACGGGGTGAGAGTGTTTTCTGACGACCAGCGTGTGTGTGTGTGTGTGTGTGTGTGTGTGTGTGTGTGGGTGTGTGGTAACATAGACCCTGCTCTCAGATCGCTCCTCTAGTTTCTCTTTATATATCCTTTAGAACAGAAATTAATTGTGGATGAGTTTCAGGAAAGTGTCATTATCATGTCTGAGTTTCATTAAAAGGCTGCCTGGAGAGTCGGTTTTTAATTAGAAATGCACTGGAATTCTAGATCTGTAGATCTGTGTAGCCTTTAGTCATCAGATGTTTTTAAAGCAGAATAAATACAATTTCTGTGGAACCATGTGCACCTCCACCACCAGGGGGCATGAGAGCAGCGCTTAGAACACTACAAAGACGCAGGGCTGCCCCATCATGCTTTTTCCCCCCCAAAATAAAGTAGATACATTAAGCAAACATTGTCCAATCAATGACAGAGCATTACATTTAATGTGTAATGTTAGATGTTAGCCATCTAGCAACATCATGACCTGCTGTCACTGCTTCCATCTTGACGATGCATCAATAGCAGTACTAAAGTGAACTGTATTAAAGAAATGCTCCTAGAAAACACTTGTTTCTTGTTTTGAAATCGAAACCCAGTTCATGTTATTATTATTATTATTATTATTATTATTATTATTATTTTTACAAATCGCTATAAATCCACAATATTTTACACAATAGTTGTTACTTGCCATTTAGCAAGATTCTGGCTTTCTGGCGTATATCATGGCAATTTGTAGCTTGGCGGCTACAAATTGTGCTGTGGATTATGTTAGAACCTACATAGGCTATGGTGAAGTCTGGTAGCATCTACGACATGCTACGATTAGCTATGACAAGCTCTGGGGGCAGCTATAGCACGACAAATTTACAACAAACCTGATCCACCATAGTGAGACCCTCACAATGCATCTTAAAGCTGTTTAAAAGTAATATCGCTATCCTTAGCTTTTCTGTACCAAATTAGTACCTTTTCCAGGCCAACTGTTCTTCACATTAGCTCTGCACTTTCTAGCTACACCGTGGCTAATGACGTCTGAGAAGGTCTACGCCACGCCAACATAGAATTTTGAAACAGGGATTCCACCATAGCATAATTGTTGTTATTATTATTATTTATTATACTTTGGTTTAGCTGTTTTTCAATATTGTGATGTATATTTTTCCATAGGTAGCGCGGCGGTGTTGGTCGGGAAATTCCAACGCGTATGAGACAATTCAGCTAACCATGGAGGCTCAGAGAGAGCTGAGAGTCACCCTTCCTTACCACGTGCAGGATGAAGATCTCCTGGAGCGTGCACTGCAGTTATAGAGCTGGACTGTTAGATCAGCTACACTGCACTCTTCTCATCAGTAACCCTCCTCTAATCCTGTGAATGTTACTGTAGTGTGTAGGACAATACACACTACAGTGTGAATAAAGGTTACAAAATTGTGTGTATTTGCAAAAAAACGTAATACACACATGTGAAATGTTTTATTCGTTACCTTGGGGGCCACTGATGAGGACGCACGCAATCTGTACACTGTAACCATAGCAACACTGTCCAGTACTAGCTAGTATAAGCTAACTAATTCTAATAGCTTCTCTGTACTCAAGATGTTATTATCAGCAATGCGGATGAAATAAAGGTGGAAAGTAACTAAGTACATTGACTTCATTTCTGTAACTATTAAATAGTTCATATTGGTTAATAATGATTAATTTGATTCCACTACATTTTACAACAAATTGGATGAGTGCACACTAACGGAATCACAGCTGTAACGTAAAAAAACAAACAAACAAATGAACCAGCACCTTACCTTTGAAAAGAATCGCGACAGAGCATAGTTTCTGTGTAGAGCAGAGTGTGTGTGTCTGTGTGAAGCCGGGGAGGTGTAAAGGCGAGAGAGTGTGTGTGTGTCGGTGTCAAAAAACTCGGCACTCGTAAACCAAGACATGCTCATTTTTCAAGTCAAAATTTATTAAAAATCTTTGCTCGTCTTGCGGAACACTCGTAACCCGAGTTACTCACAATCCGAGGTTCCACTGTATTTTAATAAAAAATCGCGATACCTCGATTTAAGAAAAAATTAAATCGTCTTAAAAAAAAATCGCCCAGTCCAAGAGTGAGCCCACTCCCTACACTGAGAAGCAACACCGCACATACTTTGACTATGATGCTTTAGTGTTGTCATGACACAGGACTTTTTTTCGAAAGAGGAATTAGTCAGAGAAAACGACTTTGGCTCCAGTCCCCAGCAGTCCAATCCCTGTACCTTTTGCGGAATATCCGTCTGTCCCTGATGTTCTTCTTCCTGGAGAGAAGTGGCCTTATTGCTGGCCTTCTTGACACCGGGCCATCCTTCAAAAATCTTTGCCTCACTGTGTGTAGCTGCACTCACACCTGCCTGCTGCTATTCCTGAGTAAGCTCCGCACTGGTGGTGCCCTGATAGCACAGCTGGATCAACTTTAGAAGTCGCTCCTGAGACTTGCTGGACTTTCTTGGGTACCCTGAAGCCTTCTTCACAACAATCGAACGTCTCTGCTTGAAGTTCTTTATAATCCAATAAATGGTTGATTTAGGTGCAATTTTACTTGTAGCAATATCCTTGCCTTTTTGTGCAAAGCAATGATGACTGCACGAGTTTCCTCCACGGTTAACAGAGGAAGAACAATGATTTCAAGCATCACCCTCCTATTAAAGCTTCCAGTCTGTTATGCTACTGTAACTCAACCAGCATGACAGAGTGATCTCCAGCCTTGTGCTCGCCACTACTCTCATCTGTGTTAACAAGACAATCACTGACATGATGTCAGCTGGTCCTTTTATGGCAGAGCTGAAACGCAGCGGAATTATTATTATTATTATTATTATTATTATTATTATTATTATTATTTTGCACACGCACACACACACACACAAAATGATACAGCATATGCAAAACACTTCAAAATAACAACTTCAACTGCAGGTCAGTCTACAGGTTTCAGAAGTTCTTGTGAGTGTATGTGGGGTGGCCTGGGTGGGCATGACCTTGCATTCTGAATTGCATCCTAGCATGTGTGTGTGTGTGTGTGCGTGTCTGTGTGTGTGGGGGAGGGGGGTATATGGAATGGCCCACGTTTTTATCGTGGTGCCTGATGATTTGCATTAGGAAGCATTACTGTGTGTGTGTGTGTGTGTGTGTATGTGCTTCCACAGTTGTACACAGAAAGAGAGCGCTGTGTGAGAAGGACAGTGTTACAGAGATGTCTCGAATGTTAAGTCCTCTTCTGACGATCCGTGAGAACGGCCTCGTCTTTAACCTGCTCGGCTCCGACTGCACCGTGAGTCCGCTTTACTGTTTGTATCGATTCGCTTTCCGCTTTATCACGACACGCTTCCTGTTCTGTTCTGAGCGTTCTTCCTGCTCTCAGTGTTCACATGCTGTTTCTGTCACTAAAGTACTGCTTTAATGATACTTTTATTCCCGGATTGATTTGGGGTTCTTCCTGGGCTCCCAGGTGTGCAAACTCTTCTGTCCTGAAGAGATCAGAAAAGGATTAAAGTTACAGTTTTCACCTTTAACTGATACGCAGCACTGAAACTGGAGACTCCTTCCACAAACAATAAATCATCAGTAACAACACGAACATTTTATTATGAGTGATTTAATAAAATCATGTGATTTGCACCTTGCACTTCTGACAGTGCTGCTGTTATAGAAAGTTAATCAACACCTTCTGACCAATCAGAATCCAGAATTAAACAGCGCTGCTCTATACAGCTGGATAAAGTGCCTGTGTTTACTTACTGCCTGATTTGTTTGTGGGTTGTATATCTTTCTCTTCCTGCATTACTAATTTTACTAGAAAAACAACAGACAGTATCCGTGTGTGTGTGTGTGTGTGTGTGTGTGTGTGTGTGTGTGTGTGTGTGTGTGTGTGTGTGATTTAGGCGTCAGCTTGTGCTGTGGTGCAGTTGTACCTGGCAACTAGAGGAAGAACGTCCGAATGGCAGAAACACAGCTGTGGAGTCGTCTGTCTGGTTCAGGATAAAAAAATACATTCATCATTTATACGCCTCTTTTGTGTGAAGGTTTTACACACCTACAACACACACACACACACACACACGAAACAACACAACACACACGAAACAACACAACACACAATATTCTGATTTACTAAAGTAAATGCAAAAATGTAATAACCAAATTTAATCATGTCTGTAATAAAATGCGCGAGCTGATTTTCCAGAGAATTGTGTTTATTACATGAACAAATTAACACAATTTAAAGTTTCCTTTAATGATTATGTTATTTCGGGTCTTTTTACCTAAAAGTAAATACAAAATATTATTTTGCCTCTTGTTGTGCTTGATGACATTTAATAACTGAATTTATATATATATATATATATATATTCAGTTATCAATCAGGCAGTGATCAGTGTTAGCAGAACATCAGCAGAACATCAGGCCATCTTTAATCTACTCACTGATCAGCGATACACAACTGAAGGGAAAAAGAAATTAAACAAATGAGCTGCGCTGTTCTTAGTTCAAGTTTGATTTTGTAAATTCAAAATTGTAAATTTATTCTGCTGATAAAACTCTCACTACCTGCATGAACAAGTTTTTCAGGGTATTTTTGGAGATATTAATAACTCGGAGATCTACACTAATATACACTTCAACATTCACTCACATTCTCAGCCTTAAAGAAGTGAATAAGAAACAATAAGTGTTTTAATTTCAGCTATATATTAGGCAAAAGTAACAAACTGTTCAACAATAACTAAAATGTATGTTTCTGTGTGTGTGTGTGTGTGTGTGTGTGTGTGTGTGTTTTGCTCTAGAGGGCTAAGCTGCTCTGGGAACAGGAGCTGTTCACACCCTTCATGTATTCGACACCCCGCCCCTTTTTCCACACTTTCCCCAGTGACGTTAGTGACACCAGCTTCCACTCTTTTTTCCTAAATATTGCATCTATTATTATTATTATTATTATTATTATTATATTTTAGCTTTTAAATATGTAGTGTTAAAGACAATAAATGAGAATTTTATCATGTACAGTTAATCCTTGGATCGCAAGCATAATTCGTTCAGGAAGCGTGCTTGTATATCAAAGCACTTGTATATTAAAGCAAATTGTCCCCATAAGAAGTAATGGAAACTCTGATGATTCGTTCCACAACCCAAAATATTCATATAAAAATAATAAATACAATATATAAAGTACAAATAAAATGAATTAATCTGCACATTAACTTTTAAAAGAAACGTGACTGGTGTTAGTCACACAAGACCAGAATCAGGAGCAGGGGGGGCTACTGTGTAGGATAACTTTCACACACTGCACCACGCACACACACGCACACACACACACACACACACACACACACACACACGCACACGCACACACACACACACACTACACTTTGACACAAAATAAAATAAATACTTTATGCACACACAAACACACGTGTGTGTACTGTAAACACAATGTAAACAGTACACACGTGCACGGATGCTGACTATACGAGTGACGCATGTGCACTGAGAATGAGCATGGAAGGTGAAACTCTGCAGATAAAAAGCGTACTATTCGTATATCAAGACCTCGCTCGTTTATTAAGTTAAAATTAATTTTAAAAATTTTACTTGCAAAACTCCCACAGACCAAGTTACTCACAATCCAAGGTTACATGTACAAGCTTAAATGTATTAATTTTTTTATATGATAATTTTTATGTATTTTTAAGAACAATCAATAGTCAACTGTAATGCCCCTGAATGATTTCTACTTACTAAAATAGAAAAAAAATAAAGCCTTAAATTGAACTGAGTGTACAGTAGATTGAAGATGCTGCTCACAGCACACACACCAATAATCCATCAATACACACACTTGTATTGCCCTCAAATCAAAGGTATCAATGCATCTGTACTCGGCTGTAGGAATGTTGGGCGGGGCTGAACTTTTCTGATGAGGACGAGGCGAGCCACTTCCACACTGCTGTACAGAACAGCATCGGTGGCACTAAAGGTTCGCACACACCCAAACACACACACACGCACACGCACACACACACTCATCAGCTCTGCTTCGGCTCTAATCAGCAGCATCCCTGTGTGTGTGCAGCTCGTCCCGTGTTCGTGCGGACTCACAGTCTGGACTCGGCCTCCGGGTGGCTGCTGAGGAATAAACTGAACTCGTGTCTGTCTCTCAGCCGGTAAGGAGCTCAACGTCAAATCATCAGCTGTATTTTCATAAAAAATAATCCATCTAGAAGTCATTCTGAAATAATATATTTGTATGCAGTTGCATTCCTGATCTACATATTTGTTAAGTGTTCCAGATTCATACAGTAATGTAAAAAAAGTCTCGAACCCCCTCCCTCATTTCTTCATATTAAATTAAATTAAATGATGTGGATTAAATTAAAGAAATAGGAACAAATATTTTACTGCATCAGGCTGCAAAGTGTCTGAAAATTAAATAAATTGGTTGTTTATGGTGGGCGGCACAGTCGCTTGTACCTCCAGGGACTGGGTTCGATTCCCGCCTCGGGCTCCTCCCACAGTCCAAAAACATGCAGTTTAGACTAATTGGTGTTCCCAAATTGCCTTTAGTGTGTGTGTATGTGTGTCTGTGTGTATCCTGCGAAGGACTGGCATCCTGTCCAGGATGTACCCGGTCTTGTATACTGTAGGCTCCAGGCCCACCGCGACCCTTTATACAGGATAAAGCGGTATAGACAGTGAGTGAGTGTTTATGTAACAGCCTCAGCAGCGACCTCATTTCCTGTCTCGTCTGTTCCAACCACGCAGCACTCAGCATCAGCAGTACACTATTCACCTCCTTGATCATCTGTCATCATCCGCACCTATTTCCCTTCAGGTCTGCGTCTCCCAAAGATCCACCGCTGTCTGAGTCAGACGTGAGCGCTACTCCATCCCTGGCACAGAGGAAAGGACCGCTCCCACCCGTCCCTCGTAAGAGAGACACAGACAAGTCTTACTATGAACACCTTAATCAGAAGATTACTATTCCACTCCCTCCGTCCTTCCCGGCGCCAAAACTGAATATTAACACGGCAGCAGTAAAGAAAAGTGCCAGCTTTTCACCAGTGAGTAAACAACAACAACAACAACAATAATAGCACTATCAGTCATCTGTGTTCTCACTGCACTAGTGTGTCTCATTTCTATTTATTGTAGGGCGGAAATTCTTCTTTAGGCAATACAATGCAAAAAAGTTTGTATTTTTCTGGTAAGCACCTCCTCGATCTCTCTCTCTCTGTTTTATAAAAACACTTTTTATAAAAAGTTAAAAAAAACTTTTATAAAAAGTTTTTTATTATTATTATTCTAGATGACTTATGAGATGAAGATAATGCGCCACTGAAAAGTTACCAAGAAGCACCTTTTAACAACCCAACAGATTTGGTCCTGCATTCAATTTTTATTTTAATTAAATTTTTGTAAAAATTGTATTTGTCTTTCATTTCTTTATTTTTGTTCATTACTTCATTATGTTTTGAAGATCCAGTGATGGTAAAAAAAAAATGCTGTCTTATGTGGATTTATCACTTTCCTTCAGTCTTCATCAATTTCCCTTTTAGATGATTTAGTTTTTTTTTTTTTCATGGCTATATATATATATTACTTTCAAGATCCAAAGCGTCATTTACAGTCAGTTTTGATTTCAGTAATATTTTATTTCTGCTTTCCTCTCCTTCTTTTCTTTAATAAAATTTTGTCTTTTGCCTTTTTTATCTTTTCTCTTTCTTTTTGAGGAGTGATTTTCATAATCCAAGGAAAATGAGTAAATAAAGGTAAAAAGTACATGCTTCTTGCAGTGCAGTCCTTTTATTTATTTATTTATTTATTTATTTTGTACAGATATACTTAAACTCAGCAAGTGTTTTATTCCTTACGTTGTGCTACACATCCTCAGCTCTGTGCTAGCTTTGGGCTGCGTCCCACGGCAGAGCGACAGGTCATTTATATGATAGGTGTTTAAATCAAAATGGGACTTGTGATGGTTTCCAGTCAATGATACCGTAAAAGCTGTTGACATTTACAGAATGGTTCAGGCACTGTACGGTGATGAGACTCTTAGCCGCAGTAAAACATTTGAATGGTGCAAACGTTTTAAAGAAGGCCGTACGTCAGTAAATGATGAGGTGGCTCAGACCTCACTAAAGTCGTTCCTTTGAACATGGCCACGTATTTGTGCCATATAAGGAGTTCCTGGGGGGCCAGCGTAATGTGAATGAGAATCTTGGCTCCAGTTGACTGAGAAAACTTTCTACCTTAATGGTCCAAGCACTAGTGAAATGCTGGGATAAGGCCATGAGCGTAGCAGGGGATTATAGACAGAAATAAAGGGACATTGTTTCTAATATTTCCGAGCACATTTCAGGCAGCACAGTGGTTGTAGTGGTTAGCATTGGTGCCTTGCACCTTCAGGGTCCGGGTTCAATTCCCGTCTCTGTGTGCATGGAGTTTGCATGTTCTCCCTGTGCTCGGTGGGTTTCCTCCCCCAGTCCAAATTAGGATAATTGGCGTTCCCAAATTGCCCGTAGTGCATGTGCCCTGTGATGGAGTGGCATCCTGTCCAGGGTGTCCCAAGTAGCCAGTATTTTGGATAGCCTCCAGGCCCCCGCGACCCTAAATACAGGATAAAGAGGTATAGATGATGCTGAGCACATTTCCTTCATACAGCTGACGGTTCAGCACTAACTTTAGGTTTTAATGATGTGTAATTTCAGTAGTATCCAGTATCCAGTCTGTAAATAAATTTATATTAATAATGTTGGAGGTTTGCAGACATAAGTCTGATATAATGACACAGTATATCCAGGGATATTAAAATTGAAATAATGGGAAAAAATAGCTTTCACACGTTCACATTGCGAATACAAATAGCTGATATAGTGACATTATATATTGAGTCTAAGTTTTCTCTATTTCTGTCTCTGGAAAGTTGAGGACATCACATGAGATTGTGAACTGGTAGAAACATGAGTTCAGGACACACAGTCCTCAGAAGGAGTCGGCGGTTTAACATGTATTTCAGTGATGAATGCATGACCTGTGGAACATAATTCAGGTGTTATTGTTAATCTACTCGTTCTTACATTCTCTCTGCTGCTTATTCTTCTATTTCTATCTTTTTTTTTTTTAATCCAGTTTTAACTTTGTCCATGCCGGTGACTCTGAGAACACTTTGCACATGAGTCTGTAGTTCACATATTTCCACTCACGCTGTGGTGTGAGCTCTTTCAGGTTGATGTCATCTCCATACTAAAACATCTGATTCAGTTCAGGTGAGATTTGATCCTTATTCTGGGTGAAAGTTTAACATCTGATAGACATATCGAGTCTGCGGGATACGTATGATTTGTCCTCATGTCCATGTCCAGACAACATATGGCTTTGTGTTGGTCTGGCATTTTGGTCCCCATTAGTCTCTCCACATGAGGCCCATAAAACTTTATCCATGACCCTTACATGTGTGTCAGCATTGCTTATAGGGGCCACAAGCTGGGTCTAGGTGGGCTATAAGTGATTCCCTTTATTCCCTGGCCCCACATGGAATAAGCCTTTTGTGATGGTATTAAGATTTGGTCAGGTTTAAAGTACTTATGGGCGAGACTTCTATTAACCCTGGGACACGGATATTCTCTGATGCTTTTATTAATTAGCAAAGAGGTACGGCTCTAGGTTTCTGATATAAATGTTAGGGATTCAAACCCCAGCACTGCCAAGCTGCCACTGTTGAGTCCATGAGCGCTCTTTCTGATCCACGGGAACGGCATCATGGCTGACCCTCAGCTCTGATCCCAGGGTCTTAACTGGGATACGCCAAAAAAAATTCCAATGTGCTGTAAGGTAATTGTGACAAATTGAATCTTATAATTAAGATTATAATTTAATCTTAATTACATGATTGATTGACTGACTAATTAGATGTTTTTCTCACCTGCATGTATGAACCCTATTATACCACAGCTACCCTGCACTGGAGACACGTGTGCATCTCCGAACCCTAGAGCCAGCTTCAAATATTCATAACTTGCACACCCATTCAGAGTTAGCTCCACTCATTAGAAAATAAAATGTGTGAGTTTCCTGTTCACAGACGAAATGCTTTTCTGTTGTACAGTAGTATTGTTTTTGTTGCAGTTGCAGTCAGGAAAAGGTTTCAACAGTCAATAAGCGCTCGTTACAGTGAGACGCTTATTGAAGAGCTGAAGCGTAAACGTTGGATTAAACACAGAGGCGTTGTGATCGTGCATGATGACGCACATCTGCACACTTCTGCCCACACTGTCGACAACTTAATTTTTAGGTGTTACAGCATCTCACTCCATCTGTCTTTCATCTGTTTGGTCTCCTGAAAGCAGCCCTACGAGGACAAAGATTCACATCTGAAGTGCATTCATGGCTCGCAGCTCAGCCTAAAACATTTTTAATGAGGGGATATGAGAGCTTGTTAACAGATGGACAAAGTGTATCGAAAAGCAAGGAGATTATGTATTTTTCAAATAGTTGTCTTTTTGAAAACTCATTTCAAAGCCAGAGTGCCGATAATTTCTGACTCACCCATTTGTTTGTCATTATTTCTGTCGTAAAATAAATTGCTTGTATAGACTTACAGTTTAAAGCGTGCACTCAGCATAATCTAAATCTAGCAATAAACAGTTTTCACTGTGTTGTATCATGATCCTGAAACATGTTAGAAGCTATAAGCTACATGCTTAGCATTGTGCATAAAGCCTAAAGCCACAAGCGTCCTGTACATGTTAGCAATATTAGCCTTGTAGCTCCAATAGGGGTGGAAAAAATCTCCAGATGTTTTGATCCTTTTAAACCTCTGCACATGTCCTGGTGTGTGTGAGCTGTCGGTCGGGTGACACCAGGTGATGAGTTCGCTGTAAGTGATGCGGTGCTGTAAGCGAGATCAGGTGTCCTTCAAGCGTGCCGCTATTCTTTCCCTGTCAGGACTTCAGTAGCGTCTTGCTGGGTATAAAGGTGGAAATATGGCAGCTCAGCTCTGTAGATCATTCCTGCGGTTTACACACAGACAGCTCGGAGTGGATTTGGGACATTTTAAGTGATCATTCCTTACGGATTGTGTGCATGCGTGTGTTTTTTCTCGCATCAGGACTGTGTAATCACGAGCCGAGGGAGAAGTTATTTCGATTCTTTTTATTGTGTGTGTGTACTGTATATGCATTACAGGTTAAAACTTCAGCGTGTATTGCTGAATCATGTCGGAAACGTATCCCAGAGCATTCCTGAGTGACGGCGTATCTGCACCTGTCGGAACGAGACAACCTGAGGGCTGAAAATGAAATAAAACAGGCACTTAACATTACCCTCTCGCCTAAAAGCAGCAGATTGGCTAACATGTAGATACACAAAAGCTACAATACATTACGAGATATTTTAACAAATGTTGGAAAGCCAAAGGTCCTGTTTTATCTTGTAAAGTGTAAAACAAAAGACTTTATTAGAATGTCGCACTCGTTTCCGTTTAAAGTTTATCTTCATGCTGTTTATTGACAGGCAGGATTAGGGCCTTGCTCTAGACAGCAAAGGGTCTCGCTCAGGGGCCCCGCAGTGGCAGTTTGGAGCCTTAACCTGCTCAGCCACCTCTACTACACCATTTTCAAACTTGTTTTTCCACATTCACACTAAGCTGTCTATATACTTTAAACTTTTTATTTGAAAACTGCTGCATAGCAAACCTTGACGTAGACATAAAGAGCAAATCGGATCGTGTGATCATTAAAGCAAAACTACCAGCTGGGCAAAATCAATGCTGTTGTGAATTAACAGTTTTTGATGTGTTTAGTGGAATTTTGGAAAAAGTTGAAATCAAGACAAAGGGACATGTTAGTCTTTTATGGCCATTGCAGTTTCCCCAGAAGTAATGGATTTCTATGATTAGGTGCTTTTGTCAAGTACCAAAGTGGATATATATATATATCTTTTTAGACATATTTTTAATGTTTAATGTTAATTGAAGATTCAAGCATTCAAGGAGTTTTGACTGTGCAGAATAACCGAACACACACTGCAAAATCCCCAGTGTTGATTTAACACCCCAAGTGTTTATATATGACCTAATGGTCATGTACTCTGAAAGTGTTAAATCAACACTCTGGGTGTTAATTCAAGATTTTGCTGTGCAGTTATGAGAGTTTTATAAACTCTTTATGATGATATTTCCCAATTTCTCAATTCTTTATGAACTATTTCTCAATTTAATCCCCTGCTACATTAATGCACTTATCCCAGTGTTGGTCGGTATGTGTGAACAGAGATTGTGTAGAGGTTGTGTGCACAGTTTCTACAGACAAGTTGTAAGTTGGCGACCAAATATTCCTCGATTTCCAAGGATCAGGCGTTTCCACTTGCTGATTGTTGATGGGAACAACTGCAGTGGGCCTTCTTTAAAACATTTTTTTAAAGAAGATTTAATTTAAATGTTTTATTGTGGCTAAGAGTATCATCACCGTACTCTGATTAAAGTCTTCTTTAAATGTCAATCAGTTTCTTGCCCTCCCAGAAATTTCATCACCAGTCCGATTGAACTTGTAGAACAGTTCAAAACAATTGCTGGATGAGTTATAAATTAGGACAACGTTGTTGGTGGATTTATAGCATTTTGCAAAATCATTTAAAATTTACTCTCTCTTTGGATCCCAGTGGGTCATTTGGTCTAACAATAGGTCTAACATCTGATAGAACCTGAAAAAATGACATACTATTTAGGCAGTTTTGCCTTCTAATGACCTTGTACCTTAAAGGTTCCATGAACATAATATTCATTAACCATGTGTAATATAGCCAGCTCATTTTGCTAAACTTTTTTTCCACCAATGCTTTCTTATCTCTGAACAATCAGAAATTATATCAACATAAGTTATATTTTAAAGATTCGAAGAAGAAGAAATATAATAAAATATAACAAAAGGTTTTCAGCTATACATTATAAAAATTCATATTAGCGGAATCATTTTAATTAAACACCTCTGATATGAACAGCATTTATGCTTGTACTTTAATATGTTTATGTTTATATGATTCCTGAAAAAAAAAAAAAATTTGAAAGAATTCTGGAAATCAGGCAAAAGAAATCCTTTCTCGGTATTTTGGATTCAAATGGGTCATTCAGTCTAACAATAGGTCTAACATCTGATATAGATTCATACAAGCTGTAATCAAGATGACTTTTCCTATTCACTGTTGATTTGCTGTAAAGTTAAGACTTCCTGTGAAAGGACTTTGTAGCTCGGAGTGTTTATGTTGGAAACCAAACGCATACTTGTAATTACTTGTTAGCGTCATGGCACGAGAACTAAAGAACGAAATACTCCTCGGCTGGTGTCTTGGCTGATGAACTGCGTTTAGTGTATGAGGGGTAAAGTGGGTACATTTCATTTTGGCAGAGCCATATCTTTAAAGGGAGGAGCTGTGGAGTGTGAAAGTGCCTCAGGGTGGAAGCAGATGTTCATACAGTACGCTTGTCTCTATCATCTCACGCTCGCTCTCTGAGGCTTGGTGTCCCTTTTTCTCCGTCATTTTTGGGATGTTCAGTGTTTCATAACGTCTGATTCTGGGTCAGTGGGATTGCTGCATATGTTCTGAAACTCGGGACTGGAGGTGAGTACAGAAAAGATAAATGTGTCACTCCACACCTGTTAGAGTTTGTCAGATTTTCTTTCTCGAGCAGCAGTCACGGGGGAAAATGATAGTGATGAAATAAGGCTAAAACTTACATAAAACATGAATCATCAGTTTTTTATGAATTATTCCGTATTTACACTGACGCTTATTAGAATGCTTATGGCATATCTATAAACAAAGGTCAAATTTAGATTTAAAGGTTGGGGAAGCTTTACTCTCCTTATTTAAATGAATGTGGACTGAAGCAGCTCTGGCTCATTTACTGCACAGGAAAACTATTAAAGGGTTATTTATTTAAATAAATAAAAACATAATCAAAACTGTTACTGTAAAATATCTAAAAAACATCTATTTCTGAATTAATTTTCATTGACGTCACTGTTGTAGAAAATCAGGACAGTTTGGGACCGCTTGTTGGACTTGACTGTATGCAGCTGTAGTTAAAGTGGGAAATTAAACCTCCTAATGATGAGTGCACTTAATTCTAATTACATTGCAGTTTTTCATTGTCACTTCTTCCTCCATGTTTGTTTTTCTCACTTGCCTCCTGATATATTGATGCTTTTCTCAAAAGTTTAAAGAGCTGCTGTTATCCAAAAACTTCAGACAGGACTGAGGTTTATGGATTACATGTAAACTGTGAGCTGGTATTAGACAAATGTAATGTAGCATGAAATCAGACTTATTCAACATAGTCATAACCTTCTGAGTTTAAAATATTAAAACAGCTTTCTATACAGTAGATGTTGTGTGTGTGTGTGTGTGTGTGTGTGCGTGTGTGTGTAGGTGCAATGCGGCTGCATGTGAACTGGTTGCTGTTGCTGCTCGGGCTGCAGTGTGTTTGCGCTCAGCGGGACGATTATGAGGAAGACTATGATGAAGAAGAAGAGGAAGAGAGGACCATGAGGAGAAAAGCCAAAAGCAAACTGCTCACATCCAACCTCACGCCAAAGAACAACGCTCAGTGTGAGACATCACAAAAGCAAAAAACACAAATGATGATTTATCTTATATTATTTTGTCTATTTTCCAGCTGAAATGTGAATACAACTCAGATCCTGTGTTCTGCGTGCTTGATTCTGCTTTTGTTTCACTCCTTTTCCAAACACTCTGGATCAGTGTCTGTAGCCTTACATGACCCTTTGAAGAAGTAAATTTTTCTAGCCAATCAGATGCAAGGACCAGAAACTTTAGTGTTCAGGACCTTAGCAATCATGTTAGCTTCTTTATGCCTGCATTTCTAATGACCAAAAATAAGAGGAACTATTGTGATTAAAAATAGTAATATAAAAGTGAAAACACAAGTAAGAGCTGAAGAAGGTAAGGTTAGCTAAGGTTTAGTTGCTAATGATTAAAAGCTAACCTAGTGCTTCTTAAGCGCTAACGATCACTAGGTTAGCCTTTACTTGTTAGCCCCAAACTGATGAATGCTAACAACTAGTTCTTCTTAAGAGCTAAAGATCGCTTGGTTAGTCATTAGCAGTTAGCCGCTACGCCAACCCTTTTTTTTCTTCCAGAGAATATCAGAACTGAGCAGTGAGACAGGAGAGGGTCCTGGAGGAAATTCTAATTGTTCTTTTAAACCCTGGCCAACACAAATGTGGAAAAAAAACAGACAGCAGGGAATATTTTGTTCTCATGTTTTTTGTTTGTTTGTTTGTTCCCACACCCCCAGATGGAGGTGCTGATGAAGATGAGCTAAAATGGTTTGGTATTAAAACTCAGAATTGATTGCTATTAAACAATGGGCTTTTATATGACCTTTTACAACATTGTCCGTTTATCACACGTCCAAGTGATATTTATGTTTAATCAAATTAATATTGTTAAAATAAAAAGAATAGTGATTTATTTATTTTTTCAAAAGCAAGAAAATCATCCCAATAATCCATCATCCTGTAATGTAATATAATGTGATAATGCTGTGGTATATTATACTGTAACGTCCTACTGTGTTATTCTATAGTGAATTGCATAGTGTCCTGTGGTGTTTTATTTTATTTTATTTAGTATATTTTAGTGTAGGATGGTACATTACCTTTCATTTCTACTCCTGTGTAATTATGGAATTACAGCCGCAGCATTATGCTGATTAATCTGTGGAATTTCGAGCCTGGAAGATGTGATCTTATCTCGTCTTTCTGTCTGTGTGCTTTATGAATTTAATTCCCATTTACTGTCCCGGGGCAAGTTTCCTTTATGCCATGTGTCATGTGCGCTCTCTCTCTCTCTCTCTCTCTCTCTCTTTCTTCATCTCCCTCTTAATTGTAAGGATGATTTATTGGAGCTGCAGCAGGTTTAGGTCTCTAAATAGGGCTTATGGGACACATCTCATCACAGCTAGGTAATGAGTATGAGACGTCACTGAGAGGAATATCAGATTCCTCAAACCTCTTATGGACAGAGTTTTGAACTTTGGTTGAGGTCCCTGGCTTGTGTTTAACTCCACCTGTCTTTTTCTCTTCATTATTGTTTCAAGTCACTCAGTCATTACTAGCTGTTGCTGATTTGAGTTTTATTGGCAGCCCTAGCTAATGCAATGGTCGTCTCTACATGTCTGATCCATGCATACATGTAGACATTTACTAAGCAACTCGATACATCAGGAATATTAATAGGTGATTCAAGAACCACCTGTGCTCCGTTGCTGGCATGGTGATTTCAGTTATCTAGTTAGCTTTACTTTTCATTCTATTACAGGCTGTACATGACATTGCCACATGTTATACATGAAGCTATAAATTAAAAAAGTTTCTCCTCCATCTTGACATAGATGGAATATTTTATAGGAACCAGATGATCAGTCAAGTGTCAGTACTCCCGCTTTCACTCCTCCATTATTGTTGTTCATCAATATATCACTTCTATAAGGCTCTATCCCTTTATACTTCCCTATTGGTCTTCTGTCTAGAGTCAGGAATCTCTAGTAATTTGTACAATATATTGATTAATCTTGTGTTGTATTTGATCTTTGAGATTTCCATAATGATTTACTACATTATCACTGGTAGAATAATATCCAGAACATCTGCATAAGTTAATCAGTGAGTGTTCAGGGTGTTCAAGTCAAACTGGGAGGTGTAAAGCCACATACAGAAGAGGACTTCAAGCACAATATGGCGATGAGACTCTTAGCCGCAGTAAAACATTTGAATGGGGTTTTAAAGCAGGCTGTATGTCCGTAGATGATGATCCTGGCCAAGATGACTCAGAGCTCACTGCAGTAGAACGCCTGATCCTTGAAGACTGGTGGATAAACCTGCTGACATCTTACGGAAGAGGAGCATCTGTCTTTGGGAACTTTACACACCAACACCACTTGCACATTACAAAAAACTGGAAGAAACGGCTGGGAATTATTGCCACATACAGTCACTTCAAACCATTTTCGCATTTTTGGGCCATTAAAGGAATTCCTGGGAGGACAACGTTTCAGAAAAGTAGCAGAAAAGCTAATAATGGCTCCAGAATACTGAGAAAACCTTTTACCTTGATGGTATCCAAGCACTAGCGAAAACACTAGCAAGCTAGATAGTTCTGCCAGAACACATGGCACATCTTGTATTAATCAATGGTTATGTCATGGAGCAACACAAAACAATTGGCATTGTGGTCCAGCAAGACGTGTCCTTGGTCAATTATTAGTCCATGGTTAGATCCTGATCTTAGGTTACCATCTGATGCCTGAGTGGCTTTCCTCTGGGTTTGCCAGTTTGCAACCAAACCATGCTAACAGGTGGAGGTGGTATGTTTAATTTCACCAGGATCTTAATGCTAGCAAGCAAAGGACTGTTGCTGTATTCAGGGTGTGTCCCATCATAAAACCCAGTGTTCCCAGGATAGGCAATGGATTCACTGGGATAGGGATCATGATAAAGTTGTTGTATTGAGTATGAATAAAATCACTTAATTAGTTCTTAGATTAGAAAAATACTGTTATATGTCTACATGAGTCTACACTTAAAAATGTAATTTGAATGTACGTCAGTTCAACAGTCACGTGACCATGATTAGAACATCGTTATTTAATTTAACTCATGAAAGTGTGTTCATGCCTTGATCTGATTTTAAAGACTGCGTTGTTATGTTTTTCTCAGCGCTCACAGGTGACGACTGCAGCCTCGAACTGGCATTTTTGCTGGACAGCTCTGAAAGTGCCAAGGACAACCACGGCCAGGAGAAGCAGTTAGTCACTGAAGTGGTTGAGCGCCTGCAGGACATGAAGCTCCAGAGTGGAGGCAGGCTGAGTTTCAGATCTGCACTCCTTCAGTACAGCAGTCACGTGATACTCGAGCAGACCTTCAGTCAGTGGAAGGGCGTGGCCAACTTTAAAGACAACATTGCACCCATCACCTACATCGGCCAAGGCACGTATGTGACGTATGCCATCACCAACCTAACGCATCTCTACCTGAACGAATCAGGAACCGGAAGTGTCAAAGTGGCTGTGCTGCTCTATGATGGAGTATCTCATCCGAAAAATCCAGACGTATTGTCTGCTGTGACCGATGCCAAGAACCAAGGGGTTCGTTTTTTTGCCATTGGTGTCACACCTGCTGCCAGAGAGACGTCCAAACAGGCACAGCTGAGGATGCTGGCCAGTTCTCCACCACACAGCTACTTACACAACTTGCAGGATAAAGACATTGTTACGAAGATCATTAACGAGTTGGTGAGTCCTCAGTGTGTATGTTCTTTTTAATCCTCACTCCTGCTCTTTCCCATGGATCCAGGTCATCGCTGCAGAATTCATAGTGTATTATTTATAATATTTGTTTATATACCCCAATATAATTTAATTTCACTGATGATGACGATGATGATGATGATGACGATGATGATGATGATGATATCCCAATGTATAAAATTCTAAGTCACAGCTATTAGCATCTCTAAGCATACAAATCATACTGGAGACTCCATTCCATAAATTTAAATTAACGTCTTCTCACAGAAATCTATATGAACTTATTAAATTACATTACTATATATATATATAGTCTATAGGTCTCTGTAGCTGAGCAAATACGCATTAGCACCATATGTAAAAATATCATGAACTTGTAAAACGTCATGAACTTTTTTCATCTAGCTTGGGAAATCAAGACATCAGACATCTCTGTAAACGTTTATTTATGCTGTATCATCATTGGGCTCCTTGGGGATTCACTCACTTTTGGAGCCAGTTCCTAGTGGTCATTTGAGGTACTACACATTGGCACTTCCACGCTGAACTTGACTCCGATGTGAAACAGAGGTTATGAGAACTGACACGTTAATACAAACCTGTAATTTGTTTGCAGCACTGCTGTCAGAGCAGCTGTTATAGATAATTAATCACATTAATACACACATTTTAACCAATCAGAATTCAGAAATTAACAGTGCTGGGGTGTAATTATTTATAAGCAATATTACTGAAAAAAACAAAAACAATTGACACATATAATGTTGCCTTAGTGCCTTAATGTTAATGGTTTCCCCTTCTGTGTACATTGCTCTTGTTGATGATGTCATCTCCATAATAATTCTGTAGCCTTCTGTTCATGTTGGACAGCCTGCACACCTCCTTTGTCATGAACTCAGTGACAGAAGAACATTAAAAAGAGTTGGCATTTTTGCATTTCTGCCACTACAGCCCTTAAAGTATTGAATAATGTTGTTAATGCTTTAGTAATGATAGACATCAGTTGATAGACATCAGTGGCTCAGTGGTAGGCTTTTGGCTGGCTATATGGAAGGCCTGGGGCATCTTTAGCAAGCTAAATGTTTGGATGGTCCACTGTGGCAATCCCTTAACATGAGAAGAACAACATTAATGCTAAAGTTGATCATTTATTTATTATAGACCAAAGCACTAAATGATGTTAGAAAACACAACCTTAAGGTAATAATATAACATTACATATTCAATTCAAGAGACCAATCAGTTAATTACAGCTACAACAAGAATGAAGAGACAGTATAATTAGCATGGTTGAGTGAATAACTTATTCCTATTATGTGAAAGTCACTTTATAGTCGGTTTTAGACATTTAGATCGGTCTCCAGTCTTCATCCACAAAAAAAATAAAGAAAAATATTTGCCCTTTCTCATTTTTTTATACAAGCTTAAAACAAGAATATCAGATTTTTGATATATAAGACGAGATCATATAAGACGAGATCCTCGCCTGGTTTGAGGATCAGCACTGCAGGTCTATGGAGGGGTGTGTCTCAGCAGTATCTCATTTGCATAAACACCGAAATTGCATGTTTGGATAAGGATTGTAAGGAAATAACAGGAGTTTGAGGTGTAACAAGCATTAGTTGAAAAAGATTTCAGCTGGTGCATTAACACACACTTTGTGGAAGCTCTGAGACCTTTATATGCGTAACGTTGTGCACATTGTATTTTCCATGAAATACTTCTTCAAAATGTTTATTGTGTGTCACACAAAACATACAGGAGCCTCACCAGCAGAAAGGACAAACGTTGTTGTAAATAATTTATGGTAGAATTGGTGAATATGTTCCAGATACTCAGTAGTGCTCAAAGCACACATTTGTTTTGAACCGAACTCGAAGTTGACTTGGGCCATTTGTAAAAGTCCGTAGTGCAGCACGATCAGAGGCGTCACTGTTAGCACAGCTGCTGGGAGTCCCGCTTCCTGCTGTCAGGAGCGAGTCGTAATGCCACACAAAAAAACATCTGTCTATTTAATGTCTGTTTTTCTCGCTTTGAACTGGAGACGTTTTTACAGTGTTTAGGCTGGATAATGTGGGATAAAAGTGAGCAGTGTTGCAGCACCATCTGACATAACACATTACGGTATACCTGTGACGCTAGCACCAGGGAGAGGCACCAGACTATCAGACTACTCATCGGCCACTGCAGAATCACATCTGTCTTGTTGATGTCTTTTTATTTAATATCCATTTTTTTCAGTAGGTTTTTGTCCAGTTGACATTGTTATGTGGACATTATTTTCCTAGCTCATGCTAATAGTCCTGCTAGGTATTTCTGTTTCAATACAATAGTAGGTGTGTTGACCCTAATGTTCCACTAATGATGGGAATAATAACCCACTGCATCATGTAAACACCTCAATCGGAGCAGACTAAGCTGGTCCAATCAGAAGGGGGGGTTGGGGGGTGGCAAAACTTTGATAATCAGTTTACTAGGTAAACATTAGCCGTGTAAACAGCTGATCTGATCTGATCTTGTTGGAATAAATACATGATGGCTCAAAAGTTTGGGATCACTTACAATATTCTTTGTTTTTGTTCTGATTTATTTTTTTTACATTCTACAAGAAAAACGGTGAATTTCAAACCTATGAAATAATACATATGGAATTAGGTAATTATGTAACAACAACAGCAGTCAGTTGTTATTTCCAGACATGGAGTTCAGCTGTCCTGGAACAGTTCTTGCAAGAACAGTATTGTGTGTCAAGTGCACTGTCAAAACCCATCAAGCTCCATGATGAAACTGTCTCTCATGAAGACCTTCCCAGGAAAACAAGACCAGAACTTATTGCTGCAGAGGAGAAGTTCATTTAGAGTCATTCAGCGTTAAAGATCTCAAAAAAGCTCCAGCATCCCTGAAGTCCTGTTGAGAAAATGAGTTTGGAGGTGTGGACTGACTGACAAAAAGCACTTGAACTTTTTGAGTTTGTTCTGCACGAGAGGAGGTGCTCCCGGAAATGATATTATCTCAATAAGTAGGTGCTGATTCGATCTGAATCACAATTCTATAAATATTGCAATAATATCATACCATGTGGTACCTAGTAATCCCTTATTATATTATTATACATCTGAGCAGTTGCGGGTTAAGGGCAATTAGCTTCCCCTGACCCAGTCATATGCATGGTGACGTTTTCTGTAAGGAGGCATTTATTTAATATTTACTGAATATTTACTGAATGGAAAGTTATAAGGTTTTCCAGTATGGGAATGCTTTTCATTTTTATTAATTACTTTTTAAAATGAGGTAACAGGACCTGACTTGTCTCATAGATGTTCCACAACATTAAATGACACTATAACCAGCTAGGATATACAGTATGATGTGTAATTCATTATTAAAATAGAAAATGCTGATGTTAGGAGAGGAGTAAAACTCTTTTGAATACACACACATGGTATCGGGCTGGTAACATTCACCCTGCTTCATCACACCTCCCCATGGGTGATTATTTCCCTTTAACAGCACAGCATGGAGTTTATTCCTTAGTTGCATATAATAGTAATAATAGGAAGAAGGCGGATGCACAAAAATGCACTTTATTATTAGTTAAAATGTGTCTTTGGCCTTCTAAATGCTTGTTTGGACTTAAATCTCTAGTATTTATTGAGTATAGTGTCATGAATCTTCACGTTTCAAATTCTTTATGAGCTCATTCTCATTTTTCTTGAGTCCTCTTCGTTCACTGTGGTTATTCAGAGCGTCTGCTGCAGATTTACTAATTTTTATATTTATTAATAACTATATTGCACTGGTTTCTGTTGATATGTACAGGAGTTCAGATGGGGTTCACGGGGGAGGTACTGAGCGTTCAGTATGAGTGAAGGGCAGGTATTAAAGTTGTATCAGATTTCTGCAACTAATCAGCAAAATGAAACCAAAATAAAATTATAATTCAGGATCGTAAAAGTAATTTCATTTTTCGTTATTTTTTAATAACACCAAGGAAAAATTGGGTTCAGATATTTAAATTTTGCATTTGTATAATACAAACATACTTTTTTCTCCATCATCTCTCACTGCTTTTAATTAAGCTTTACACCTGACACACACACACACACATTTGATATTTCTCATTACATCACAGTCAAAGCATCTGAGACACATATACAGTATTTCAGTTACATGTGGTTTACGTTAGCTTGGAATTTTAGTCCTGTTTTATCTACATCCATGTCTGGGGGAAAAAAAAAAAACAATCGGAAGCTTGTGCATATGGACAGTAACAAGATTGTATGATGTCTAACCGGGACGTTTAATAGGTCTGAATGTGTATATTCCCATCTTATTGCATAAACAACATGATCGATGCATACTGTACAGATATCTTGCAATGTAAATAAAAAGCAGGACGTTTTTGTATCTGGATGTGGCAGCGTTTTCCCCGGAGGATATTTCATGTTTGACATGAGTTATGTAGCCTTTAGATTGAAACGCTTTGTGGTGGTGAGTTGCTCTTTATATTTCTACAAGCATGAGGAAACTGTCACTGAACAACTGCTAGCCAGATCTTTCCTATTACAAAAATACATGATGAACAGGATGTGGGTCTGATTTCAGCAGCTTTAGATGAGTCAGATATAATTATTCATTTTATGGAAAGTTGGCATGTTGTATTTTAATGCTCCAAGGGAAATAATGTAACTCTTAATACTGTTGATTGATATTGAAGGATTGAAGGTTTTATAAAAGGCGCAGTAACGTTTCCATAAAAAGGTAAAAAGTCTGATTTTTTCAAAATTTCCAAGAAAGGTGAATTAATGCTTTAAGAACAGTTTATCTCACTCAGATACATATCTCATACTGAAATCCAGAATGTGCTACAAAGTCAAGTTCAGAGTGCTGAATCTCTACGTTTGGGTGAATCTGACAGACTCTTATCCACTTTCTACAGCTGGGTGGAAAACACACAGGGATAATCATGTTTCCAGCACATGATTGCGACAAATTTATGTCATGCCATGGGACGCTAACAACACTGGGAAAGGAAATTCATGAGCATCTCTTACCTGAATAATTCATCACTGAGGGGTGGCTCAAACGGTTAAGGCTCTGAGTTACTGCTCGGAGGTTGGGGGATCGAGCCTCAGCTCCAGAGACGCTCCATCCTGGCTGAACATGCGCTTCCTAACTGGCATGTGGAAAAAAATATATAATTTCACTATGCTGTAAGGTACATGTGACAGATAACTGAACCTTACCTTATGACCATTGTTTAATTGTATGTCTCACAAAAAAGTACAAAAAACCTTACACCTGAGTAAAGGTAGAGATTCCCAAGGCAAATATTACTCGAGTAAAATCAGAAGTCATATTCTCATATGATGAGAAGGTTCCCATGCCTCTGTGCCCATAAAACAATCCCCCATTGCTCTTCCTGACTCCTTATATTGAAACACTTCTTATAACTGTGTCCAGACGAATATACATCCAAACAGCTCGTGTCTTCTGAGACGCTTTAGTTTAAACAGAAAATGCGAATGTATTTCTTCTCGTCTGTCTGTCTCCAGGTCTCTCTATGACTGACATCTTAATGTTCTGGTTCTTTTGATGAATGAGACATATGTGAGAGAGGGCACCTGGACAAAAGCTTAAATATTCTCTTTTTGCTGATAATAAGCAGAGATCTTCAGACATCATGCATACAGTACGTGTGTGTTTGTCTGTCTCTCCTACAGATTCAGGGCCAGCTGGTAAATGTATCGCAGTGCACAACAAGTGATAATAAAGAATAATTCTCCTTTTTATTCATCTTAACACTTAACACTTGTGTACTTGAGTAAAAGTACAGAAGTACTTACTTTCAAATTTACTTAAGTATCAAATGTACAGGGCTTGTATTAGCAATGGCAACCTGATGGTGATGGCTGATGGTGATGAGGCCCCAACCATCCAATGTTCAACAAAGAGCCTCAGTCACCTGAACCACTACTTCCTCCCTATTGCCAAATTAGCCTAGTTTAAAAGCCATGAAGATCTTGTCTGTGTGGAGATTCTTGTCTCTGTATGGGTTTCATCCAGATTCTCTAGTTTCCTCCCACGTCCCTCAAACATACAGTACGTCAGTAGATGAACTCGCTATACCAAAATGCTCTATATTGTGTCTGGTAATGGAATTGCATCCTATTCAGGGTCTGTTTCTGTCTTATGCCTTATGTGTTTCTGGGACAAACTCCAAATCCACTGTAAGCCTGGAATGGATGATCTGTTTAATATCATGGTCTAATTGAAATTAGATCTCACTTTCATAAAATGACTTGAGGGTAAAAAACAACAACAAAAAAAAAAAAAAACAGTGGAACTCATTGTTGTAAATGGCCTAATATTTTATATGCATGATATGAATGAATATCAAGTCATGTATTAACGAACAACGCTTACCCTAGGTTAGTTTTATGCTGTTCCCAATAGAGTGCAGACGGTGTAATCAGGCAAAAATCAGCAGAATTGAGAAAGTTTTAATCCTGAGCATTGTTTTAAAGCACCTTAATAAACACAGTCAAAGCGGGTTACTCCAGCTGTCATAAAATCATGTTCATGTTTACACTGTAAATCTGTGATACTGGCAAAGTTATTTTTAGAAAATAACTTAAAATCCACGGAAAATCACCCAAAATCCACTTTACCTGATTTGATTTGTTGAATTACATTTATGAAGACAACAGTTTACATAATGATTTATTCTAACATTTCACTGCATATTGTGTGCACCTGGCATCTGTAAGCCATTCTCAGGTTCTAGTCTGACTGTGTTCTTTACTCTGCTCAGTCTCGGCTGTTTAACTCACTTTATAAAACCGTTTCTCCAGGGAAATATATTTTTGTAGATGTTTTTTACTGCCTATTGTTGCTGTTTCTAATTTTCTGACATGCTGAAACATTTAAAATAAGGATAAAGAAAGATTGGAGACCTATATACTGTATAAGTAATTTTTCACTCCATGTGGCTGACATCTGCTTAAAATTTGCACTTTTTTTCCCCTCTTTATATCATTGTGTCTGGATATTGTTTATGCTAAGGTTTATGCTAGTTAGTTTTGATACAGGATTAGCCTTTTTCTTTGCTAGTATATTAACCACAATTAGCAATTTTCAGTGACCAAGTGTCCCACAATTCACTTAAAAATCTAAAATCTAAACCTAAAACACAGATGAATAAATCATCATGTAAAAAAAAAATTAAACATAAGTTGAGCCCGCAATTTTTAACAAGTAGCTAGCGGATTGTGTGAGATTAGCGGATTTACTGATTTCTTAACAACATTTTGGTAACCATGTTGCCTAGTACGCCACTACAAACCACACTCTCTTGTTCTGTGATGATAAATGTAACCTGTTAGTGTTACACCTATTTTATCAAGATCTAAAGTAGCATACACTATAAGAATATACAGTATCGCTTCAACATTTGGGTGTTTAAGTCAGAATTTGCAGGTTTCTTGAAATTTTTAAACAAACTCTTGCTCAGAGAAGTGAGAGTCATTTAGATGTCTTTTCTTAGTAAATCTAATGAACACAGAGACCTGATGAGGCATGCTTTCTGATTTTAGCATTAACACATGGAGTCCGTATAGTTAAAAGATAATCCATGACATGATGAGACTAGAGAGAGAGAGAGAGAGAGAGAGAATGAGTCAGGCTTCAGAATCTGTGATGAACTTATGATGAACTTTATTGCATTAGTTATCTAAAAGTATTACAACCACAACCATCATTTGATTAGTAACATTATGACATTGTCAAGTAAACAAAGATTCATTCATAAGATTTACAGTTTGTTCTTTTACACTATAAAATGCTTCAGGATAAAGAACTTTATAAGATGAAGTTTAATTACACATACTCAAGATTCCCAGGTTCTCCCACACCACACCACTTCTCCTGTAGATGCTCGCCTACAAAGCTAAAAATGGACCAGCCAAGTCTTTGACTATCTTTTAACGATGACTCAAGACATATTTGTTTCTTCAGTACTTGGACTAATCACGCCCCCTTTAAAAAAATTACATAAAACAAAAAAATCCCCTTCCCAACAGTGATTGACTGATGGCACTTAGTTAGTAACCTAGTAACCCAGTGTATGTATCTATCTAATGACGAAACTTGGATTGATACATACTGGATAAAAAGCATAAATGTAAATGTAAGATTCAAGATTCAAAGAACTTTATTAAACGCAGAGGGAAATTGTTTTGTCTTGGCTACAGTTGCTCACTGTTGCTTTCCAAGAAGTAAGGAAAAGAGTAATAAATTACATAAGGGGGAAAAATCTTTGAAAAACAAAACAAAAACAAAATAAAATTCCATATTGCACCATAATACAGTTGCATAAATTGCACAAACAATACAGTTATCAAATATTGCACTTGAAGAGTGGTATTGTCCAAGGTCGTGGGTGAATGACTGTCGGAACAAGTATTATATCAATATAATATTGTATCATCACTGACAGTTACTACACACACAGTGTAAACATAATGTTATGGTCATTGGGAGAAAAGATCTCCTGTGGCTCTCTGTAGAACACTTACTTTAGTAGTAATCAGTCTCTGGCTGAAGTTGCTTCTCTGCACACTGCATAGCGGATGAGAAGGATTGTCCACCATTCATTGTATTTTGGACAGAATCTGCCCACAACCTCAACAAAGTCAAGCTCCATGCCTAGCACAGATCCGTCCCTTTTAATACCCTTGTCCAGTCTAATTCTGTCAGACACAACAAACTGCACTCGCCACAACGGGTTCATAAAACATCCGAAGAATGGTGCTGAAAATACACCCGGCTCTTGTAGAGTGCCATCGTGTTAAGTGACCAGTCCAGTTTGTTGTCGAGATTAACTCCCAGATACACTGATTCATTGGTGTAGGCAAAGTTTTATCCCTCACACACATCAGTATTCAGACCACAGATGTAACTACAGACATGTGTATGATTCTGACTGAGAACTTCAGACCACTATTCATGCATGACATCACTTTGAGCTGGAAGCAGCACAAAGCCAAGCGCCTGCAATATGTCACACTAAAATGTATGCTTTCATGTGTCTGATTCATATAAGGTCCAGGACAAAGTTATTATTTTTTTCCATCCCACCTCACTTGGCTTCAGGATGAAATTATAGACAGATGATGTCACCAAATCATTTTAATAAAGCTAAAGGCATACCAGATGAGTGCTCTGAGAGCATATGAGAGCATATTAAATTAACAAACAATGGACAGTATTATTTTATTAAAATATCTAAATGAATAATAATAATAATAATAATATGATTGGCAATATGATTTCTTGGTTTAGTATATTGTAGCTGCATTGACTTATACACATATTTACCTGATGTCTGATTAAATTTAAAGGGCATCTATGATGCAAAATATATTTTTTAATCACGTTTATACATTTAGGTCTCCAGGGTGCATGAACACACAAAAACATGAGATTAAATGTTCGCTTGCTGTTTTTCCACTTTTGACCATATAAATACATCTACTGATACATCTGGACACATCTTCAGACACAAATCACTGAATTTGGAAAAGGAGTGAAACAGAAATAAATTCAAGCAGCCGGAATGCAGATCTGAGTTGTGTTTCAGATGGAACATTAACAAGCATATTTTGTCACACCTTATGCAAGTCTTATGCAAACTTGTCTTTTAAGAAGAGTAAAATACGTGACAATTTAATTAACTCTGGTTAATTAACTCTATATTTTTACGTCTGGCTGTTTTTTCTTTTTAAACTCCCAGCCAAGCTTCGCTCTTTCTACTACTGTTTTTTAGTTTATTATGAAATATACAATTATAAGATGTGCTATGCAATATAATATGCTATGATGTGCTGAATCAAGTGCTCTTTTACCAACACTAATACTTCATGACAAAATAAATATATATATTTTTTTCTATTCTAGATGAAGTTGGCAGATGAGGCGGTGAGTACGCCCTTAAAAAATCGAAATTAGCCATTAAATCATCACATCTGTCTATGGAATGTATATTGTGTCTCTGTGTGTGTTTATAGTGTCCTTTGGAGAAAAGGTGTGTATGTGAGAAAGGAGAGAGAGGACCAAGTGGACCAGCTGTAAGTAAACATACCATAACCTATAATAAAACATTGCATTCATGAAAAAATGGTTTCTTCAAAGATGACTCCACCTCCATTCACACAGCATGAAGTCGCACAGAATGGATGGATGAGGATATGAATTAGATGTAACTGATATGTTCTCGGCTTTGGACAGATTTTTGAGCGATGTCACAGACCGCGGTCATTAGAATATACAGCATACAGGGTTTCAATATTTCTGGATCACATTTTTAACACACATTCTCTCAGATGAAGTGAACTGAGAGTGAAGTGAAATATAACTCATGCGTTTTTAGATTGAATGAAAGCTGGAGGTGCCGGGAATCTAGTAGCACGTCCTGCAGAAATGATCGGATTTGTGGGGGATTTCGCTTTCTTTTTGGAAAAGAAAAGAAAACTCGGCTAAGTACACACAGTGTCGTTCAGGGTAAATGGGTGCTGAGATGTTTTTCAGCATTCACCTCAAGTGCAGAGAATCCAGCGATAATTAACCTGCAAGCTAAAACACATTCACTGGATTCTGTTTCTTTATGTGTGGCATTTATGTATTTACGGAGTTTTATCAGGGAAACGGAAAAAAAAGGCCCGGAACCTTACTGCCTGTTGCGTAAGTCATTTCTATAGATGTAGGTTAGTGCTTTGTAATTAAAGGATTCACTGAGAGTTTATATCTTATATCCAGGGCATCTGGATGTGTGTGTGTGTGTTTCCAAATAATGTGTGTTGTCTTTTAAAGGGCAAATACTTTTGTCTCTACTTTACATGTCTCTCTCTCTCTATGGCAGGGGAAAAGGGGACGACCAGGAGATGATGGAAGTCCAGGAACAAAAGGGCAGAAGGTCAGAAAAACATTTGTGTTCTTATTATGCAGTAAATTGGAGATATAAATGCCAACATGTACAATTTATTCATGACATTTTTCTTCTTGTGGTTAATCTTTGAGTTTATTTGTATAGATTAAAAAACCTCATTACAGTGTGTATATAAAGCATTGTTGGTCATACAGTAAGCACCCTCAATAATATAACACGCCAAAATGTGCGGTGTCTGATATTTCATATTTTATTTAAGCATTTATCCATTACTTACAGTAGGTAGAGAATTTATATTTTTTATGTTTGCAGAGGCAAGATGTTTGATTAGTTTAATGATTTCCATTTATGCTATCTTATCATTTATTATACTCAATATACAATACATTAGAATACATTAGAACATTATATATANGTAAATAAGGATACCGTGCGGTCGGCCTTCTTTTTTTTCTTCTTTTTTTTTTTAAGACATTAGGTGTATATACAAAACTGTGCAAAGGTCTTGAGCCAGCACTCATTTTTTTCATATTTTGCTTTGTCTTCTTTGTATTTTTAAATGTAGTCTTGAAGAATAGTTCTCCAGGCCTTCTGAAGAACTTTTTTAGTTCTCATTTTTGGCAAGATTTGTTTCTCATTTTCAGTCCAGTGCCGGTACCTGAGCAGTTGGTTTGTTTGTTAAGCCACACAGTGACCTATGAATCATTCAAGCATAAACACATCTAACTTTAGGCATGACCCAGTGAGAAACAGGTGCAGATCATGACGGATGATCAGGAGGTGATTAGTTCACTGCTGATGCTGAATGCTGAGTGTTTGAAACCGATGAGAGGGGAAACGAGGTCGCTGCTGAGGCTGTTACATGAACAACCAGTTTTTAAATCATACTGTATCTTTAGGCACTTTGCAGCCATTTGCAGTAAAACTTTTGTTCCTTTTTTTACTTAATCATGATTACATTTTATTTGGAAACATTATTTAGAAATAATGGCTGACTTAAAACTTTTGCACTCAAAATCATGGTATAATGTTTATTATTTTTATATATTTTGTTATACTTTATTGCACATTATAATACGAACAGGTCATATTATTCATTTAAAAAAGACTTAATAGTTTAAACACCTGAATGAATGTAACTGTTAATATTTATAATATTATAATATTAATACTGAGAAATATCAGAGAAATATTAACAATAAATAAAAGGTAATAACTAGAGTGTTAAAAGATACAAATGGATTACAAATTTATTACGTAGAATGTTAATGCAGTTCAGAGTTCCTCTCATCTTCTTCTTTGTCAACGCACAATCCCACATACTGTACAAAGATATGTTTATAATTTCTTCATTGTTATTCTAAAATGTGAGAAAATACTGGACGTTATAATGTCATCAATCCTTTTAAGATTGTTTTACGTGTTTTAGTAGACTAAAAATCTGACTTCCTGCTTCCTGCAGGGTGAAGGTGGGCAACCAGGACTGCCAGGGCTAAACGGTGGAGAGGTCAGTCTGCATTTTATACTTTCTTTTCTTCTTCAATGAAACTCATTACAGTATGTACCATGGTGCATAATTCTTTGTCATTGCTGTTCGTTTGGTCATCAGGGCAAATCAGGAAGTAGAGGAGAAAAGGTACGGCTCATGGTGGCTCAGTTCAGTGTCTCATTTTTTGCCCCACTTAGTGAGTATCATATGCTATCATACCAGATCTGCTATGACCTGCTATGACCTGCCCAATTCCTGCCCAATTCCTGCCTCTTCATTGTTACTCATGCACATACATCATAAATCATTGCATGTTTTTTTTTTTCCCAGGGAGAGAGAGGAGAATGCGGGATGCCTGGTGTCAAAGGAGACAGAGTGAGTATACACACACACACACACACACTACATAAGCTAATTGTCCATTGATTATCCACTGGACAATTCTAAATTACCTTAATTGCATTACTTTTGATACAGATGTTTTGTGTGGTTGTTTCCTAACAGGGTCCTGAAGGTCCGGTGGGCGTCAGTGGAAACAAAGGACTGCAGGTTTGGTGTTTATATACTGTATAGTTATATAAATTGTCTCACTCACTCCAGCACATTTTACTGCAGTTATAGAGATCAACAGCTTTCTTTTGTTAATTAATGAAGTAAATAATGAGGCAGTGAGAGCCGTGCGGGAGGCAGAAGGCAGTGGGTAAGGGAACAGAAGTGCTCTTTTGAGGGCAGTTTATAGTAATTACAAGAGGGAGAGGGGATAGATAAACAAATCAAGAAAGAAAGAAACATCATGGACATTGAATATCTTCTTCATATCACTGTGTAGGTGTGTGTTCTCATATTTTTCGGTGGTTGTTTTAGGGTTTGCCTGGACCTAACGGTGACATTGGACCCCAGGGACCAGCAGGACACAAAGTAAGCCGGATACACACATCTCTCACACACAGCATTTTAACAAAGCAGCATTCTTATCAGTAGAGAATTTAAGTAAAATCGCAACTCAGGCTTCTAGCATGTGTTACTCCTGGTAGACTTGTTACAGTTTAGACTAGGGCACCAAATACTACAAGGCTCTTAGATACAGATGTGCCTTAGATACAGAGTCTAGTAAAGATTGCAGACTGGATCTAGCTCACTATGTTGACCCTAGCAGGGCACTAGCCAGAGGGAACATTGTGTACTACTGGACAGTCAGTAGGCTGAGTCTAGTCTCTATGCTGTGCTTAGACCACTACATTGGCTTAAATTAGTCTACTACGCAAGATGTAGTTCACTACACAGGATGAGTCAAATCCCTTAAAAAGTGCCAAAACGGTCAGGTCTAGACTAAACCACTGTGTCGATTGTGTCAAGTCTGAGTCTAAATAGTGCACTAGGCTTAGTCTATATAGTGCTCTAGTCCACTAGGCTCTGTCTATATAGCACACCCGTCTCAGTCTATATTGTGCACTAGTCTCAGGTACTAGTATAGTATATATAGTATACTATTTACAGTCTACATATTGTAGTTATCCCAATCAATTTGGTGCATCAGTCTTAGTTTATAATGTGAACTGTGCAGAAGGCACAGTCTATATATTGTCCACTCGCTTCAGTCTCTATAGTATACTAGCCTTAGTCTAAATATTGCCATAGACCCAATTTATATAGTGCACTAAGCTCAGTCTACATATAGTGCACTAATCACATACTACTGGATGTAGTGGCTCAGTCATCATATTTTATTTTGTGCACTAGGCTCAGTCTATGTAGCGTGCTAGGTTCAGTTCATATAGTGCTCTAGCCTGAGTCTATATAGGGCACTAACATGAGGCTATATAGTGCACTAGCATGAGGCTATATAGTG